>PCDI01000003.1:2158934-2248422 GCA_002778195.1 Raffaelea ambrosiae | reverse complement strand
AATAATAATAATAATAATAATAATAATAATAATAATAATAATAATAATAATAATAATAATAATAATAATAATAATAATAATAATAATAATAATAACGACGATAATAACGAAAACCCTTAAAATCTCGCTTACGTTTCGCTTATTATTAACGAAAATAACGACGTTTTAAATTAAGCCGCCGTCGCTCTTACTACTCTCCTCGCTTTTACGTTTACGCTTATTAATAGCGCTCGGTTAATAAACCTTAGTTTTAATAACTTAAAAATCCATTATTCGGTTTACTATTAATACGTTTAACGCGCTTTCGTCGTTTAGTCGCTTTATTTAAAATTAGATTTAAAATACGAGCGTAAAGTTAAAGCGTGTATTAAGTATACGAAGATATATAAAACTTATATAACGTGGGTAACCCACTTTTCAACACCCCCCCCATTTCGACACCCTTTTTCATCCCTTTTAATTAAAAAGGCAAGATCTTCAATTGAAAATATCTCTACCAAAACACGTACAATAAATATAATTTAATTATTCTCTGAATCGCCTTCTTCTGGGCTATCATTCACCATAACTACAGCCCCGTCCCTCTCTTCTAGCGTTTGCTGAAGGTGCCGAAGTCTGACAAACTTCGAATTCGGACTGATTTAAACGGTCTTTCGTCCTACCTTCGTATAAGCTTTTAGTCTTGCTTCGAGGTGCTTAATTCTTCTCCCCTGAATAATTATCTAAATATCTTTATCGTCAAATGCTTTTTTCACCTTCCTGCTAAAAAGCCGGCGCGTGACTAATTGAGTTCCTGGAGCCGTCACAATCGACAGTTGGTCTATTAAATCTTTTACTTTTTTTAGTATGAAAAACCCCGTTAGAGAGCCATAAAAATCACATAGGCTTATTAATTAAATTGCTAGCTTTTTAATAATATTAAAATTAAAAAGAGTCGACGGTTGATTGGTAGGTTTTAGTATAACGAAAGAGCTTTAAAGTGTTTTTAATAATAATACCGGCCAAAGGCCAGTAGTCCTTCACCCGCTTTTAATATTTAACGCTAAAAATGCATGATTCCGAGCTACCAAATAACATTACAAAAAAGCTTGCTTGTTAACTACACTGCCAGGCTGTATAACGGGCAGCAAGCTTACTTACGTTCGGTACTTCTTTTTTAAAGAGTTAAAAACTATTACATCTAAAGGTTAAAATACGTAAAAAGCGTACGGCGGTAGAAAAAGTAAATAAATATTATTTTTAAAGTAAAGCTTTATAAATTCATCCGTTTCGTAGCTTTTATAACCGTCGATTATTAATAGTTTAACGTCTTCTTTATTCTCTAATACCGTTCTTAAAATAAAACAGTCTTTAAACCAGTTTTTACTGATTTTATTTAAAGTCTAACCTTTATTTAAAGTAGTAAAAGCCCAATCCTTAAATAAGCCTATATTCGATAAAAACCACTATTATTAAGTGTGTTTACTTTTAAAAATAACCAAAAGAGGGATCGCTTTACCGTTCGCAAAGACGCACTCAACCATAGTAGTCCAAACTCTGCTTACAACTTCTTTTTTTTAAATAAAAGCACTATTAACGCATCCTACAACTAGCTAACTATTTCCTTTAATATTAAAAATGCTAGTTTCATTTATATTTCATTAGTTTACTACTTTAATCGTTTATATAATTATAAAGTCTAAATGTTTAAACCACTCCGTAATAACCTCCGATCTAACACCCTTCACACGCTTAACGTCGATCAATCTGGTTTTTTTAGCTTTAATAAACGGGTTTCTTTTTAAAAAAGAGTAAATCCAGCGCTTCTTAATAGGCTGTGTGTCTCTTTACGCCGTGAGAAAACAGTTGGCTAAACCCGTAATATATCGGTAGGTTAAAGAGACTCCTAACAAACTTTGCGTACGAATCCAAGTAGCTAGCCGCTTCTCTTATATTATAAAGAGCCTCTATTAATTGGAAAAAGCTTCAAAACGCGGTCTTATACCCCGAAAGCGGTATATCAACGTGAATCGCGGTATGTTATACATTGATGCGGCGCGCGCGACAAAGACGCTATTTCTATAAAACTAAATAGCGTTTAACACGTCTTCTTCGTTATATACGCGCATTTTAACTTAATTAATGATGTTAGAAAAAATGGAGTTTATTGGATTAATATAGCATGACTTACGGCGCGATGAAGTGTAGGTACTTTGGTTAGAAAGGGATGAAAAAGGGTGTCGAAATGGGGGGGGTGTCGAAAAGTGGGTTACTCACGTTAAGTGTATATAGTCGGGCTTCTTTCGCTTCGTCGTCGGCGCGTTATTAACTCTTTTATATAAGTTTTTAAGTTAATTTGTAATAATATAAACCGTACGATTAGGTTTTTACGCGCTTTTAATACGCTCTTTACGCCCTTTCGCGCTCACTTATTTAATAACGCTAAGTTTAAAGCCCTTTCGCACGCGTTAATAAACGTAGCTATATACTTCGTAGCTTACGTACTCTTTTTATTCACTTAACACTTATCGCGCTTCGAGCTATTGTAAGAATTTCTTATACACGACTTCGTAAGCTCCTCTTCGCTTCGTTATTAAATCGTTTTTAAGCTTTATTAACCTTTATTTAAAAGTGGGCCGAATACGCTGCGTAAATAGCCCGCGCTCGTATCGCGTAAATCGTTATAATTACTTATATCGGTGTCGAACATATATTAATACGTACTCTCCCCGCGTTATCTTTTCTTACGACGACGCCCCGCTAACGCTTCGCGCTAAGTTTTATTTTTAACCGCCGAGGATTAATAGTATAACCATTAACAAGCTACGCGCTTTTAACTCTTAAAGCGGCTTCGAGCCGCTTTCGTAGCCGCGCGTTAAGCTACGAGCGCTATTAACGCTTAAATAAACCTTTTAAATCTCGATGTTTAAGCGTTAAGCTATTTTTCTTATTCGCGCGCTTTTATCGTACCGCTTTTAAGCTTTAGTCGTGTAAAATGATTTCTTTTATTTATTATTTTCGCTATACCCTTTAAGCCGCTTTTATACCGCTTTAACGCGTTTAAATCTTTATGTTTTTATAGTTTATAGTTAATAAGCCGCTGTAATTCCGCTTATAAGCCGCTCCGCTTTTAAAGATAATTTACTTTATTTTCCGCTTTTTTTTTACTACTTTTTAAGCTTAAAACTTTATAATTAGTTTTTACGCGTGCTTTATATCGTCTTTTAACACTCATTAATTATACTTTACGAGTTACTTTATTTATTAAACGAAGAAGGAACGCTCTTCGCTTTTTACGCGAGTATTTCGTACTTTTTTTATTTTTTATTCGTTTAGTTCTTTTTTTAACGGTGGGATTTGAAAAGTCGGTTGCGTTTCGTGGTTTCCCTTTTAAAGCTTTAATAAAGTTATTAAAAATATGTTATAAAGTCGGTTATATTAATTAAAGAGTGTTATATAATATATTTATAATTCGATTTTAGTTAAGATTATAAACGGATTAACGAAGCGAGGATTTATCTTTTTATAAAGTACTTTTAACTTAAAGTTTCGTATTAATAACTATATTAAATCTTTTATATAGTACTCTTAAGGTTAATAACAGCGGTTATAATACTTCGCTTAAGCTTTTTATACTTTTTTTTAATATTTTATTATAAAAGCTCGTACTTTATTTAACTTTTTTAATTTCGTTACGATTATAAACACCCTTTTTTTAATAAAGTCGTTTTTAATTTATATATATATTTTTAAATAATATTTTATAAAGAGATAAAATAACGTATTATTAATTATAACGTTAACCGCGTTATTATATATATACTTCGTCGTTAGTAAAAGCTTAGCTTAATTCGTTTAAAACTCGTTCGTAAATGCGCGTAAATAGTGCTTTAACGTTTAATTCATTCTTTTAATTTAGTTATTAATTTACGGGTAAAACGTTATAAAGAAGCGTCTTTTAATTAAGAGCTTTACGTAAAGCGTTATTTAATACGTATTAATAAAGACGCTCCCTCGGTTTAAAATAATATTATATAATACACCGAATCTTATCTCGATTTTTATATATAAGACTTTTATTAATTAGTTCGACGTTATCGTCGTTTTTACGAAAAAGAACCTCATTATCTTCGTAAGCTTGTTTACGATTACTAAAATCGCATTCACGTTTTACCCTTTATAATAGATTTTTAATAGTTTCGTTACGAAATTTATAAAGATTTTTTATTACGATTTTCGTAAAATAAAGAGTGTTTATAACTAGTTATACAGCTTATACCGCGGTATTACTCTTCGCGTATACGTTAAGTAGTTATTAACGTACTCGTGAATATATGTATTTATATGTTTTTAAAAAAACTTTCTTTTTATTAACTCCTTTATACGAGTCTTTTTAAAGTGTTTCGCTAAAAGGTTATCGTAGTATATTTAAAGGATTTCCCTTTTTACCACTTCTTCTTTCGAAACGTAAATACGATTTTTAAATCGTAGTAGTCTTTCTAACCCCACGCTTTAGTGTTTAAAGGTAGTCGTCGTCGTTTTAGTTTAAGCTTTTAACTATTAAGTCTTCTCGTTATTTACTTATACAGCTTAAAGCAATTTCATTAATAACGTGTTTATATTTAATATTAATAAATTCTTTTTTTTTAAATAGTTTAATATAACTCTAAAGAGACCAACTATTTCGAAAAAGAATAAAACCGCCGTCGTAGCTTTAATAATAGCCCGCTTCGAGGTTGTTATTAAAAAGCATTTAAATAATGAGTTTAAATTCATTAAATTTAAACGAAAGGGTTTTTATACTCTTTACTCGTTTAAGGTATTACTTTTACGTAGTTAATATAAGTCGCTTTAAATAATAGCTTTTTTTAAGCCGTAACCGTTTTGATCTTAACGCGATTAAAATAAATATACGGAATTAATACTTATTTCGTAAACACTAACCGCGATTCGAAGTTAAAAAGCAGTTTTAACTCCTCCTCTTTATTCGGTTTTTTTTAATAGTCCGGTCTTCGAAAAGGGTTATTAGCGGAATTGGTTTTTTTAACTCGATGTTTAATTTTAAAATTAAAAAGAGTGAAATATATATACTATTTAATTTACTTTTCGTTTAACTTCTTTTATTATATAAATATACGTAAGTTAATATAGTTTAATAAAACCTCGATTTTATATTAACTACCCTTTAAGTACTAACGTTAATACTTAAAGAAATTTATAATTATTATTATTTTTTAATTAAAAGTGTTATATCGTAGCTTTAACCCGTTTTATTTTCGAAATTAAAATATAATAAAGTGTTAACGACCCTCGTCGTTTAACTAAGATAAAATCCCCGCTTTTACGAATTTTAACGTATTAGTTTTAAGCTATAAGCAGCGCGTTAAGTTAAAGTGCTTTAATAAAAGAGCGCGAGTAAATTCTTCTCGTAGTTAGTAAAATACTTATATCGCCCTTTTATTAAAACGCACTCGTTTAAACTTCTTCTCGTTTTTTATCCTTTTTAAAAGTTTATTTAACGAGGTTATGATTTTAAAGTATTTTTAAATGAAACGTTAATAAAAGTTATAAAATCTTAAAAACACTTAAATCTTTTAATACGTTTTAAGTAACTTTTAAATAGCGATAACCTTTACTTAAGCCGGGTTTATTTATATCCCGGTGTTAAAGAGGATAAATCTTAAAAACTCGACTTAGTTTCGATAAAATTCGCACTTAGCTAGGTTTATAAACAATTATACTTTTTATAGTTTTTCGAATACGTCTCGCACGTGCTTAATATACTCGTCCCGGCTTTTAAAAAAACATTAACACGTTATTTATATACGTAATACACGCTACGTCGATTGACTCGTAAAAAGCCGTATAAACGTTATGTTAAAACGTAGTTAACGCATTTATAAAGCTAAATAATAAAACTATATACTCGTAATATTCGTACTACGTACGAAACGCCGTTTTTTACTCGTCTCTTTCTTTAATTCGAATTTAATAATAAGCGTCTTTAATATCGAGCTTAATAAAGTACTTAACGCTTAAAATCCGATTTAAAATCTTTAAGATTAATAAAAAGGCGTAACGGTTTTTAATCGTAACTTTATTAAAGCTTCGATAATCGACGTAAAGTTATAAAAAGCCGTTTTTTTTAAACACGAAAAGGATAAGTGCTTTAACTAAGCTTTTATTTAATCGAATTCGTTTATTTTATAAGTTTTTTTTAAAATACTTTCGTAACTTTTTTAACTCTCGTTCGAATAAAAAATAAATCGTTTCATAAAAAAGCTGCGCTTCGTTAACTAAGTCAATTACGTAATCCGTTTCTTAAACGAGCGATAATATAATCGCGTTCGTTTCGTTTAATATAAAAGTGAAATTAATAAACTTCGTTAATACGTTATTATAAAGTCGGCGCTTCGAAGTTACTTCGTTTTTAAAAGAGTATTATTTAAGCTTAATTTATTCGAAACGATTAAAGAGTATAAGAATTATATATATAACTATAACATTCTTAGTCTTTTTAACGAATTTATAAAGTGTATTAATTATAAGCTTATTTAAACGATAATTAAAACACTATTAACTACTTTTAATCGTATTAATAGTTAAATCTTTTAAAGTCGTAACTCTTAAAAGAATAAAGCTTTTATTCGCCGCTTTTATTCGCGAAATACTTACGTAAAGCCGTATAAACTCTTTAGTTCGGCTTCGACAGTTGGTAAGCTTTAACGACACCTTTTATAACGTTATTAACGTAGCGATTAAGCCGTTTACTATTTTTAAGCGCGAAGCTCGGCTTTTCTTCTTTTTAAGTTTAACCCGCGCGACGAACTTTAATAAAACGATGTTAACCTTTACTCTTATATTAAAGTTAATAATAGTTTAATGTTTTTAGTCGGTTTTTACCACGGTTAAGCTATATAATCGTACGTTAATCTTTACTTTAACGAACGCTTCTTCTTTTAATTAAATAAAAGCGTTTACGCGTTTTTTTTTTTTTTTAACTCGGCGTCGAGCTTCGATACACCTTTAACCTTTTAAACTTTTGTAGGGTTAGTTTTTAACTTCGTATACTTTAGTATAATATACCCTTTCTTTTCGTAGTTATAATACGTAATGTTTAACCTTTTATTTATTTTTTTTTAAGTTTTTTTCTTTTTTTCTCTTTTAAGTCGCTTTTAAAACGCGGGTTATTCGCGCTTTTAAAAGTGCTTTACTATTTCCTTTTTAAGTTACTTTATAACTTTTCGTCTTTTAACTTTTTCTTCTTTACGTACTACTTTTAATAGTTCTTTATACGAGTAATAAAAGTATTAAAATTAATAAACTAATAGTTAAAGCTAACGATTAACGATTATTATAAGTTTTTTTATAACTTAAAATAAAAAGTCTTTTTTTAATAATATTTAAAAAAAGCTTTTATTTTTAACTCGAAGAATTAAAAATAAAAAAGAAATTTAATTAAACTTTAGTTTTCGTTTTAAATCGCTTTTTAATATTATTAATAAATAATTAACGACGAATCCTCGCTTTTAAAAAAAAGCGTTATCGTTTATTCTTTAAAACAAGTTTAAAACCTCTTCGCTCGTTAAATTTCCTCTTTTAAGCTTAAGTTAATTAAGTATTACTTTTATTAATTTTAAAAAGTGGTATTAAACTATAATAAAGCTATTAATACGCGCTTTTTTAAATCGTAAAAACGTTATAACGCGGCTTTAAAAACGGTTTTTACTACCTTTATTTATATATTTTATTATATAAAAGTAAACTTATTTATAAACTTATTAAAAAACGAAATCTTTACGTTAACCTTATCGTTATAATTATCTTCGTTATAATCCTCGCTTTCGTTAACCTTTAAACCAAGCGTTAATAGATGAATTATACTACGAAGAGTCGGCTCGTGGTAGTTTTTAATACTCGCTCGCGTTTCGTTATACGCGCTCGTTAACTTTAAAACATTCTTTACTATTAGTGTTTAAACCGTTTGAAGTTATAAAGTTTATTATTTAATTTATAAAAGCTCGGCTTCGATATTACGAATCTACTTAACGAGTATTAATCGCTCTTTTATTTATTCGAGCTCGTAACGAGCTCGAGCCGCGACGAGTTCGTCGTCTTCGAAGACCCTTTAAGCCGACGTAGCCGCGAGCAGCGTTTTATTATCGGGTTAATCGCTCACTTCGGCCGCTCTTTTAATACTAAAAAGTGCGATCGTTATTAATAAAGAGTTTTTACTAACGGTTGTTATCGTCGTTTACTTTCGTTCTTACTATTTCGTACTCGGTGTTATCTTTTTTAATCTTTTAAAAGACTTTAAGTGGAAGATTTAGAAATATTAGGGTAATACTTGTAGTTAAATAGAGGATTGCGAAAGATAGAGGTATTTTATTAACGAAGGTAGGATTTCGTAGATTATATAACTAAATATTATTCTTTTTTTTCTAAAAGGGTGAGAGGCCTTCTTATATTGAAGGCTCTTAAGGGCTTTATACGCGGCGCCCTTAAGCCGCGTACGAAGCCTTAGCTTCGCGCTATACCTAAGGGCTTGTACGTACGCTTCGTGGCGCACCTCGCTTCGGACTTACGTTGACTGCGTAGTCACGTGCCCCGTTGGGAGGTAGCACGTGCTTGGGCCGGTCGCCCGTACGTGCTTGGGCTGCTCGTAAAGCACGCATCCGAGCAGGCTCGCGATGCCCTTATAATCTCGTAAGTTATATAATTAAATCTTATTCTTTTTTTTTTTTAAAAAAGGGGTGAGAGGCTTTTATTATATTAAAAGCTTTTAAAAAGCTTTATACGCGGCGCTTTTAAACCGCGTACGAAGCTTTAGCTTTATGCTACACTTAAGGACTTATGCGTGCGGCGTACCTCGCCTCGTAACCGCGTTGACTGCGCAGTCACGTGCCCCACTAAAGGGCGGCACGTGCTTAAGCTGGTTGCTCGTACGTGTTTAAGTTGCTCGTAAAGCACGTATTTAAGCAAGCTCGCGATGTTTTTATAGTTATTAACGTTACGACCGCGGGTTAAAAAAACACCATAGCTTCGAAATAAAGTGTTTTTAATACGAAAAACACTATAAGCGAAACTTATAAAGAAAGTAAACGTAAAAAAACGACTACGCGAAGCGTTTAGAAGGTTAAACCTATTTGTTTTATAAGTATAGTTTATTATAATTACGTTAAATGCTTATTAAATAAGCCTTTTTATTAATATAATGAAAACATAATGAATTATATTTTTATTACGAACGTTATAAAAGTAAATAAAAAAATACTTAAAATATTCACTTTATATAACCATTTAATAAGTAGCTTTCTTTTAAGCGGCTTTTTTTATGTCAATATAAAAGGTTAAAATATTTTTAAAAGAAATATACTTTAGTTTTTTATATTAATTAATGAGTTTATTAATAATAGTACGAGGTTGAAAGCCGTTATTTAATATTATAATAATATCGTTATAATAACCTTTTAATACTCTCTTTTGTTAATTATAAAAAAGCAAGGTTTAAAATATTATAATTATATGTGTTATTTATGTATTAAATATGTTATACTCCGTCTTTTAAACAAACAACGACTGTAAAAAAGCAATTAATCATTTAAAAGCTTGTTTTTCTTCGTTTAAACTCATGAATAAAAACCCGGAATTTAAAAAAGCGGCATTTATTATATAAGTAAACGTGAGTTTAATAGGATTTACTATATTAAAATACCTTTAGCGTATAAGCTTTAACTGCTTTTATCTCTTTGAAGACGAAATTATGACTTTTTTGTGGGTCTTTATTAACTTTTGTATAGGTTGTACAGTGACTCTATCCTTTGTAGTTGCTTATACGACACCTTTTTTCAATGAGAAAGGGTGTGATTTTATTTTTAGTATTTTTTCTATGTATTTGTTTGTACTACGGGGTTAATTACGAGGTATTAGTTAATCGATTCGTTTATTAATAAGAAAGTTATAATTTCGTCTTTAAGGAGATAGTCTTTATAGCTGTTTAGTAGGTGGCTTTTAGCGGCGGAGGGTTATAAAGAGTATTAAAGCTGTTTATTATTAAATTTGATGCTTTTTGGTAAGAGAAGATTACACCGAAAAAGCTCACCGACTCGATGCACTTGGTTTTTTTAAAGCTTTTTTTAGTGTATTAAAAATTCTTAATATATACTTATTTTTATCGTATATATCTCTGTTTATTAAAAGTACTTTTTAAGAGTCGGTGATTACGTAATATAAAAAGAGATTTTTCTAACTAAACCCACCCTTAAATAACGGCACTTTAGTTAAATAATAGTAGCACTATAACAACTCCTTAAACTTACGAAGATTCGTAAACGAAATTTTACTATTATATAAACGGCTACGTAAAAGTAACGAAAACAACGAGTTAAACCCTTTATCATCTTATACTCCATCTCTTTAAAAGCATAAAAAAATTAAAGTATTACAACGAGCTTTAAACGATTAATAGTATTAGTAAAGAAACATCAACGACGCGTCAACGAGGAAGATTATATTAACGAAATAAAAGGAACTTATAAAGAGAAAACGAAGCTAATTTTTTTTAAAGGTAAAGATTTAACTCTCGTCTTTACTATTTTAACTTTCGCTTTAAAACGAAAGCAAGTGTTAAAATAAAGACGGAAATAAAGGTAAGAGTAATATAACAAACACTAGTTTCTTAAGTAATAAACCTATATAAGGGTTTATATTAATAGGATAATTAAAGTTTAAAGTTCACAATACCAAAGCAGTTTTATCTTCTTTATTCGTGCGTACGAGTGTTCGAGAGCTATTAAAGCTATTCAAGAATGTCTTAAATACTTAAATTAACTACTAAAGAGTTTAACTCTTTTTATCTATTGCTCGAGGGAGCGAGCTTACTCTTTTATTTATTTAAAGTAATTACTACTTCGTAATCTTAATTAATAACTATTATTAACTATTATTGACTATTATTAACTATTACTAATTATCACTAATTCTTTATAATCTTATGTAATAAGTTACGTAATATGTCTTTTTACCTTTTTTAACCGTCTTTATAATTCGCTTATAGCTAATAACGAGGGTTTTAACTAAAAGCCGCGACTCGAGTCGTAATATTATTCTCCTCCTTCATTGTTTTTATCCTTAAAACTTAATCTTGTTTTTTTTTTTCGTAAGTCCTTCACCATATCTCCTCAAGCCTCAAAGTCGTACTCTTCGTAACGTCGTACCGTTTTTATTAACTTCATCGATTTCGAAGGTTTTAAAGTAATACTATATTCGTTTTATTCTTTAAAAAGCTTTTTTTATCGAATGTTTAAAGGGGGGTCTCGTTGTTTTACCTACGTTCGACGCGAGCGTTCTTATAATAACTCGAAGAAGCTTACTTTTTTTTATTAAGTGTCTTTTCTTTATACGATCTTTTTTTTTAATTTTTCGTATAATAAAGCGTCTCCTCGTTAAATCCCGCCGCTTTAAAAGGGCCGAAAACCTAACCGAATAAAAGCTTTTAACGGCGTAAAAAGCTTTTAACGAGGGTTTCGCTCGTTTAATACGTTTAAAGCGTTAACGAAAAAAGATAGTTATAAAAGCGAAAGATTTAACCGCTCGTAATTTAAAAATATTAAACGAGTTAAATGTTATTAAAAAGCGCGAGCGTTAAAAGGCGGTTCGTATAATTATTAAAGAGTTTAAAGTTATTACGTCGTTTTAATCTTTAAAAGCCGTTGACATTATTAACTAAAGTGCGATATTAAAGGGTTTAAATGTTTTCGTAACGGATTCCTTCGTAAAATGAGGGTTTTTTTTTACGTAAACTCGTTTTCCTTCGTTAACCTCTTTATTTTTAATAATTTTTTAGCTTTTATTAAGCATTCGTTAAGTTTATAACGAGTTTTTATATATTTTTTAAATTCGGGTAATCTTTTCATTTAATAAAATAATAAACTAATCTCCCTTTTTCTTCATATTTAACGATTCTTTTCACTTTATATTTTATATTGTCGTTATCGAGTTTTATATTTATTTCGGTTAAAACGTTTTTTAGTATTAGTTTTAAAAACGAGATGTAAAAGATCGGGTAAATCTTTATTCCCTTTAATAGCTTAAGTTTATAATTCTATTTTAAGATTTTCTTTTTAATTTTAAATAAACTAAGCTTTTTATAGTTTAGTTTATCGTTTAATCTTTTAATTTTAATGTTTATACGAAGTAGGTATATAGCTCTTTCCTTCGTTAAAGTTAGTTTTTTAACTCTTTTTTTATTAACTTATTATATTATAGTTTCTTACATTTTCTTAAGTTTCTTTTAAAGTGGTTTTTATATTTTTATATTATAAAGCTATTTATACTTAGCTTTCTTTTAACACCGATTACCGATATACTTTTAAATGGAATTCGCAGTTAGCGTAAAACGGAAATATTTTAATCGTTCCCGTATTCGCACTATTATAAACGAATTATACTAATAGTAGTAGTTATACTTAATCGTTTTACGAGTGGTTTATATAACTTCGTAAGTATTACTCGGTGATTTAGTTAGTTTTTTTTGTTTATTCGTTTATTTATAAGTAAAATACTATTAACATTTTATACTTCGTTTCGAGTTATTTTATAAACGACTTTTAAAACTTAAATTTAAAGAGTTTATTTTTATTTAATAGCTTATGATTAGTTAAAACGATCTTTAAAAACGTATATATAAGTTTATTTACGTTATTTACTTCTTTATATAAAACGAAGTAAACGTACTTCGTAAGCTTATATATAATAACAAAAATACTATCGTAAATTATTCTGTTTTTAAATTTTAATAGTTTTATAATAAAGTTTAAGTTAATAAATTCTCATAGTTTAATAAGGATTCGTAATAGTTTTAATAATTCGTATAGTTTATAACGCTTCGTTTTATTCTTCTTATATACGTTATAGTTTTCGATAACTTTAATAACGATTTTTTCTAATTTTAAAAAAGTTATAGTTTTTTTTAAATTCGTTTCGTAATAACTTTATCTCTTTAGTATTTATAAACTCGTGCTTTATAAATGTTTTTAATAAGGTTTTTTTAGTTTTCTTTAAGTATATAAATCTTATTATAATAATTATACTATATCTTTATAATGAAACTCTTCTTTTTTCTTTTTTCTTTTTCCGTTATTCTTTATTATTATTCTTTTAATTCTCTCTTTTAATTAAAGTTTATGTTAGTTTTATATACGATTAATAGTTGTTAATATATTACTAAGTCTCTTTATTAATTTTATTATAAAAGTATTATTACTTTTTATAATACCTCTTATTAATAATTTACGCGTTTATTAAATGCGTCGGCTCTTTCATTTTCTATTCCCTTACGATAAGCGACCCGAAAATTAAATTATAATAAGAATTCCGCTTAACGGGTTTATCGTTTATTTAATACTTTAGTTATCGTAAATTATATCAAGTTTTTATAATTAATAAAGACCTTCACCTACTACTATACTTTAATTAAATAGTGTTACTATTTTTAAAATACGTAAATGATTACTATAAGTTCTTTATCGTAAATAGAATAATTAAGTTTTAATTCGTTTAACTTATATAAAAAAAAGCGATAAAGTATAACCTTTTTTACTTATCTTTTTATCTTAGTTATTCTTTAATAATATAGTTAAATACGTTCGTTTCGACTTCGTAAAATCTACTTTATATAAAATTAAATCTATAAAAACCCTCTTTTTTAGTTCTTTAAATGCTTTTTATTCCTTCGTTATTTATTTAAACCTTTGGTTTCTTTTCGTTAAGTTTGTTAAAAGTCGTATAATTTTTTCGTATTAATAAATGAATTATTAATAAAAGTTTATAAAATTTAAAAATCCCTTAACTTTTATAACATTAATTAGTTTTTATTATTTTTTAATAATTTAAATCTTTTCTTTTTATATTCGTATATATTCCGGCTTTATTATATAACTTAAGTAATCGACTTTTTTTTTAATAAAAGTGGCTCTTTTCTAACTCTATTAAAAGTTTTACGTTTTATAACTTTTTTAAAACGTAAATTTAATATATGTTTTTCGTAACTCTTTAAGTTTTTAAAAAATAAAAATATCGTTTAAATATATAATAATCGTAATGTTTAAGTACTCTTTTAACACGTTATTAATTATATTTTAAAACGATACGAGTACATTCGTTAAGTTAAAAAGTATAACCGTGTATTCGTAGTAACTATATCGCGTTTTAAAAGCCGTTTTCCATTTTTTTTTATGTTTAATCCGAATTAAATTATATACGCTTTATAAATCGAGTGTTATAAACTATTAATAAAACGGTCTTTAATTATAATATCGTTTAATTATTTATAATTAACGTATAATCGTAGTTTTCCGTTTTTCTTTAAAACGAATAAAATCGAATACCCTATTAACGAGTTAAATAGTTTAATATATTCTTTTTTAAATTTTCGTTAAAGTACTCTTTAAGTGCTTTAAGTTGTGTTTTGTTTAATTTGTAGATTTTATAGAATTTTAACTACTTTTTTTTTTAAAAGTATTTTATAATCTTAAGGTTCGTGCTTTGATAAGCTAGTGTTGGGTGTTTTTTAAAACACTTTGTTAAATCTTTAGTATTATTTGGGGATTTATAGTACGTTAGCTTTTATTGTTTTTATTAACGTTCGTTTCTATTTTAATTTACTTACGGAGTATTATATTCGCGTAGTGATTAAATCCTTCTTTATTACTAAAGATTTCTTAAAGCTTTTTTACTTTACTTTTTCTTTTAAGAGTATAATAGCGTTTGTTTAAGCGTTTATTTCTAATAAGCTATTTTTAAAAGCTAACTTTAAAACCGAAGTAAGAGTATTATTGATTAAGTTATATTAAACGATAATACGAAACGAAGTAACGAATAACGACGACGAGAAAGACGGTTTGGGAGACGTATACGAAGACGAAAAAACGAACGAAGAAATAAACGGCCCTTTTAATAACAATCGTACCGTCTTAAAGGTCCGTAATAAAGCCTTTATATTTTTAACGCCGTTTTTTTTCTTCAAAGATATATTTATTATGTTAAAAAGTATATTAAAAAGCTTAACCGTGTTTAAAAAAAAGATTTCGAGTTAAAGTTTAACGACTAACTTAACGTGCGATAAATTTATTATAAAAAAAAGCTTAATACGGCAAAGTAGGTGAGTCGAGCGATAACGACGATATTAAACTATTTAAAGAGTTAAATATTATATTAAATTCAACGTTGGTGTTTTTAGATTCTTTTAATAATGTTATTTCGACGTCTTTTTACTCTTTTTTACAAATAAAACACTTACTTTGAATAATCTTATAAAAAAGGGTGTGGTTAGAAAACTAATTATATAATACGTTACGAATTACGAGTGACTAGTTTCGTAAGGTAACTTTATGAAAAGATATGTTACTCTCTTAAAATAATGTTATTAGTCTTAAGTATTAGTTTATTTTTAACTCGTAGCGTTTTTAATTCACTCTATACTAAGTAATACGGTATTAAAAATTTATAAACTAGGGCTTTAAGTCGCGATCATAACGTATATTAAAGTTTAATATATATTAATACGTATTTTCACTTTATTATTCCCTTTTATAATAACATTTCATTAACGCTTTTAAATTCTATTTTTAACTATTAACGATTAATACTACGATTATTAATAAACTACGCGGTTTTAAATTGTAAAACGCTTTCGTACCGCTTTTTTAAACTATTTATTAAGTTATTAACGTTATAAACGCGTAAATAAATCTTTTAAATTTTAACGTTTAAAGATGAAATTTGTTTTTTATTACCGCGCTTTTATTACGCTAATTTTAAAACCTCGAGTTATTATATTGTTTTTTTGATCTTTACATGCTTATTAAGCCCTTTGCGTATCTTTTTAAACACTATTTAAGTTTTATATTTTTATATTATTTTATTAATATAATAACGGCGTGGTTTCATTTACGAGCTACTTTTATTTATAAAATAATTTACTTTTTTTTACTACTTTTCAAACTCAAAATCTTTTAATTAAATTTAATATGTATTTTATATCGTCTTTTAACACTTATTAATTATACTTTACGAGTTAACTTATTTATTAAACGAAGAAAACCCGCTTTTTTATATTTTAATACTTTATACCTCTTTTATTTTTTATTCGTTTAGTTTTTTTTTTTAACGACAGGGGTTAAAAAGTTAATAACTTTTTACGATCTCTTTTTTAAAGCTCTAACAAAGTTATTAAAATTAAAAACACATTATAAAGTTGGTTATATTAATTAAAGAGTGTTAAACGGTATATTTATAATTATTTTTTAACTTAAAGTATTATATTAATAATTATATAAATTATTTTACGTAATATTCTCACGGTTAATAACGGCGGTTATAATACTTTATTTAAGCTTTTCATATTGTTTTATGATATTCCGTTATTAATGCTCGTACTTTATTTTTTTTTTAATCTTTTTTTTAATCTTACGTTTTAATGCTTAAAAGTAGTTATAATCGGAAGTAATCGTCGTAGCTTTAACAACGATTCGTTTTGTAATTATTAATAAAAGCATTTAAATAACGAGCTTAAATTTATTAAACTTAAACGAGAATTTTTTTACGTTTTTTACTCGTTTAAAGTATTACTTTTCCATGGTTAATATTAAGCGTTTTATATAATAACTCTTTTTAAACCGTAAACGCTTTAACTTTAACGTAATTAAAATAAGTATATAAAATTAGTATTTATTTCGTAAATATTAACCGTATCTTAAAACTAAAAAGTAGCTTTAACCACCTTTTTATACTTAACTTTCTTAATAATCCGAAGCTTAAAAAAGCTATTAATTAAATTAGATTTTTTTAGTTTAATATTTAATTTTAAAATTTTAAAATATAAAAAGATATACTATTTAACTTACTTTTTATTTTTATTATTATTATATAAATACACGTAAATTAATATAAATTAATAAAATTTCGATTTTATAACTATTTGTTTTATAATTAAAGTGTTATACTTTAATTTAAACCCATTTTACTTTTAAAATTCAAACGTAAAAAGGTATTAATAACCTTTATCGTTTAAATAAAATAAAACCCACGTTTTTATAAACTTTAACGTATTAGTTTTAAATTATAAATAACGCGTTAAGTTAAAGTGCTTTAATAATAAAACACGAATAAACTTATTTTATAAATGATAAAATAAGTATATTGTCTTTAATTAAAGCAAACTCGTTTTAACTTCTTTTCGTTTTTTTTCCCTTTTTAAAAAGTTATTTAATAAAGCGATAATTTTAAAGTACTTTTAAATAAAAATAAAAGTTATAAAACTTTAAAAACACTTAAATTTTTCAATACGGTTTAAATATTTTCTATATAACGATAATCTTAAGTTAAGTTTATTAAATGTTAGGGTGGTACTTGTAGTCAGGTAGAGGATTGCAGAAGGTAGAGGTATCTCATTAACGAAGGTAGGATCTCGTAGATTACACAACTAAATCTTATCCCCCTTTTCTCGAAGGGGTGGGAGGCCCTCGCTATATCGAAGGCTCCCAAGGGGCCTGTGCGCGGCGCCTGCAGACCGCGTACGAAGCCCTAACTCCGCGCCACACCCAGGGGCCCGTACGTACGCCTCGTGGCGCACCTCGCTTCGGGCTTGCGTTGACTGCACAGTCACGTGCCCCGCTAAAGGTTGGCACGTGCTTGGGCAGGTCGCCCGCACGTGCTTAGGCTGCTCGCAAGGCACGCATCCGAGCAGGCTCGCGATGTCCTTACAATTATCCCCCCCTCTCGTAGAGCTCGTCCTCGAGCGTGCGGTTACGCTCGTTGGCAGTAGGCTCCCAGGGCGCTCGGGGCGTCTGGCCGTATGCGCGCTCAGCGCTGGCCCTCCTTCGTAGTGTTGGAGCGGGTCCTGCGGCGTGCAGCACCTTGCGCACCTTCCTCGCGAGCCCTCGATCGCTCCTTCCGTTTGTAGAGTAAATAGGAGGTTGGGCGTTGCCAGGCAGACGAAAGGAAAACACAAGCAGAGTTTTCTCGTCGCCCCTCCTACGCCTCTCTCTCTCTCCTTCCTTCTCTTTTCAACCTCAGTACGCCTCAGTAGAGCCCCGACGTCGATGCGCCGGATCTCCGCTCAGCTCAGTTTTCACCTTCACGTCTCTGGCTCGCTCCTCGCGCGGTTCACCGTCGGACCTCAGTCCTGCAGCTTCTTTTCTTTTCTTCAGATTGCGCGCCAGTCTCGGGTCGTCTTCGTCCCGCGTCCCTCAGTTCTCTCTTCAGATCGCGCACCAGTTTCGGGCCTCCAGCGTCCCGCCTCGCTCAGCTTCTTTCCCTCAGTAAGTACCTCGCTGTCGGGTCGCTGGCTCCTCGCTGACGGTCCTAGGTCCAAAATATGGCAGGTTCTCAGCATGACGACGGTCCGCCGTCGACCCCCGTGCGTCACGCCAGCTCCACGCAGCAAACGCCTGGCGGTCAATCTTCTGGCTCTTCGAGCCGCGCTCGCCCCGGTCAGGTTGTGCCTGTGCTCCTTGGTTCTCCTGCGAACAATTCCCCCTCGCATGGGAACTCTCTTCACGGGGCCGCGTCCCGTGCGGGCAGCGTCAGTGGCCGCAGCCAGAGTGTCAGTTCTTGGCAGGCCGACGTCGTTGCGCGGTTAGACCGTGGGATGATCAGCCCCAGCACGCTTACCCGTCGCCCCTCGGGCGCCTCGCGCGGTCGTTCTTCCACGCTTGCTTCCCTGGTGAGTCCCGCCCGCGGGGCTCCTCGCACTAGGAACACCTTGTCTCGAGGCCGCGGTGCCTCTTCGACCCGCAGCCGCAGCGCCAGCAACTCGCGTGTGGTGCCGTATCCGCCTCCCAGCCCTGCTCTAGTCTCGCCTGCGGGCCCCTCTCGTCTGATTGTCGAAGTCGAGGATGACGACGATGACGACGAGGACGACGATGACAATGATAATGACGACGACGATGATGAGGACGAGGACCCCCAAGATCCCGCCTATGTCCCGCCTACCGCCGACGAAGACGACGACGCCTTAGGTCGAGCCGCCGTTGCCCCTACTGCGCCCCTCGCCCCTGCGTCTACGCCTACTAGCGGCGCTCGGCTTATAGACCTTGGTCTAGATGACCTCGAAGTCCACCATCCTGCCTGCTATAAGTGCGTGCGGCGCGCGTTCGCCGCTTGGTCGCTCTGCTTGAAGCTGGATTTGGAATGCGAGCGCAGGGTCGGGGCGTGCACTAGGTGCACGAAGATGTACAAAACTTGCATAAGTGTATATGGTCGGGCTCCCTTCGCTCCGCCGTCGGCTCGCTGCTAACTTTCTTGTGCAGGTTCCTGGGCTGATCCGTGGCAATGTGGACCGTACGATCCGGTTCCTGCGCGCCCTCGACACGCTCCTCGCGCCCTCCCGGGCCCACCTACCCGATGACGCTGAGCCTGAGGCTCTCCCGCGCGCGTTAACCGACGCAGCCACGTACTTCGTAACTCGCGTTTTTCTCTTTTTCACCCGGCACCTATCGCGCTTTGGGCTGTTCCAAGAATCTCCCGTACACGACCCCGTAAGCTCCTCACTCGCTCCGCTATCGGGTCGTCTTCGAGCCTTACTAACCCCTGTCTAAAAGTAGGCCGAATACGCGGCGCAGGTAGCCCGCGCATGTGTCTCGCAGGTCGCCACGGCCGCTCATACCGGAGTTGAGCACATATCGATATGTACTCTCCCCGCGCTGTCTCTTCTTACGACGGCGCCCCGCTGACGCCTCGCGCTAGGTTCTGTCTCTAGCCGCCGGAGATCAACAGCATGACCATTAACAAGCTGCGCGCCTCCAACTCTTGGAGCGGCTTCGGGCCGCCTTCGTAGCCGCGCGCTAAGCTGCCAGCGCCATCGACGCCCAAATGAATCTCCTAAATCCCGGTGTTTAAGCGCCAAACTATCTTCATGTTTTCTTAGCTTGCAGCTAGTGTGCCGCCGCAATTCCGCCTGCGAGCCGCCCTACCCCTAAGGGTAATTTATTTTGCTTTCCGCCTTTTCTTTACTGCCTTTTGGGCTTAGAACCTCGCGACCAGTTCTTACGCGTGCTCCATATCGTTCTCTAACACCCATTGGTCATACTCTGCGAGCCACCCCGTCCACCGAACGAGGAAGGAACGCTCTCCGTTCCTCACTCGGGTATCCCGCACCTCTTCCACTTCCCATTCGTCTAGTTCTTCTTCCAACGGTGGGGTTTGGAAAGTCGGCTGCGTCTCGCGGTTTCCCTTCCAAGGCTCCAACAGGGTTAAATCCGACCCTGGCTAGGATTGCAAACGGATTAACGAAGCGGAGACCTATTTTTTTGTAAAGCACCTTTAACCTAAGGTTCCGTGTTAATAGCCACATTAGGTCTCCCACGTGGTACTCTTGGGGCTGATGGCGGCGGTTGTAATACTTCGCTTAAGCTTCTTGTGCTTTCTCCCAGTATTCTACTACAAAGACTCGCACTCTGTTTAGCTTCTCCACTCTCGCTGCGACCGCGGGTACCCCCTCCTCAATAGGGTCGTCCTCGATCCGCATGTGCATCTCTAGGTGATATCCCATAAGGAGATGAAATGGCGTATCGCCAGTTGTAGCGTTGACCGCGTTATTGCACGCGTACTCCGCTGTTGGTAAGAGCTTGGCCCAATTTGTTTGAAACTCGCTCGTAAACGCGCGTAAGTAGTGTTTTAACGTCTGGTTCATTCTCTCGGTCTGTCCATCGGTCTGCGGGTGAAACGCCGTAGAGAGGCGTCTCTCAATAGAGAGCTTTGCGCAGAGCGCTGTCCAATACGCACTGGTAAAGACGCTCCCTCGGTCCGAGACAATACCGCATGGTGCACCGAATCTTGTCTCGATTTCTRTGTGCAAGACCTCTGCTAACTGGTCCGACGTTATCGTCGTCTCCACGGGGAGGAACCTCACCATCTTCGTGAGCCTGTCCACGATCACTAAAATCGCATTCACGTCTTGCCCCTTATAGTAGATTTCTAGCAGTCCCGTTACGAAATCCATGAAGATTTCTTTCCACGGTCCTCGTGGAATAGGGAGTGCTTGTAGCTGGCCGTACGGCTTATGCCGCGGTACTGCTCCTCGCGCACACGTCGAGCAGCTGCTAACGTACTCGTGAATATATACATCCATGTACTCCCAAAAGAATTTTCTTTTTACCAACTCCTTTATACGGGTCCTTCCAAAGTGTCCCGCCAACGAGCTGTCGTGGTATGCTTGGAGAATCTCCCTTTTCACCACTTCTTCCTTTGAGACATAAATACGATTCTTAAACCGCAGTAGTCCCTCCGACCCCACGCTCCAATGTCTAGGGGTGGTCGCAGTCGTCCCGATCTAGGCTTTTAACTACTGGGTCTTCTCGTCACTTGCTTATAAGGCTTGGAGCAACTCCACCAGTGACGTGTTCACATCCAATGCTAACGGATTCTCCTTTCCTAACACAACTTAACACAACCCCGAAAGAACCAGCTGTTTAGGGTAAGGATAGGACCGCCGTCGTGGCCCTAACGGTAGCCCGCTCCGAGGTTGCTACCGAAGGGCATTTGAATGGTAAGCCTAAATCCATTGAATCCAAACGGGGGGGTCCCCGTACTCTCTACTCGCTTAAAGTGTCATCCCTACGTAACCAACATAAGCCGCATCAAGCGATGGCTCCTTTTGAGCCGCAACCGCTTCAATCCTAGCGCGACCAGAATAAGCATGCGGGACTAACACTTATCCCGCGAACACCAGCCGCGATTCGAGGTCGGAGAACAACTTCAGCTCCTCCTCCTCATCCGGTTTTTCCTAGTAGTCCGGTCTTCGAAAGAGGCCATCGGCGGGATTGGTTTTTCCAACCCGATGTTTAATCTCAAAATCAAAAGGGGTGAAATACATACACCACCTAGCCTGCCTCCCGTTCAACTTTTCCTATTACATAAATACACGCAGGTTAGCATGATCCGATAAAACCTCGATCTTATGTCGGCTACCCTCTAAGTACTAACGCTAGTGCTTAAAGGAATCCACGATTACCATCATCTCCTAATCAGGAGTGCCATACCGCAGCTCTAACCCGTTCCATTTTCGAAACCAAAATGCGATAGGGTGCTAACGACCCTCGTCGTCCGGCTAAAATAAAATCCCCGCCCCTGCGAATTTTAACGCATCGGTCTCAAAGCGTAAGCGGCGCGCTAAGTCGAAGTGCTTTAGCAAAGGGGCGCGAGTAAATTCTTCTCGCAGTTGGCAAAATGCTTACGTCGCCCTCTCGTCGAAGCGCACTCGCTCGGGCTTCTTCCCGTTTTTCATCCCCTTCAAAAGTTCATTCAACGGGGTTGTGATTTTGAAGTACCCCTAAATAAAACGTCGGTAAAAGTTGCAAAATCCCAAAAACACTTAAATCTCTCGATACGTCTCGAGCAACTTCCACGTAGCGATAGCCTCTACCCGAGACGGGTCCATCTGCACCCCGGTGCCGAAGAGGATGAATCCCAGAAACTCGACTTGGTCTCGGTAGAATTCGCACTTGGCCAGGTTTACAAACAACTGTGCTTTTTGTAGCCTTTCAAGTACGTCTCGCACGTGCTCGGTGTGCTCGTCCCGGCTCTTAAAAAACACTAATACGTCGTCCATATACGCAATACACGTTACGTCGACTAGCCCGCGGAGAGCCGTATACACGTAGTGTTGGAACGTAGCCGGCGCATTTGTGAAGCCGAATGGTAAGACCACATATTCGTAGTGTTCATACCGCGTGCGGAACGCCGTCTTCTACTCGTCTCCTTCTTTGATTCGGATCCGATGGTAGGCGTCCTTGATATCGAGCTTGGTAAAGTACTTAGCGCCCGAAATCCGGTCCAAGATCTCTGAGATCAACGGAAGGGCGTAGCGGTTTTTGACCGTAACCTTATTAAGGCCTCGATAGTCGACGCAGAGCCGTAAGGAGCCGTCTTTCTTGAGTACGAAGAGGATGGGTGCTCCGGCTGGGCTTTTGCTTAGTCGAATCCGCCCGTTTTGCAGGTTCTCTTCGAGGTACTTACGCAGCTCCTCCAACTCTCGTTCGGACAGAGGATAGATCGTTCCGTAAGGGGGCTGCGCTCCGTCAACCAAATCGATTGCGTGATCCGTTTCTCGAGCGGGCGGTAGCATGGCCGCGCTCGTCCCGCTGAATACGGGAGCGAAATCGGTAAACTCCGTCGGCACGCCATCGTAGGGCCGGCGCTCCGAGGTTGCTTCGTCCCCGAGAGGGTATTGCTCAAGCTTGATTTGCGGGGTGCATCGATCGTAAACTCATTAAAGCGGTGACCAAAACACCACTAGCTGCCCTCGATCGTGTCGATAGCCAAATCCTCCAAGGTCGTCACTCCCAAAAGGATAAGGCTCTTGCCCGCCGCCTCCATTCGCGGGATGCCCACGCAGAGCCGCATAAACTCTTTAGTCCGGCCCCGACAGTCGGTGAGCCTCAACGGCACCTCTCACAACGTCGTCGGCGTAGCAGTCGAGCCGTCCGCTATCTCTAAGCGCGGGGCTCGGCTTTTCTTCTTCTTGAGTCCGACCCGCGCGGCGAACTCTAACGAGACGATGTCGACCTCTGCTCCCGTATCGAGGTCAACGGTAGTCTGGTGTTCTCGGTCGGTTCTCACCACGGCTGAGCTATGTAGTCGTACGCCGATCTTTGCTTCGACGAGCGCCTCCTCCTTCGGCCGGACAGGGGCGCTCACGCGTTTTTTGTCTTCTTCTTCGACTCAGCGTCGGGTTCCGGTACACCCTTAACCCCTTAGACTTTCGTGGGGTTGGTCTTCGGCTTCGTGCACTCCGGTGCGATATGCCCTTTCTCTCCGCAGTTATAACACGTGATACCCGACCTCTTATTCGTCTTCTCTCTGGGCTTCTCCCCCCTTTTCTCCTTCGAGCCGCCCTTAAAGCGCGGGTTAGTCGCGCTTCCAGGGGTGCTTTGCTATCTCCTTTTAGAGTCGCCTCGCGGCTTCTCGTCCCTCGACTTCCTCTTCTTTGCGTACTGCTTCCAGTAGTTCTCCGCACGAGTGATAAGAGTGCTGAAATCGGTAAACTGGTAGTCGAGGCCGGCCGCTAGCGATTATCGCAAGTTTTCTTGCAGCCCGAGATAAAAGGTCTCTTTTCGATAGTGTTCAAAGAGGGTTTTCATTTTCGACTCGAGGGATCGAAGGTAGGAGAGAAATTCGGCTGGGCTCTGGTTCTCGTTTTGAGCCGCCTTTCGGTATTGCTGGTAAGCAATTAACGACGGGTCCCCACTCTCGGAAAAGAGCGTTGCCATCCATTCCTTAAAGCAGGTCCAAGACCTCTTCGCTCGTTGGATTTCCTCCTCCGAGCCCAGGTTGGCCAGGTATTGCTCCCATTGGTTTCGAAGGGTGGTGTCGAGCCGGGATGAGGCTGCTAGTACGCGCTTCCTRRGGTCGCGGAAACGCCGCGGAGCGGCTTCGAAGACGTCCTCCACCGCCCTTACCCACGTATCCCGTTGTATAAAGGTGAACTTACTCGTAAACTTGTCGAAGAACGGGATCTTCACGTCGACTCCGTCGTCGTAGTTATCATCGTCGTGGTCCTCGCTCTCGCCAGCCCTCAAACCAAGCGCTGACAGGTGGATCCCACTGCGAGGAGTCGGCTCGCGGTAGTCCTCAGTGCTCGCGCGCGTTTCGTCATGCGCGCCCGCTAGCCCCGGAACATTCTCCGCTACCAGTGTTCGAGCCGCCCGAAGTTGTAAGGTCTGTTGCTTAGTCCGTAAAAGCTCGGCTTCGATGTCACGGATCTGCTTGGCGAGTGTCAGCCGCTCCTTCGCTTGTTCGAGCTCGCGGCGGGCTCGAGCCGCGACGAGTTCGTCGTCTTCGACGGCCCCTTAAGCCGGCGTGTCCGCGAGCAGCGTTCCGCTGTCGGGTTGACCGCTCGCTTCGACCGCTCCTCCTTCGATGCTAGAAAGTGCGGTCGTCATCAGCAAGGGGTCTTCACTGGCGGCCGTCGCCGCCGTCTGCCCTCGTTCCTGCTGTCTCGTGCTCGGTGCCCTCTTCCTTAATCCTCTAAGTGACCTTGAGTGGAAGATTTAGAAATGTTAAGGTGGTACTTATAATCAGGTAAAGGATTGCAGAAGGTAGAGGTATCTTATTAACGAAGGTAGGATCTCGTAAATTACACAACTAAATCTTATCCCCCTTTTCTCAAAGGGGTGAGAAGCCCTCGCTATATCGAAGGCTCCCAAGGAGCCTGTGCGCGGCGCCTACAAACCGCGTACGAAGCCCTAACTCCGCGCCACACCCAGGGGCCCGTACGTACGCCTCGTAGCGCACCTCGCTTCAAGCTTGCGTTAACTGCACAGTCACGTGCCCCGCTAAAGGGTGGCACGTGCTTGGGCAGGTCGCCCGCACGTGCTTAGGCTGCTCGCAAAGCACGCATCCGAGCAGGCTCGCGATGTCCTTACATTTAAACATTAGTATTAGAAAAATAGTCTTTAAAAACTTAACTTATAACGCATTTATAAAGTTAAACGTTAAAACTATATACTCGTAGTATATATACCGTATATAAAACACCGTTTTCTACTCTTTTTTTCTTCTTTAATACATGTATATTTAATAATACGCGTTTTTAATATCGAGTTTAATAAAATATTTAACTTTTGAAAACCGGTTTAAGATTTTCGAAATTAATAAAAAAGCGTAACTATTTTTAACTATAACCTTATTAATAAAGCTTTAATAGTTTATATAAAGCTTTAAATAGCCATTTTTAAATATAAAAATTAAATACTTTAATTAAACTTTTATTTAATCGAATTTAATCGTTTTATACGTTTTTAAAGTATTTTCGTAACTTTTTTAACTCTAGTTTAAATAAAGAAGAGTAAGTGTCACGGCCGGCAAGCAAACAGGTAGGCAAGGACGAAATACAGTATATTTAGGATAGCTAGTCTTCTACAGAGGTACAAGTAGGGGTCAAGTTGTAAACGAAGACGTAGCTTAAGGAGCTACGTTCAAGAGGCAGATGCGGCTCAAAGAACTATCTACGATAACGGTGACAAACGGCAGTAATCTCAGGGGGGATCAGCTAGGTCTGCCAGCTAGCATACGAGCAGACAGACAATAAGCAAGCAGGGTGGGGCTCCGGCACGGCGGTCCGTAACAGTACTCCCCTCCTTACGACCGAGCTCCGTCGAGGTCGAAGGTCAGGGACCAAGCTTGTCGGGGTAACGGCGGTGGTAGTTGTCCAGGAGTTGCTTAGCATTCGTCARGTACTCAGCGGGTTCGGTGGTCGGGTCTTCGTAACCGACCCAGCGGACCACGTACTTTAGGCGGGGGGGTCYACGCCCTCGGCGATCGAGCTTGGAGTCGAGGACCTCAGCGACCTCGTACTCAGTCTCGCCAGCGACCTCGACGTGCGGCGGCGGCGGGCGAGTTTGACCGAGGACTAGGTTAGACATGTCGGCTATGCGGAGGCGGGAGACGTGGAAGACGGGGTGGACTCGGATAGAGGCGGGCAGGTTTAACTTGCAGGCATACGGGCTAACAACCTTAGAAATACGGTACGGGCCGAGGTTCTTTCAGTTTAACTTCTTCGTCGGGCGGGCGGTAGTTAGGGTGCGGGCGTCTAACCAGACGTACTCGCCTTCCTTAAATAAGCGAGGGGGCTGTCGGTGCCGATTAGCTTACTCTTCGTAACGGTTTTGCGCGACGGCTATCTCGTTTCGGGTTAACTCGGTGATCTTCTTTATGCGAGCAGCGAAGCGGGCAGCATCTCGGAATTGCGGTGTGTCGAGCAGGTCTTCGATGAGCTCAAAACCCAACCGGGGCTCGAAGCTATAGTTAGCGTAAAACGGGGATAAGCCGATAGTTTCGAAGTGGTAAGCGTTATCGGCGAACTCGGTTAACGGCAACCATACGTTTTAATCATCTTATAAGTAGGCTACGTAAGCGCGAAAGTATTGTTTTAAAACGAAGTTGATTCTTTCCGTTTAGCCGTCGGTCTCGGAATGATGTACCGTAAACAAAGCGAGCGTAATCTTTAGCAAACGAGCAAAGCTGCGCTAAAATTCTACAGCGAATTGTATTCCTCGGTCCGACACGATCGTCGTAAACAAGCCGTGAAGCTTCTAAACGTGGTTTAAGTATAAGTAAATAACGTCCTCTACGCTACAAGTTCCGTAGCAGGGGATTAGGTAGCGCATCTTAGTCAACCGGTCGACTACAACCATAATAGCGTCGTAACCGTGGCTCTTAAGCAGGTGCGTAATAAAGTCTACAGAGATATTACGCTAAGCTCGATTAGGAACGAGCAAGGGGTGTAGAAGTCCTTTCTGACCGTCTCGAAACGGGGCGGCCCTACGACAGGTATAGCACTTCCTCACCCAACGGGCAACGTAGCGGGCCATGCCGGGCCAGTAGTACTCGCGAGACAATAATTCATATATCTTAAAGCGGCCGGAGTAGCCCGAGGCCGGGTGGTCGTGATAGCGGCGAAGCAAGTTGGCTTTTAAGTCGTCGTGGTTAAGAACGTACATCCGGTTTCGTACGTATAAGTATTCGTGGCGGTTGGTACACTCTGCGAGGGTTAGGGTGGGTAAGCGGTGCGTCTCTGAGTCGGCTAGGGCTTTTAGGGCTTGGCGAGGGATCGGGTCGGCTTCGTACGCTTGTCGAAACAGGTCGTGTAGGTTAGGGGGTAGGAGCAGTGCGTGGAATCGGAGGTTTGGAGCGAGGTTTTGCCGTTTTAAAACCGTCTAACTCTAATGTAGGAGGCGTGTATCCCCCTCCTTAGGGAGATCTCCTAATCTTCGTGTTAGGGAGTTAAGCTTAACACCTTGCTTTCCGAAGCGATAGTGAATTTAAAAGTTAAAGCGGGATAAAAACTCGGACCAACGGGCTTAACGGCGGTTAAACAGCTTCGTAAAGGTAAAGTATTCTAGGTTTCGGTGGTCGGTTAAGACTTTGATAGGTGAGGGAGCCCCCTCCAGCTCAGGGCGCCACTCTTCAAAACAGCGAATAATAGCGAGCAACTCTTTGTCGTAGATCTCGTAGTTGCATTCCGTGGCGGTGAGCTTTTTCGAGTAAAAAGCGATAGGGTGTAAAACGCCGTCGTTATCGTACTGGGATATAACGCTAGCGGAGACGTAGTCGGAGGAGTCAGTCTTTAAAATCACGTCCTTTTCTCATTCGAAATGGGCCAAAACAGGGGCGGTTGTAAAGCGGGATTTTAACAGTTCGAATGCGTTGGAGCAAGCGGTATCCCACGCGAAAAGAGTATCTTTTTTAGTCAAGCGAGTCAGCGGTACAGTAATCTTAGAGAAGTCGGCGATAAAGCGGCGGTAAAAGTTAGCAAAGCCTAAAAAAGCTTAAACGTCGGTTAAACAGGTTGAGGCGGGCCAGTCTCGAATCGTCTATGTCTTAGCTGAGTTCATGCGAATGCCGTCGCGGCCGATAATCAAGCCCAAGAATTTAGTTTTGGTATAATAAAATTCGCATTTAAAAGCTTTGACGTATAAGCCAGCCTCGCGTAAGCGTGTTAGGACGGCGCGAACATGTTTTGTATGTTCTTTACGAGTCCAACTATAAATCAAGATGTTATCTAAGTATACAGTATAAATCAAGTTTAAGAGTTCTCGTAAAGAAGCGTTGATATAACGTTAAAAGGTTAACAAAGCGCTAGTAAGCCCGAATAGTATAACTAAGCTCTCAAACAAGCCAAATCGAGTGCGAAATACGTTTAAATACTCTTCTCCTTCTTTAACGCGGAGCTCGTTAAAAGCGAAGACGATATCTATCTTACTATAGTATCTCATCCCAAACAGGTTATTTAGGGTCTCCCTAATTAAGGGTAACGAGTATCGGTCTTTAATAATAACGGCGTTTAAAGCGCGATAGTCGACGTAAAAGCGTAAGCTACCGTCGCTCTTCTTCACAAATAGAACAAAAGAGGCGACAAGGGACGAACTCGGCCGAATGAATCCTTTTCGAAGATTCTCATTCAACCATTCTCGTAGCGCGCGGAGCTCTTCCCGCGACATAGAGTAAAAAGGGCCGTACGACAGCATAACGCCCTCTTTTAACGCAATATAGTAGTCCATCGAGCGATACGAAAGTAGTTTATTAGCTTTTTAAAAGGAGAAAACGTCAACGAAGTCAGCAATCTCCGGCGATAAAACAAAGAGTAGCGGCTCGGCTTTCGAAGCGCTCAAAAGTTGGTTTAAAGTGTTTAGGGTAGTGGTGTAAAACCGATAGGATTTCCGACGAGCGTAAGCGGTAGCCCCTTCTTTCGAAATCGAAGCGATGTTTATATAACGAAGGGCTAACGAGCGTTAGTCTTGATGTACCGAGCGGCTTTTCTTTGAAACAGTGTGTAAGGCGCGAACTTTCTTAAAGCAAGACGGGATATTGTAGTTGGTACGGTAATACTCGTTATCGAAGGTGATTGAGTGTTTAGCGAAGCGAACAGTCGGGTCGTGTTGCTTTAATCAAGGCATTCCTAACACGATAAGATAATGCGTTAGTTAAGTAACGAAAAACAAAACGTTCTTTTAGTGGTAGTCTTTGATTTTCAAACCGGCGCGTACGTAGTACTCGCACTTGCCGGCTTCAATAGCTCTCTTATCGAACACTTCGATATTAAACGAGTTACGTAAACGGTGTAGGAGCAGATAGTAGCGAGAAGCCCAGTCGGCGTCGATAAAAGCTTTTCCTTCAACGCCGCAGTCGGTTAGAGCATACGTTAGGAGGGCAGGCTGGTCTTTCGCTATTAGCTCGGCGGGTAGAATCATCAAGTTAGAGCGTTAATTATATTCTTCCTCGATAAAAAGTCCATAAGCAGCGGCTAAAGAGATTCGAACGACGGTATAAGGTGCGTTAAAGAGCGGGCCTAGTACACGACTTAGTCCAAGCGCACCCCTTCCCCCGACAGTTGTCGAGGAGAACGGGAGTCGAAAGAGCGGCGAAAGCGGCGGCCACGCGAGTGGTGACGGCAGCCGTTAAAGGAGTGTCGAGACGAGGCGGCAGGGCTAGAGACGCCAGCGTTACGAAAGCCAAGCGCGCAAGGGTCGCGGGTGTTAGGGTACGAGCAAGCGGCTACAAAATGATCTTTCGACCCGCAACGATAACACTCGCCACGGTCTCGGCGGGTGGTGTCGCGGCGTTGGTGAGACAGGTCCATCGGGTCGAGAAGCGAAGCGGCGTCAGGCTTCTTAGCGAACGGGGTAGGGAGCGAGGGAGTTAGCGTCGTGACAAGCGCTCGGGGAGTACGAGTAAGAGCGGTGTTCGCGGCGGAGGGGCGCCGGAGGGAGCCTCGGGCGTTTAAGCGAAAGCGGTGGTTGTTTAAAGATTGTAGTAACGTTACAAAGCTATAATAGTCCGGTGTAAGAGCATTAACATAAATCCAATGTTGGTATAACTCACGAGAAATAACATCTTCCAAGATGGTTCGAAGCTATTCGTCGGGTATTTCGGCTTCTATAGCAAGCCGTTAGAATTTAGTAAAGAAGGTGTTAAAGTCTTTATTCGTTTAGCGGTAGCGAAGCAGTTTCTAGCGGGAATTTTGGACTAGGTCGGGGTCTCCGAACGCTCGATCAAAGATTTCTAAGATGTTATGATAGTCGCGAAGTACCTCGTAATCGTTCCGACAGTACGAGAGAATTTACGCGTGAGCCGCGCCTGTTAAGCGGCCCGTTATATAAACTAAGCGAGAGACGGGAGTAAGGAAGCGATTAGCGTTAACAGTTAGTTTGTTTCGTACGGCTTGTTTAAAGCGGCGGAGGTCCGAGCGAGTATCGTCGAACTTATTAAGGTTGGGTAGCTTTTCAGAGCGGGTGGTCGAGGGAGGTTCGAGAGGAGTCGAAGGATGCGATGCCAAAGTTCAACCTTCGCCAGCGTCAGTGAACGAAGGCAGGGGGGAAGCAGACGAGGGGGCAGGTACAGTCGGGGCTTGTAAACGGCGGAGGTGCTCGAGGTTTATACGCGCGTCGAGTAGTTACTCAGTCAGGCCTTTGACAGAGTAGCGGCTCTCCTCAAAGCGGCTATTAGCGGCGACAAGTTCGGTGCGAGCGGTAGTCAATTCTTCGTCTTACTAGCGAAGAAGTTCGTAAGTGGCTTGGAAGTAAGCTATCCAAGCCCTGGGATCGGCGGCTATCGAATTAGCGAAGTCTTCCGGGTCGGAGGGCATGGCAGGGGGTTCCGGGATCGTAAGTATCTCGTCGGCACCTATGGGAAGGAGCTACGTAATGTCACGGCCGGCAGGCAGACAGGTAGGCAGGGACGAGATGCAGTATATTTAGGATAGCTAGTCTTCTACAGAGGTGCAGGTAGGGGTTAGGTTGTAGACGAAGACGTAGCTTAAGGAGCTACGTTTAGGAGGCAGATGCGGCTCAAAGAACTATCTACGATAGCGGTGACAAGCGGCAGTAATCTCAGGGGGGATCAGCTAGGTCTGCTAGCTAGCATACGAGCAGACAGACAATAAGCAAGCAGGGTGGGGCTCCGGCACGGCGGTCCGTGATAGTAAGTCGTTTTATGAAAAGGTTACGTTTTTTTTAATTAAGTCGATCGCGTAATCGGGGTTTTATATAAATAAATAGTATTATTACGCTCGTCTTATTAAACATAAAAGCGAAATTAATAAACTCCGTTAAGATACCATTATAAAGCTAACGTTAGCTTTAAAGTCGTATCTCTTTTAAAAGAGTATTATTTATATTTAATATACTTAACCCAATTAAAGAGTATAAAAACTGCGTAAATAACGATAGCGTTTTAGGTTTTTTTAATAAACTTTTTAAAGTAAATTAATTGTAAACTTATTAAAGCGGTAATAAAACTATTATTAACTACTTTTAATTATAATAATAACTAAATCTTTTAACGTGATAATAACTTTTAAAAAATAAAACTTTTATTTATTATAAAAGCATCGCGAGCCTGCTCGGATGCGTGCTTTACGAACAGCTTAAACACGTACGAGCGACTTCCTTAAACACGTACTACCTTCTAACGAAGCACGTGACTACGTAGTTAACGTAAGCTCGAAGCGAGGTGCGTTACGAAGCGCACGCACGAGCCTTTGGGTATAGCGCGGAGCTAAGGCTTCGTACGCGACTTAAGGGCGCCGCGTATAAAGCCTTTAAAAGCTTTTAATATAACGAAAGCTTTTCACCCTTTTCGAAAAAAAGAATAAGATTTAGTTATATAATTTACGAAATCTTACCTTCGTTAATAAAATACCTCTATTTTTCGTAATCTTTTACTTAATTATAAGTATTACTTTAATATTTTTAAATCTTTTATTTAAAGTTATTTAAAAGATTAAAAAAGATAACACCGAGTACGAAATAATAAAAACAAGTGTAAACGGCGGCGATAGCCGTTAATAAAAACCCTTTATTAATAACGACCGCACTCTTTAATATTAAAAAAAAAGCGGTTAAAGCGAGCGATTAACTCGATAATAAAACGCTACTCGCGGTTACGCCGGTTTAAAAAGCCGTTAAAGACGACGAACTCGTTACGGTTCGAGCTCGTTGCGAGCTTAAATAAGCGAAAAAGCGGTTAATACTCGTTAAGCAGATTCGTAATATTAAAGCCGAGCTTTTATAAACTAAGTAATAAACTTTATAACTTTAAGTGGTTTAAACATTAATAACGAAGAATGTTTCGAGGTTAACGAGCGCGTATAACGAAACGCGAACGAGTATTAAAAACTATTACGAGCCGACTTTTCGTAGTATAATCTACTTGTTAACGCTTAGTTTAAAGGTTAATAAAAGCGAAGATTATAACGAAGATAACTACGATGATAGGGTTAACGTGAAAATTTCGTTTTTTAATAAATTTACGAATAAGTTTATTTTTATATAACGAGATATATAAGTAAAGGCGATAAAAGACGTTTTTAAAGTCGTTTTACAGCGTTTTCACGATTTAAAAAAGCGCGTATTAATAGTTTTATTTTAACTTAATATTATTTTTTAAAATTAATAAAAGTAATACTTGATTAACTTGGGTTTAAAGGAGGAAATTTAACGAGCGAAGAGGTTTTAAACTTGTTTTAAAGAATAAACGATAACGCTTTTTTTAAGAGCGAATATTCGTTATTAATTGCTTATTAATAATATTAAAAAGCGGTTTAAAACGAAAACTAAAGCTTAGTTAAATTTCTTTTTTACTTTTAATTCTTTAAGTTGAAAATAAAAGCTTTTTTAAAATACTATTAAAAAGAGACTTTTTATTTTGAGTTATAAAAAAACCTACGAGAATCGTTAACGGTTAACTTTAATTATTAGTTTATCGATTTTAATACTTTTATTACTCGTATAAAAAACTATTAAAAGTAATACGTAAAAAAAAAAGAAGTTAAAAAACAAAAAGTCGTAAAGCGATTTTAAAAGAAGATAGTAAAACACCTTTAAAAGCGTAAGTAACCCGCGTTTTAAAAGCGGTTTGAAAGAAAAAAGAGGGGAGAAGCTTAAAAAGAAAATAAATAAAAGGTCGGGTATTACGTGTTATAACTACGAAGAAAAAGGGTATATTATATTAAAGTATACGAAGTTAAAGACCAACTTTATAAAGGTTTAAAAGGTTAAAAGTATATTAAAGCTCGACGTTAAGTTAAAGAAAAAGATAAAAAACGCGTAAGCGCTTTTATTTAATTAAAAAAGAAAGCGCTCGTCGAAGTAAAGATTAGCGTACGACTATATAACTTAACCGTGGTAAAAACCGACCGAGAATACTAAACTATCGTTAACTTTAATACGAGAGTAAAAGTTAACATTGTTTCGTTAAAGTTTATTACGCGGGTCGAACTTAAAAAGAAGAAAAGTTAAGCCCTGCGCTTAAAAATAACGAACGACTCGATCGTTATGTTAACGACGTTATAAAAGGTGTTGTTAAAGCTTATCGATTATTAGAGTTAAACTAAAGAGTTTATACGGCTTTACGTAAGTATTTTATAAATAAAAGCGATGAGTAAAAGCTTTATCTTTTTAAGAGTTACGACTTTAAATGATTTAGTTATTAATACGATTAAAGGTAGTTAGTGGTGTTTTAATTATCGTTTAAATAAGCTTACGATTGATATACTTCGTAAGTTCGTTAAAAAAAACTAAGAATATCGTAGTTATATACGTAGTTTTTATACTTTTTAATCGTTTTAAATAAATTAAGTTTAAATAATACTTTTTTAAAAATAAAGTAACTTCGAAGCGCCGGCTTTATAATAGCGTGTTAACGAAGTTTCTCGAGTTCGTTTTCGTATTTAATGAAATAAACGCGGTTATACTATCGCTCGTTTAAAAAACGAATTACGTAATCGATTTAGTTAACGAAGTGTAGCTTTTTTACAAAACGATTTATTCTTTATTTAAACGAGAGTTAAAAGAGTTACGAAAGTATTTTAAAGAAAACTTATAAAATGAGCGAATTCGATTAAGTAAAAGCTTAACTAAAGTACTTATCCTCTTCGTGTTTAAAAAAGACGGCTTTTTACGGCTTTACGTCGACTATTAAAGCTTTAATAAAGTTACGATTAAAACCCGTTATGTTTTTTCGTTAATTTTAAAGATTTTAAACCGGATTTCGGGCGTTAAGTACTTTATTAAACTTAATATTAAAAACGCTTACTATTAAATTCGAATTAAAGAAAGAGACGAATAAAAGACGGCGTTTTATACGCGGTACGAACACTACGAGTATATAGTTTTATCGTTTAGCTTTATAAATGCGTTAGTTACGTTTTAATATTACGTTTATACGGCTTTTCGCGGGTTAATTGACGTAACGTGTATTACGTATATAAATAACGTGTTAATGTTTTTTAAAAGTTAAAACGAGTATACTAAACACGTGTGAAACGTATTTAAAAGGTTATAAAAAGTATAATTGTTTATAAACTTGGTTAAATGCGAATTTTACTAAGACTTAAGTTGAGTTTTTAAGATTTATCTTCTTTAATACTAAGGTGTAAATAAACTCGGCTTAAGTAAAAGCTATCGTTATTTAAAAGTTACTCGAAATATATCAAAAGATTTAAGTGTTTTTAAGGTTTTATAACTTTTATTAACGTTTTATTTAAAGGTATTTTAAAATCATAACCTCGTTAAACGAACTTTTAAAAAGGATAAAAAACGAGAAAACCCTTAAGCGAGTACGCTTTAATAAAAAAGCGATATAAGTATTTTATTAATTACGAAAAGAATTTACTCGCGTTTTTTTATTAAAACACTTTAACTTAACGCGTCGTTTACGGTTTAAAATCAATATATTAAAATTCGTAAAAGCGGGGATTTTATTTTAATTAAATGATGAGAGTTGTTAATACTTTATTATATTTTAGTTTTAAAAATAAAACGAGTTAAAGTTATAGTATAATACTCTTAATTAAAAGATAATAATAATTATAAATTCCTTTAAGTATTAACGTTAATATTTAAAAAGTAATTAATATAAGATCGAGGTTTTATTAAATTATATTAATTTACGTATATTTATATAATAAAAGAAGTTAAACGAGAGGTAGGTTAAGTGGTGTATATATTTCACTTTTTTTAATTTTAAAATTAAATATTAAGTTAAAAAAACCAATTTCGTTAATAGCTTTTTTTAAAGATTAAACTATTAAGAAAACCCGAATAAAGAAGAAGAGTTAAAATTACTCTTCGACCTTAAATCGCGATTAATATTTACGAAATAAATATTAATTTTATATGTTTATTTTAATCGCGTTAAGATTAAAGCGGTTACGACTTAAAAGAAGTTATCGTTTAAAGCGGCTTATATTAATTATATAAGAGTAACACTTTAAGCGAGTAAAGAGTATAAAAACCCCTTCGTTTAAATTTAATGAATTTAAGCTTATTATTTAAATGCTCTTTAGTAATAACCTCGGAGCGAGCTACCGTTAAAGCTACGACAACGGTTTTATCTTTTCTTTAAACAATTAATCTTTTTAGAGTTATATTAAGCTGTGTTAAAAAAGGAGAATCCGTTAATATTAAGTGTAAACACGTTATTAATAGAGTTGCTTTAAGCTTTATAAGTAAGTGACGAAAAGACTTAATAATTAAAAGCTTAAATTAAAACGATTATAACCACTTTTAAATATTAAAACGTGGGGTTAAAAAGACTATTACGATTTAAAAATCGTATTTACGTTTTAAAAAAAGAAATAGTAAAAAGGGAGATTTTTTAAATATATTACGATAGTTTTTTAACGAAACACTTTGAAAAAACTCGTATAAAAGAGTTAATAAAAAGAAAATTCTTTTAAAAGTATATAAATATATATATTTACGAGTACGTTAATAGCTATTTAACGTATACGCGAAGAGTAGTATCGCGATATAAGCCGTACGGCTAATTATAAACACTTTTTATTTTATAAAAACCGTGGTAAAAAATCTTTATAGATTTCGTAATGAGACTATTAAAAATTTATTATAAAGGGTAAAACGTAAATACGATTTTAATAATTATAAATAAGCTTACGAAGATGGTGAGGTTTTTTTTTATAAAAACGACGATAACGTCGAATTAGTTAATAAAGGTTTTATATATAAAAATCGAAATAAAATTTAATATATTATACGGTATTGTTTTAAACCGAGGGAGCGTTTTTATTAATACGTATTAAATAACGCTTTACGTAAAGCTTTTAATTAAAAGACGCCTTTTTACAGCGTTTCACTCGTAAACCGATAGTTAAACCGAGAGAATGAATTAAACGTTAAAACACTATTTACGCGTATTTACGAGCGAGTCTTAAACGAACTAAACTAAGCTTTTATTAATAACGAAGTACGTATATAATAACGCGGTTAACGTTATAACTAGTAATACGTTATTTTATTTTTTTATAAAATACTACTTAAAGATATATATACGAATTAAAAACGACTTATTAAAAAAAGAGTACTCATAATCGTAACGAGATTAAAAAAGTTAAATAAAGTACGAGCTTTTATAATAAAACATTAAAAAAAAGTATAAAAAGCTTAAACGAAGTTTTATAACCGCCGTTATTAACTTTAAAAGTACTATATAAAAGATTTAGTATAGTTATTAATATAAAACCTTAAGTTAAAAGTGCTTTATAAAAAGATAAATCCTCGCTTTATTAACTCGTTTATAGTTTTAATTAAAGTTAAATTATAAGTATATCGTATAACACTCTTCGATTAATACAACCGATTTTATAACGTGTTTTTAATAACTTTATTAAAGCTTTAAAAGGAAAACCGCGAAACGTAGCCGACTTTTTAAACTCTATCGTTAAAAGAAAAGTTAAATAAATAAAAAGTGAAAAAGGTGTAAAATACTCGAATAAAAAACGAAAAGCGTTCTTTTTTCGTTTAATAAACGAAGTGGTTTATAAAGTATAATTAATGAGTGTTAAAAAACGATATAAAGTATATATAAAAACTAGTCGTAAGGTTTTAAGCTTAAAAAGTAGTAAAGAAAAAACGAAAAGTAAAATAAATTATCTTTAAGAGTAAAGCGGCTCGTAAGCGAAACTACGACGATATACTAGTTGTAAGTTAAGAAAATATAAAGATCTTAAACGTATTAAAGCGGCGCGAGGGCGGTTTAAAGGGCGCGCGATAATAATAAATAAAAAAAACCCATTTTATAACGATTAAAGCTTAAAAGCGGTATGATAAAAGCACGTAAGTAGGAAAAATAGTTTAACGTTTAAACACTAAGATTTAAAAAATTTATTTACGCGTTAATAGCGTTTATAGTTTAACGCGCGGTTACGAAAGCGGTTTAAAGCCGTTTTAAAAGTTAAAAGCGCGTGGTTTATTAATAATTATATTATTAATCTTTAACGATTAAAAATAAAACCTAACGTAAAGCGTTAATAAAGCGTCGTTATAAAAAAATAGCGTAAAAAAAGTACGTATTAATTATATGTTTAACTTTAATATAAACGATTATAACAACTTATGAAATATAAACGCGGGCTATTTACGTAACGTAGTTAACCCACTTTTAAATAAGGGTTAGTAAAGCTTAAAGACGATTCGATAACGAAGCGAGTGAAGAGCTTACGAAGTCGTATATGATAATCTTTTGAAACAACTCAAAGCGCGATAAGTGTTAAATAAATAAAAAAAGTACGCGAGTTACGAAGTATATAATCGCGTTAGTTAACGCACGCTAAAAAGCTTTAAGCTTAACGTCGTTAAGTAAGTGGGTTTAAAAAAGCGTAAAAAGCGTGTTAAAAGCGCGTAAAAACTTAATCGTACGGTTTATATTATTACGAATTAGTTTAAAAACTTATATAAAAGAGTTAATAATAAGCCGACGACGAAGCGAAAGAAGCCCGACTATATATACTTATATAAGTTTTATATATCTTTGTATATTTAATACACGCTCCAACCTTACGCTCGTATTTTAAGTTTAACTTTAAACGAAGCGATTAAACAACGAACGCGTGTTAAACGTATTAATAGTAAGCGAGATAATAGATTTTTAAATTATTAAAACTAAGGTTTATTAGTTAAACGCCGTTAATAAGCGTAAACGTAAAAGCGAAAAGCGTAATAAAAGCGACGACAACTTAACTTAAAGCGTCGTCGTTTTTTTTAACGATAAGCGAAACGTAAGCGAGATTTTAAGAGTTTTTATTATTATTATCGTCGTCGTCGTTATTATTATTATTATCGTTTTTATCGTTATTATTATTATTATTTACTTTAATAACGTAGTGAAAAAGACTTATAAACGAGATTAAAGTATAGTTAAAAAGCGAATATAATACTACGCGCGAGTTGTTAACGCTACGTTCGCGGGTTAAAGAAGTATTACGGTTATAAAATAAAGTGTTTTTAATATAAAAAGCTTTATAAGCGAGATTTACTAAAGAAGTAAATATAAACGAACGATCGCGTAAAACGCTTAAAAAACGACGAATGAGTATATTAAAGCTTATTACTCTGCGTTTTAACCGCGTAACAACGTTAACTTATTAAAAACTAACACGTTAATTACGTTTATTAACGCTACTTATATAAAACGCGCTTTCGTAAAATAAGTTTTTATATAAAAAGGAATTATTTACGAAAGAGTTAAAGAGTATAAGCATTATTTAATTTCCCCCCCCCTCTTTTACATCACCGCATTTTTAAACACGCTCTCCCTTTATTTAAAGCTACCTTAGTTATAAACCTTTTTTTACTATCTCCTTTATAATAACACTTTTTACGAAACGAAATAAACGTTTAAACGACTTAATTACGCTTAGCTTTCGAAGACGCGATTCGCGTTATAAGCTTAGTAAAGTAATAAAAGGGTAAAACTGCTCTTTAGTAGATAAAAGCTTACTTAAAAGCTTAAAACACTTATTATTAAACTATTAAACGTTATATAAAAAGTTATATTATATTAAAAAACGTATAAAACGCTTAACGTATTTTTTACGTAACTACGCGGAGGTAGAAGAGAGACTATTAACGCTAACGTATTAATTAATATACCAACGTATAATAGCTTTACTTTATCGTTTAATAGTATAAAGCCACCCTACGTTTTAAAGCCCCCCCTTTAGCTATAAACGGCACACTACTTTACACTACGGCTTAAAAAGTAAACGCTTTACGAAACACCGTTTTTAATCGTTTTATAACGAATAATAATTTAAACTATAACTCTTTAAACCCCTTTAATTAATCATCCCTTTACTCTCTTCGAAAACACCCTACTTAAATCTTTATAGTAACGTTCCCTCGACTTTTATAATACTAAGCTTTGTTTACCCCTACTTTAATACCTCGTCGATCCTTTCGCGGCTTAACCGTAACCAACCTTTTTATTTTAACGTTTTTTTAACTTTTATAAAAATAAACTATTAGTATAAAAGAGCTTAAAGATTACACGATTAAAGCCACGTTTACCTTTCTTAAGTGCGATAACGTAATAGTACGCTTTTTATAAACGGCTTAGTCGTACGTTAAAAACCTTTTATTAAACCTTTTTCGCGCTTACTTTATTATCGTGTATCTTTAAAAAGCTTAAAAGACTTATTACGCGACAACTGTTTTAAATAATACTATAATATAGCTTTATTATTAAAAGATACGTAAGCGCACTATTTAAACGGTTAATAACGAACCTTCTTTTAATATTCATTTACGATATAAAAGCCGCGTTAATTAAAAAGCACGATGTGACTCTATTAACGGCCGACGTTTAAAGCGCTTTCGATGCTTTCTTACTTTAACGACGTTTAAAAAGAATATAAGAAGATAGCTAACCCCCGCCGTACTTTATACTTTTGTAGTCTTTTTTAACGAAGCGTTAAGTACGAGTTCGCTTCGAAAGCTATTAAACTAACTTTACGAATATATCGTATAACACGCTTTAAAACTCATTGTTATTCTTGGTTTTCTTTACGTTATATATAACGAACGCGCTTAAAATAAACCCTCACTTTTAAACTTATTACGTTAACGACTTTAACTTTTTTTAATTCTTTAAAAGCTTTATTAAAAACGTTCGTTTATTAAAATAAAACTTAAAATAATTATTAGTATAAAAAAGATGAAATAAAGTCGCTTTTACGGTTGAAAAGTTCGTTTTAATTTATATTACTCGCCGTTAACATACGAATAATTCGTTTTTAAAACTAAGCGAGTTAATAATTACGTTAGTCTCTTTAACTAATAGCGACGCGCTTATACCGAGCTTACGTTAGTTAAGAGTTTGGTTAAATCGTTATTTTAAGTTTGAAAAACACGTTTTTAAACACGTGAGTAAAGCTCTTCGCGTTATTTAATACTTACGCTCGTTGTAAGCATTTAACCGCGGGCTTTTAACGACTGTTATACGTTATACGATATTTATATACGTCTTTCTTTTCGCTTTATTCGAAATAGAGGTTTAATACGTAAGAAAGCGTAAGCTAACGCGTAATCAGAGTTTGAAACGGTTAAGTACGGAGGTTTTTACGTAAAAAAAATAGTACATTAATTAAATTTAAAGCGTAATTTTAACGGCTGTTAAAGCAGTGCTTTTAATTTAGCGTATCACTTTAAGGGCTACTTTTCTTCGAAACGTCGAACTCTTTTTAACGAAAGTAGTACTTAAATAAGTAAAAGGGAAATAAGCTTTTCGAATTCGAATAATGGAAATAAGCCACTTTTTAATACGTAAAACGAATATCTTTTTAAATATTCGAAGTAAAAAACACGATTAACCGTTACGCCAACGTACGACGATATAACTATAAGCTGCTTCCCTTTCACCGTTTTTATAAATCTCCCTTTATTTACTTTACTTTTTATAAAGTTATAAAGTAAACTCGACTTAAAGCAAACTTAAAGATTAAACCGTTAAAAGATTCTTTTAATAAGAATTAATAATACTCTTAAACGATATTATTATATACTTTAACGAATTAAAATATATAGTAGATTAATAACGATATATTAAATATAACTTTATAATATACTTTAACGACGAGATTATACAAACGAGTAAAAAACGTATTTATAAATAAACTCATATCTTTAACATAGAAGTAATAAAAGTGTTACGAGTAACGTAAATAGTTATAAAAATCCGCGTAAAAAAACGATTAAAAGGCTATATATAGCTATGTTTAAATAGTACGTTAATTATTTAATACGTGCGAAGCTCGGCTTTAACGACGTTTTAATAAGTTTTTATCTAACTTTACTAACTTTTTATGAAGCACTTAATAACGATAAAGTGATATTTAAAATACGAAAGTATTTTAAAGAATGAGCGGGCCGATGAGATGGTTAAACATAGCGTAATACATGGAGATTCAAACTTAAAAACATACGCTACACTTAGCTTTTACGAAATACGATCGTTAACAACGAGTTAAGTGCGCGCTAACGCGCGCGAGTGGTAAGAGCGAAAGATAATAAGGTTATCAAGCTTATATAAGAGGTGGTTTCTCTCGTACGCGCTTAAACCACCTATTAAGCTCGCTCTTCTTCGTACGCACCTTTACGCACTGCTCGCTATTAAGATAGAGTATAACGACTATACTTAGTATTATAAACGGTTTTATTTATAAATATAAGTTAAGTCGCGTTATTAATATAACGAAGATATTACACTAAAGCACCTAATCTACTATCGCGTTTATCGTCACCGGTGAAATAAACACGCGTTTAAAATGAGCTAAGCACGTATACTAAAGAACACACTTACCCGTTAGAGTTTTTTTATAAACTTAATCGCTTACTCGATGATCTTTTCTTTGTTTTTAACTATCGTCATACACCCCTTAGGGTAATCGACGGCACGAAGCTTAAGGCTTTTTACTTAGACGAACTTTTAATAATAGGATGTTTAAGGAGATATATACGGTGGGACACAGGGTTAGACGAAGGACTCGCATGCTCGTACGCGACGCTTATATAAAGGGCAGTAGATTAAGTCTTGCCGGAACTAGCTCGTTGATAGTAGTTAGGCTTTAACACGTTACATGCGCTTAGCTGCGCGATATACGGCACCGTAAGCGGTGTTAGTGACGTTAAAATTAATTCATTTATTTATTTAGTTATAATACACTATAATAGTTAAGTGATTGTAAGTAATAGATTTAGTATTAAAGCATTGTAAACCGCGTAATATATAAAAGTGCTTTTTAGTTTTACACTTTTACTTCGTTAACTTACTTACGTAAAACTAGCTTAATCTTTATATCGAAATAAATAATTACTTTTATAACTTTAATAAATATATTAATATAATCGACGGCATGTATATTTTTACGTATATTATTTTTAACGATTAAAAGCGGTATTATAATAAAAAAGGGTTTGTTAATTAAAATATATTTACTATTATACGTTTTAATAAAATATTTAATTACGTATTAACCGAAGTAAAAGGTTTAATAAACGATGCTTTACTTTTTAAATAAGTAAAAGTATACGGTTTTTATATCCTACGCTATTAATTTTATTTAGTAAATGTTAGATTTATTAAAACTATTAAAGTAGTTATACTTTTCGTAAATGTTATATACCACTTCTTTAAATAAAGAGAATAACGTTAATCGTTACGTAGTATAAAAGAACATTATAACTATTAACACTCTTCGTTATAAGTTGTTATTAAACGAGTATTTAATATCGTTAAAAAGAAGTTTCGTATTTTTTCGAAAGTAGTATTTAAGTACGATATAAACGAGTAAAAACTATTAATATATATTATAATAAAAGTATATAACTTTATTTGTATAATAAAAGGTATAAAAAGTATAAAGAATTAAGCTTTTTAATTATATTAAACTTAATTATAAAAAGCGGCGGCGAAAGCGGCGGTAATAGTTAGTAATAATATAAAAAAACTAAACGAATTATAGCTATTAGTTTTTAGTAAAAACTTATATAAAAGAGTTAAACGTACTTAATTTTATAATACTTTATAATATGAAAGAGAGGTAGTATAATAATTAGGTTAAAAGTAGCATATAAAAGAAATAGTTTTTAAATAAAGTAAAAAAATATTAATAATAGTTAAAATGTAAAGTGAGAAGAGATGTAAAAAACACTAGTAAGATTTAATATAAAAGTGGTTTAACGTTAAACGCTACCTTTAGATTTTATTAAGTATATTTAAATTAAGGTTTTTTTATATAAAGATACTTTATTAAATTAAGAATAAGTTAAAGCCTTTAAAAAAGCTTTTAAAACAAAGGTTTAATTCACTTATAACTTTCTTTTTAACTAGCTTAAACTATTATATTTCTCTTCCATAATAACTATTATAACTATTTAACCGCTTTGTTAGTTTAAATACGTATAAACGCTTTCTTTACCTTTTTATTTATTACCTTTTAAAAGATAGTAATAAAGAGCACGTTAATACGCTTTGTACACTTTTATAAGTCGTCTTTGCTTAATTTATTATTAAAAAGTTTTATAACGTCTTTTATAACGCGTGCGATATTATTATTATTAATAATACGAAGTGAAGTAAAAGTAGTAACTCTTTTTTTAAAATAACGATTAACCTTTATTAAAGCAGACTCATTTTGTTTTTTCTTTTAACTTTAATAAACTACGATTACTCCCTTTTACTAACGAGCGTTATTATATAACTTTTAATAAATTAAATAATAAGTTTAAGTTTATCTCCTTTTTTTCTTTTTTATATTATAATTATTAATAGTTTAAAAAACCCAGTTAAAGCTTTATAAATACTTAAAAATCTTTTTAACGCTTTATATATTACTACTAATTGCTTTCTCGTTAAAAAACACGTCGTTATACACACTTTTATTATTAATTAAAACTATACGCACTCAGTTAATTAACCGTAACGCTTTATTTTTTTAATAAAAAGTAGCTCACTTCTCATCGATATAGTTTAATAAACCGCCTTTATAATCATAACTAACCTTAAACTCACTTAATAAGGTTATTAACAGTTTATATCGTCGCTTTTTTATTTATACTTCTTATAAATCTTATATATTATTTAAAAAGCGTTAAATTAACGTTAAAAGCACTTTTTTAACACCGCTTTTTATATATCGTTATATGATTTTATTTAAATAGTATTAAAAGCGCCGTTTTAACGTATTATTAAAATAAACGTATAATCGTAATAATTATTTTTATAATATAATTATTACGAAACTTCGTAATTTAACTGCTTTTAATCTTTATCGTTTATTATGTCTTCGTTTTAACACCGTTATTAATAGTTTAACTATTTATAGTTTTATTTTATCGGTTAACACTTTTAATAGTAATATATCGAGAAAGATACTTACTCTTCGTATAAAGAGGCGACGAGCGCGGCACTTCGTTTAACTCATTTAATACTATCGATCGACGCTTTAATACTGTTACCGAGCTAGTTAAAATAAAAGATTCGCAAGTATTTATTTACGAAAGCGAAAGCGATTTATTAAAGAGGGTAAAAAACGGTATTAGTAAAAGCTTTACTTCGTTAGAGAAGATAACTTCGAGGAAGAGGTGATTACAGCTAATAAAACTAAGAGGAGGAGGAGAGTCGGTGATATTAAGCGGCTGTAGTATAAGTGCTTCGTCGAAGTTACCGTTTATTAAGTGTTGTTTTAATAACTCAACGTTAGAGCTTATTAATTCCGTTAAACTAACGATAGATTTTAATCAAGTTTTAGTGGGAGAAAATGAAAAAAAAAAAACGATTAAAAACAAATAGTACACCGCTTTACTAAAAAACCTATGTTTAAAAACTATGTAATGTAATTAAATTATACGGTATACATAGATTTAATACTTTTACCGCTAGCCGGCAAGTATTAGGACCCTTTTATAAAAGGGACATTATGTATAGTGAGGCTTAGTAAATAAATTAGGTATAGTTTATGATCTTTCGCTTTACCCTTGCTTTGATTTCCTTGCTTTAACTCTTGTTATCGAAGATTGAATTAGGCTTTTATATCGTAAACTCGGACGGTGTTTATTGAAGTAAGTTGGTTATTAAAAGAGAGAAAAAAACGAAAATATAAATAAAAGCGAAGCTTTATGTTTACGTTAACTATATAGTTACGTGTTTTAATTAAAGCGATAACACGTGTTTAAACTAGCTTATAAACCACGCTTTTAAATAAACTCGTAATGTTTTTATAATTATTCCCTTTTTCGTAAAACTCGGGTTTAAACGTATAACAGTTATACTTATAAATAGTAACCTCGTAAAACAGTTAAAAAGTGTTTAATTATACGCGTATATAACGTTAACTTTTTTCGTAAGGTTTAACCGGTGGTTAATGTTTTCATGCGTAACGTATTACGTACCTTTTTCGTAAACCTTTAATCACTTTTTCCGTTTTTACGAAGTAAATAAAAAGTTAAGCTTCATTAAATAAACGAAGAGAAAATATAAATAAAGATTTTTATTACTTTTTACGTTTCTCTCTCTTTCTTTTTTTCTCTTTTTAATATCGTTATACTTTAATAAAGTTTTAACGTCGTCACGTAAAATTAACGTCTTTTTATAATATTTACTTTACGCATTTTATTCGTTTTTACGCGGTTTTTATCGGACTTTAGTCTTATTATTTCTTTTTTTTTTTAAATCGCGTATTAGTTTTAAATTATTAACGTTTTGTTTAAATTTTTTCTTTTAAATAAGTGTTTCGTTATTAAGTTTTTAACGCTTCGTTAATAATCTTAAATATAAGATAATAAGTTTTTAATATGACGATAAACCGTCGTTAACTCTCGTTCGCCGCTTTAACTTTAATTAATATACGTTAAACGAATAGTTTTTTTAACTCGTTAAACCGAGTTTAACTTAGTTAAGTTATATTAATACTTTTCAACTTTTTAACTAATAATTTTCTTTTTTTATAAAAACTTTTTTATAAAGTCGTATCGCGCGTAAACAGCGTAAGCGAGCGTAGTTAACGTGTTAACTTATAATAAACTAACGTTGTCGATCGATCGAACCGTAATAGAGCTAGTTTTAACACGCTTACTCGTCGTCTTTTAAACGCTTTATATAATCCTTCGTTTACGTGTACTTTTTTTACGAGCTTCGCTCGCGGTGTTTTTCGTACTCGAAACGCTTTGTTTTAAAGCTGCGGTGTTTTTACGAACCGCGGTTATAACGTTAATAACGCTCGTATTATTTCATATTCGCTTTTTAACTCTTTTTACCCCGTTATTACGGTTAATAATAACGACGATAACGATAATAAAAACGATAATAATAATATAAAGATAATAATTAAATCCCCGTTTACGTCTCGTTTATTATTAATAACGATAACGCTTTAAATCGTTCAAAACTATTATTACTTTTACTACGCTTTTCACGCTCGTAACTACGTTTATTAACGGCGTTTAACTTATAAACCTCGATTAAAATAAGTTTAAAATCTATTATTTCGTTTATTATAAATATATACGCCGTACGTTCGTCGTTTAATCGTTTCGTTAAAACTTAAACTTAAAGTATAAACGTTATATTAACGCGTACACTAAATATACGCGAATATATAAAACGTATATAAGTATATATAATCGGGATTTTTTCGTTTTATCGATAACTCGTTAATAACCTTTTTATATAAATATTAAGTTTAGTTTATAATAACGTAAATCGAGTTATTCGGTTTTTTTACGCGTTGAACACGTTATTCGCCTTTTTACAAGTTTATTCAAACGAAAACGTTAAATTAAAAGCGCTTTTTCATTCTTTAACAAAAGCCGTTATATACTTTATAGCCCGCGTTTTCTTACTTTTTATTTAACACCTTTTTCGTTTTAAGTTATTTTAAAGATCGCTTATTTATAACTTTATAAACTCCTCGTTTGTATTAAAGTAGTATTTATAGTTAAATAAAAGATTATAAAAGGTAAAAGTATTTTATTAATAAAAGTAAGATCTCGTAAATTATATAATTAAATCTTATCCCCTTTTTTTAAAAAAGGGGTAAAAAAGCCCTCGCTATATCGAAAGCTTTAACTCCGCGCTATACTTAAAAGCTTATACTCGCGTTTTATAACAACTGCGCTTTAAACGCTATACTACTTAACCGGTCACCGACCTTTTTTATAAGCTTATAATACGATAAAAAACTATTTATATCCTTTTAATTAAAACAGTTTATCGTTAACGTTATAAACCCGTATAATGTTTATTAAAAGTAAGTTAAAAAAAAGAGTTAAAAAAAGCGAAGGTATAAATAAAGCGAAGCTTCGTACTTACGTTAACTGCGTAATCACGTGCTTTTACTAAAGTAATACGTACTTAAGTCGGACGCTTATACGTGTTTAAGCTAGCTTATAAAGTAACGCTTTTAAATAAGCTCGCGATATTTTTATAATTATTCTCCCTTTTATAAAACTCGTCTTCGAGCGTATAACTACGCTTATAAATAGTAAGCTTTCAACGTAAATAAAAAGCGTTTAACTATACGCGTATATAATATTAACCCCCCTTTCGTAAGGTTAAAGCGGGTGTTTAAACGTATAATACATCACACACCTTCCTCGTAAACCCTCGGTCGCTCCTTCCGTTCGTAAAGTAAATAAAAGGTTAAGCGTTATTAAACAAACGAAAGGAACACATAAATAGAGTTTTTTCGTCGCCCTTTTTACGCCTTTCTCACTCTCTTTTTTTTTAAATCGCGTAATAGCTTCGAGTTATTAACGTTTCGCGTTTTTTAAACTCGCGTATTAGTTTTAAACCACTAATATTCCGCGTTTTTTAACTTTTTTTCTTTACGTAAGTGCTTTATTATTAAGTTTTTAACTCTTTATTAACGATTTTAAATACGACATAATAAGCTTTTAACGTAACGACGAACTATCCTTAACTTTTACACGTTATTTTAACTTTATATAATAAACGTTTAACGAATAGTTTTTTAACTCGTCGAACCGAGTTTAACTCGGTTAAATAGTATTAATTCTTTTTAACTCTTTCGTAAATAATTCCTTTTTTTATAAAAAATCTTTTTATAAAGTTACGTTACGCGCGAGTAACGTAAGTGAGCGTAGTTAATGCGTCAACTTTAATAAACCGACGTTATTACGCGGTTAAATCGTAAAGTAGTTAACTTTAACACGTTTACTCGTCGTTTTTAAGCGCTTTACGTAGTCGCTTTTTCACGCTTACTCCTTTTACGAGCCTCGCTTACGATGTTTTTCGTATTTAAAACACTTTGTTTTAAATCTGCGATGCTTTTACGACCCGCGGTCGTAGCGTTAATAACGCTTGTGTTATATTATATTCGCTTTTTAGTTTTATTCGCTTTTTAGTTTAATAATAATCTCTTTTCGCTTTATTATTAAATTTAATAATAATAACGATAATAATAATAATTAAAACCCCGTTTATATTTCGCTTATTATTAACAATAATAACGCTTTAAATCGGGCCGTCGTTGCTTTTATTACGCTTTTCGCGTTTATAACTACGTTTATTAACGACGTTTAACTCGTAAACCTTAGTTTAAGCAAGCTTAAAACCCACCATTCCGCTTATTTTAGCCATATACGCTATACGTTTGTAGTTTAATCGCTTTATTAAAAGTTAAATTTTAAGTACGAGCGTTATATCAACGCGTGTATTAAATATACGTAGATATTTAAAACGTATATAAATATATATAATCGGGTTTTCTTCACTTCGTCGTTAACTCGTTATTAATCTTTTTATATAAGTGTTTAATTTAAATTACGATAACGTAAACCGAGTAATTCGGGTTTTACGGGCTTTAAATACATTGTTCGCGCTCTTTTAAGCTTACTTAAATAACGACGTTAAATTAAAGGCTTTTTTACGCGTTTTAATAAACGTAGTTACGTACTTTATAACTCGCGTTTTTTTACTTTTTATTTAATACCTTTTTCGTTTCGAGTTATTTTAAAAGTCTTTCGTATATAACCTCGTAATCTTTTTACTCGTTTCGTTATCGAATCGTCTTTAAACTCAATTAACCTTTATTTAAAAGTAAGTCGAGTACGTAATATAAGTAGCCCGCGCTCGCGTCTTTTAAGTCGTAATCGTCGTTTATATAATACTTAAATATATATTAATACGTATTTTCTCTTTTTTATTCCTTTCTATAACGACGCTCCGTTAACGTTTTATTTTTAATCGTCGGCGATTAATAGTACGACTATTAGTAAACCTTACGGCTTTAACTCGTAAACCGCTTTTAACCCGCTTTTTAAACCCTTTAATAAGTTATTAACGTCGTCAATACGTAAATAAACCTTTTAAACCTTAATATTTAAGTATAAAAGTTGTTTCCTCGTTAACGCGCTTATATAACGCCGCTTTTAAAGCTCAAACCGTTATAAAGTGGTTTATTTTTATTTTTTATTATCGCGTAACCTTTGAACCGTTTTTATACCGCTTTAATACGCTTTAAAGTCTTTATAATTTTATAGTTTATAACTAGTATACCGTTCTAATCTCGCTTATAACCCGCTTTTACTTTTAAAGATAATATATTTTATTTCCCGCTTTTTTCTTTACTACTTTTTAAGCTTAAAACCTTACGATTGATTTTTATATATACTTTATATCGTCTTTTAACACTTATTAATTATACTTTATAAACTACCTCGCATATTAAATGAAAAAAAAACGTTCTTTTTTACTTACGTATTTTTTTACTTTTTTTACTTTTTATTCGTTTAGTTTTTTTTAATAATAGGGTTTAAAAAGTCGGTTATGTTTTATAATTTTTTAAAGTTATTAAAAATACGTTATAAAGTCGGTTATATTAATTAAAAAATATTAAACGATATATTTACGATTCGACTTTAATTAAAACTATAAACGAGTTAACGAAGCGAGGGTTTATCTTTTTATAAAGTAATTTTAACTTAAAAAATTATATTAATAGTTATATTAAGTCTTTTACGTAATACTTTTAAAGTTAATGACGGCGAGTATAATACTTCGTTTAAAGAAAACGAAGGTTTACACTTTATTTAACTTTTTCACTTTTATTACAACCGTAAATACTTCTTTTTTAATAAAGTCGTCTTCGATTCGTATATATATTTTTAAATAATATTTTATAAAGAGATAAAATAACGTATTATTAATTATAACGTTAACCGCGTTATTATATACATACTTCGTTATTAATAAGAGTTTAATCTAATTCGTTTAAAATCCGTTTATAAACGCGTATAAGTAGTGTTCTAACGTTTAGTTTATTTTTTTAGTTTATTTATCGGTTTACGAATAAAACGTTATAAAAAACGTTTTTTAATAAAAAGCTTTACGTAAAACGTTATTTAATACGTATTAATAAAAAAGCTTCTTTAATTTAAAATAATACCGCGTAATATATTAAATCTTATTTTAATTTTTATATATAAAACCTTTATTAACTAGCTTAACGTTATCGTCGTTTTTATAAAAAAAAACTTTATTATTTTCGTAAGTTTATTTACGATTATTAAAATCGTATTTACGTTTTATTTTTATAATAGATTTTTAATAGTTTCGTTATAAAATTTATAAAGATTTCTTATTATAACTTTCGTAAAATAAAAAGTGGTTATAGTTAGTTATATCACTTATATTACGATACTGCTTTTCACGTATACGTTAAATAACTATTAATATACTCGTAAATATACGTATTTATATACTTTTAAAAGAATTATTTTTATTAACTCTTTTATACGAGTTTGTTTAAAGTGTTTCGTTAAAGGGTTATTATAATATATTTAAAAGATTTCCTTTTTTACTGATAACACTTCTTTCTTTAAAATATAAATACGATTTTTAAACTAAAGTAATCTCTTTAACATCAGGCTTTAATATTTAAAAGTGGTTATAATTATTTCGATTTAAGCTTTTAACTATTAAATTTTTTTCATTATTTATTTATAAAGCTTAAAATAATTTTATTAATAACGTATTTATATTTAATATTAACGGGTTTTCCTTTTTTAATATAGCTTAATATAACTTTAAGAGAATTAATTATTTAAAATAAAGATAAAACCGTTATCGTAGTTTTAATAATAACTCGCTTTATAGTTATTATTAAAAAGTATTTAAATAATAAGCTTAAATTTATTAAATTTAAACGAAAGAGTTTTCGCGTTTTTTACTCGCTTAAAATATTATTTTTTATATAGTTAATATCGGTCGTTTTAAATAATAACTCTTTTTAAACCGTAATTGCTTTAATCTTAACGCGATTAAAATAAATATACGAAACTAACACTTATTTCGCGAATACTAACCGCGATTTGAGGTTAAAGAACAATTTTTAATTCTTTTTTTTATTTAGTTTTTTTAATAGTTTAGTTTTTAAAAAGGGTTATTAATTAAATTAGTTTTTTTAACCCGATATTTAATTTTAAAATTAAAAAAGTAAAATATATATATTATTTAACTTACTTTTTATTTAACTTTTTTATTATATAAATACGCGTAAATTAATATAAATTAATAAAACTTTAATTTTATATTAATTACTTTTTAAATATTAACGTTAATATTTAAAAGAGTTTATGATAATTATTATATATTATAGTTTTAACTCGCTTTATTTTTAAAACTAAAATATAATAAAGTATTAATAACTTTCGTCGTTTAATTAAAATATAATCTTCGCTTTTAAAAACTTTAACATATTAGTTTTAAACTATAAACAGCGTATTAAATCGAAGTGTTTTAATAAAAAAAGCGCGAGTAAACGCTTTTCGTAGTTAATAAAATATTTATATCGCTTTATTATTAAAGCGAACTCGCTTAAGTTTTTTTTTTATCTCTTTTAAAAGTTTATTTAACAGAGTTATGATTTTAAAGTACTTTTAAATAAAACGATAATAAAATTTATAAAACTTTAAAAACATTTAAATCTTTTAATACGGTTTAAATAGCTTTTAAATAACGATAACTTTAACTTTAGTCAGGTTTATTTATACCTTGATGTTAAAAAAGATAAATTTTGAAAACTCGATTTAGTTTTACTAAAATTCGTATTTAATTAAGTTTATAAATAATTATATTTTTTATAGTTTTTTTTAAATATATTCTACACGTGTTTTATAAAATTAACCTTTAATGTAATATACTTTAACGTAATATATTTCTTCTCTTCGTAGTTATAACACGTAATACTCGGCTTTTTATTCGTTTTTTTAAGATTTTTTTTTTTTTTCGCCGCTTTTAAAACGCGGGTTACTCGCGCTTTTAAAAGTGCTTCGTTATCTTTTTTTCGAATCGTTTTACGACTTTTCGTCTTTTAACTTCTTCTTTTTTACGTACTACTTTTAATAGTTTTTTACACGAATAATAAAAGTATTTAAGTTAATAAACTAATAATCGAGGCCGGTCGTTAACGATTATTAAAGGGTTTTTCAAGGTTTAAAATAAAAGGGTTTCTTTTAATAATGTTTTTAAAAAGCTTTTAATTTTAATTCGAAGAATCGAAGGTAAAAGAAAAATTCGGTTATGCTTTAATTCTCGCTTTAAACCGCCTTTTATATTATTAATAGGCGATTAATAATAAATCTCCGCTTTTAAAAAAAAGCGTTATCTTTTATTTCTTTAAGTAAGTTTATAATTTTTTCACTCGTTAAAGCTCCTTTTTTAAGCTTAAGTTAATTAAATATTAATTTTATTAGTTTTAAAAAAGTAATATTAAACTAAGATAAAGCTATTAACACGCGCTTCTTTAAATTGCGAAAACGTTATAAAGCGGCTTTAAAAACGTTTTTCATCGCTTTAATTTACGTGTTTTATTATATAAAAGTAAACTTATTTATAAACTTATTTAAAAATATTTTAAAAATATTTTTTTTATATTAAGCTCGTTATTATAGTTATTTTCGTCGTGATTTTCGCTTTTATTAACTTTTAAATTAAGCGTTAATAAATAAATCGTATTATAAAAAGTCGCTTTATAATAATTTTGAATATTTACTCGCGTTTCGTTATATACGTTTATTAACTTTAAAGCGTTATTTACTATTAGTGTTTAACCCGCTTAAAGTTATAAAACTTATTATTTAATTTAAAAAAGTTTAACTTTAATATTACGAATTTACTTAACGAGTATTACCCGTTTTTTCGTCTATTTAAACTCGCGATAAGCTCGAATTATCTTTAAAATGTTTTTAAACTGGCGTAATTATAAATAACGTTTTATTATCGACTTAATCGCTTTCTTTAACCGTTCTTTTTTTAATATTAAAAATTACGATCGTCATTAATAAAAGGGTTTTATTAATAATTACTATTATTATTTACTTTCGTTTTTACTACCTCGTATTTAACGTTATTTTTTAAAAAAAATCTTTTAAATAACTTTAAATAAAAAACTCAAAAAAATTTATTAAAAATAAAAGTATTATATTAATAAAAGTAAGATTTCGTAAATTATATAACTAAATCTTATTTCCTTTTTTTAAAAAAAAGTAAAAAAACGTTTATTATATTAAAAGCTTTTAAAAAGCTTTATACGCAGCGTTTTTAACCCGCGTATAAAGCTTTAACTCCGCGTTATACTTAAAAACTCGTATATACGCTTTATAACGCACCGCGCTTTAAACACTATACTACTCAACCGGCTATTAACATTTTTTTACGAGCTCGTAGCGAAGATTTATTTACACCCTTTTAACTAAAACAGTTTATCGTTCGTGTTATAAACCCGTGCGGTGCTTATCGGAGTAAGTTGAAAGAAGGAAGGGTTAAAAGAAACGAAGGTATAAATAGGGCGAGGCTTCGTGCTTATGTTGATTACGTAACCACGTGCTCTCGTTAGGGCGGTAGCACGTGTTTAAGTCGAACGCTCGCACGTGCTTAGCTTAGCTTGCAAAGCACGCTTTCAAACAAGCTCGCGATATCTTTTATATTAAACGTTTTTTATTATTAATACTTTAATTATTTAAAGTTGTAATATTTATTATTTAATTTAAAAAAGCTTAATTTTAATATTATCTCTTTAAGGCCCAAATTATGACTTTTTTATTAATAGACGAATCGATTGGTTAAACCCCCTATACTCGACCCCGCAGTACAAAGAAATACATAGAAAACATACTAATAATAAAGTCACTCCCGTTTTTACTGAAAATTGTGTTGCGTAAGCAACATATAGGGGGATGGAATCACTGTACAGCGTATATAAAAGTCAACAAAGATACACTAAAAAGGTTATAATTTGGGCCTTAAAGAGATAATTTTATTTTATAAATATTAATCGTTTTCTTTCGTTTATTTAAGCTTATAATAAGCTTAAATTACGACAAAATCGTTATTCTTAAAAAGCTTTTATATTAACGTGTTTATAAATAGCATTTCGTTATTAAATTAATCGTTTATTTAAACCACTTTTTTAAATATTAAAGAGTATAATCTTTATTAATAAAAAGTCTTTATTAATAATCGTTATTATCGTCTACTTTCGCTTTTACTATTTTATATTTACTATTATCCTTTTAAATCCTTTAAGTAATTATAAATAAAATATTTAAAAACATTAAAGTTATACTTGTAGTTAAATAAATAATTATAAAAAATAAAGGTATATTATTAATAAAGGTAAGTTTTCGTAAATTATATAATTAAATTTTTAAAAAAAAACTAAAAAAACTTCAATTATATTAAAGCTTTAATTTCGCGTTATGTTTAAAGTTTATATACGCGTTTTATAACGTATTATACTTTGAGCGTTAAGTTATTTAACGGGTTATCGATTACTTTTCGCGAGTTTATAACGTTATAGTTAATCCGTTTATACTCTTTTAACTAATAACGAATCACCGTCGGCGCTACGAACCCGCGTAACGTTTTATTAAAGTAAATTAATTATTAAAGAAAAAGAAAGATAGAGATATAAATAAAAACGAGGCTTCGTGTTTACGCTGGTTATATAAATCTATACTTAAGTTAAAGCGTTAATACGTTAACACGTGTTTAAACCGGCTTATAAGTTACGCTTTTAAGTAAATATAATAATTAGTATTTTCTTTTCTTTTTATCGTTTTATATTTAATATCATTTATAATTAAATATAAAATTATAAATAAAAAAAATTATTTTATTAAAAAAAATAAAATCTCGTAAATTATAAAATTTTTTTTTTTTTAAAAAAGTAAAAAAGCTTTTCGTATATTAACGCTTTTTTAAAAGGTTTATATATAGCACTTTTAACTCGTGTACGATGTAAAAAGCTCGTACGCGCGCTTTATAACGTATACGCTTTAAGCGCCGAGTTGTTAGACGAAGTAATTATTACTTCCCGCGATCTCGAGACGTAATGGCTGGCTCTTCGCAGCTTGTTAGCCGGTCCGTCCGCAACCTTTTGGCTGGTGGTAAGCTACCGTCGGCACCGCGAACCTGCGCGGCATTCTGCGGCGGCAGGTTGGCTGCGGTGGTAGGTTGGCTGTTAGTGAGGGAAGAAAGCAGAGGCGGAGGTAGGGACGAAGCCGCGTGCTTAAGTTGGCTTGCGATATCCTTACACTTTTAGTTAGTAGCAAGCCACCGTCGGCACCGCGAACCCGCGCGGCGTTTTGCGGCGGGTTGGCTGTTTGTGAGGGAAGAAGGCAGAGGCGGAGGTAGGGACGAAGCCGCGTGTTTACGTTGGCTCGCGATATCTTTATAAGGTGATAATAACGGTGAACTGTTTGATGAGTTAACATTAATTATATTATATTCAACGTTATTAATTTTGGTATCTTTTAATTTTATTAGTTTAACGTTGTTTCACTTTGTTTTAATAAAACGCATGCCTCTGGAACTACCACAGAAAAACCGGTAGTGGCTGAGGAACCAGCCACAAAATATCATACGCAGCTGGTGGCTGGTTTCGTAAGGTGCCCAACCCTGTGAAAAGATACAACTAAGCCATTTTCGGCTTTTGGACATTTCGACCCACTCTGTGCTGCAGTACGGTACTGTGATTTATGAATCAGGGCCTAACTAGTTAATCTCACGTCGCGTGAATCTAATAATGCTCGCATGAGATCGTTCTCTCACCAGCCATACCAAGACGCTTAAAGCTCATATCACGACAGAAGCAGAAATGGAATTGCCCCAGGTCCTCCCGAACTCCACAAATTTTCTCGGGGTAGCTCTTGTCGTTAACAGGAATAGGGACGGACCGCGCTTCGTCTTTCATTACCCGAGCCAGATCCCCTCTCCCTCTGATTCTGCACGGAGAGAGTTCGCCGCAGACCAGGATGGCGATGACGTTTTCGGCGACAGGCTGGGAAGCATTTCAGCCGTGGGAAGTGCAAGAGAGTTTATGCCCAATTCCGGGGAGTTTGCGCGGTGGAACCATGACGATCATCTCGTGGTAGACAACGGCACACAGCTCGTGCCCTGGGAGTATGTTGCGGGCCACCCGACGAAGTCGCTTGAGGGGATTCTGACACCGCCACGGGCCTTCCACAAGAAACGGTTTCAAATCTCGCTCGATTCGGTATCGTATGTGTCTTACCCGATACATGTGCCAACCAGCGGCTTCTGGGGCAAGGAGAAGAACAGGACGGGGAAAGCCAAGAGGGGCAAGGCCTCATCCGATGCGCCAGCCTCCGAGGACGGGCCGCAGAGGGAGGCGACCGAGGCTGAAGACAAAGAGGACAAGGTCAGCTCCATGACGATGTTCAACCTGGTGTTTATCCTCTGTCCAAGAAGCCACGAAACGAACGAACTGCTGGATATCATGTACAAGCACGTTGTTCGCGAAGTGAACAAGGTATACAAATATTGCCAGGAGAGCGCGGATTTTGTCTGGCAGGAGTGCAAGAGGATTCTCCAGATGAAAGACAAGGCACGGGAAAACAGTGCGTCCATCCGGTTGGAATCCCCCCCTGAGAACCTAGTTCTCTCCTGGTGGCACATGGCAGAGGCTGACAGTGTGAAAACAGGGACGCGGATGAGCGTGCTGTGGCAGGAGATCCTGGCGGCATCCTCCCTCGCAGCCTCCATGCGTGACGTGTACGAGGCTATCTGCCGCAACAGAATTGCCGTCCTTGAGCTGAACCTGGGGAAGGGTTCGGTGGGCCACTCTGTGCAGATCCCCATGCCATTCTACGTGTCTGATGTGCAGCCGCAGGCCGTCGAGGCTGCAAGGAGTCTGTGGATTACAACAGCCAACTCCGTCTCCGGATACGACGCGCTCGGGGGGTTGGCTGCCTTTGACAAGTGTTTTGCTCTACTCCTCACGGATGACAACGACAAGAAAATCATTGCGGATCTCCAGGCACGCGGAGACAAGGCAGCAACAGCCATGATCGAGCTGGTCAAGGCGGCCAAGCCTACTCTTTCGTAAGTGCACGCATGCCCATGCGCGTTCACAGTTGTGTCTACATGGCCGGTCCGCGAACAGGTGCAAACAGGGGTGATATTGCATGGCACCCCCCACTCCCCCTTGGAATAACCGTGGCTGACAGCGCTGCCGACTGGCCGAACAGATTCCACCAGATTGCACAACTCCCAGACACGATGCTCACCATCCAGCAGGTACGTGCGTATGCCCAGCACTTCATTTACTGGCGACGGGCCATGGCTGTGCCGCCCATCCACGCACGAGACGTGTATATCCTGTCTCCGAACTGCGACCTGAGCAGACTGCCACAAGCTGCTGCTAGCTTTGCACGCGTCTTTCCGTTTGCGCCACCGTTGCCGGACCTGCTTGCCGGACTATCGGCAGCACCTCGACCGTACAAGTCGTTTTGTCCCTCTAAGAGCCTTCGCCTGGCGTACGTGGGTATTCTGGCCTGGCTGATCCGGGGAGGATGGGTCTGCCAGCTGTGCACGTTTGCATATGTGGTTGTGTGGCCGGAGATACAGTACGAGGTGGAATACAACCTGGAGTCTGAGGATCTGGCACGCATCAAGCAGAAGCAGCAGCAGTTCCAGCAGACCGGCAAGGCCCGGCAGGGCCGAGAAGGCCAGACAACCGCAGATAGTGACCAACAACAGCGCACAAAGCAACAATCGGGTAGGTTATCGGAAGCGGATGACGACAGCGAGGGCGATGCATCGTCTGCCACGTCCGACGATGTGTTGTCGGCTTTGTCGTCGTCGACACAGGGGCCGAGTAGGGATGGCGGCGAAGGCGAGGAGCGAGCAAGGCCCTCGGCAGCCGAACACGCTGCGGAAAGAGCCCGGCGCCAGCGGATCGCCGAGAAAGCCGCGCACACACTGGCAGAAAGGGCAACAGCCCATGCCCGGAAGCCCATACCGGCCCTCACGGATCACCCATCTGTGAACGGAGCCTCACATTTGGTCGATATTCTTCCCCACGTGATCTTGGATGCCAGCAAGCCCACTGGGCGCGAGAGCTTGTACCTGAGTGCTATTGAGCGTCGCCTCCGCGCTCGCCGCACACCGCCGCCACCAGCTAGCAAGAAAGATGCAAACAAAGGGACCACAAATGTAGCGGCCGCCGGGACAGCCGGCACTCGAACAGGCGAACCCGATGCCGTAGCAGAGTGGAACGCCCGCGTAGGCGACACGTGGCCCGTCTTCTGGAAGTATTTTAATGGGCGGTCGGCACTGGAGCGGATCGCGCTACTCGAAGAAATGAAAAGAAAGGATGTCTGGAACCTTCTCTCGGCCATGAGCGAGTACTTGCTCTGCGTGCGGCATTGGTAATGGGCAGAGACAGGGATACTAAGAAGGTTGAGGACTGGCAAGGATGGTGGACCTAGAAATACCCCAGTGGATATAAAGCTACGTAGCTGGTGTGCAAAATTGAAACAAGTAATCCCCCGCGACGTGTAGCCCATGGGAATTTGAGTCTCTGAAACAAGGATCTGAATTATGCGATGTCGGTGCCCGAACAACGTGAGCAGACCTAGAGATGACCATACCTTCTTCCCTACAACGATCACCACCGATTGATACGCCGTAGTGCAACCCAACCCCCAGCCCAGACATGGATGGGAAATGCAGAGAGGAAATAGCGTGGCTGTTGTATCTAAATAGAGAAAACACAGAAACACGATAAGAGGGCAAAAGAAAAGAAATAAAGGCAAAGCAAGAGAATAAGTAGAAAACAGAAAACAGAACGGCACTGTGTAACTCCGATTCGACCCCCAGAACTACAATATAAGAGCAAACAGACGTGGAGCTTGACAGAGTACATGAGGTAATAGGTATATATAAACGACCCTGAAACCATGGGCGTGCGCAACGAAAATTGCAAAAACCAAGCAACAATACATGATTCGAAAAGCAGGAATAACACGAAGAACGCACGAAAAAAAAAAAAACTAAAAAAAAAAACTCTAGAAGGCTCAGCAGAACTGGATGAAAGCAAATAAACTGCCCACGACGACGATGCAAGGGGGTGTTCTGCACCTCGACAGAAGCAGAATGTGATAGGGAAGTAGAAGCAGGCCCACCCTATGAAACCGCACGATCCTATAGTCATGCCGAAAGGCATCGGGCATTAGAGAAGGTGGGAAGGATCGGAAACATGATAGATGCGGGGACGGGGGGGTAGAAGAAAGCGGAAAATGGCGAGAACGAATGAGAAATAGTGGCAGGAGAGCGAAAGAAAGTCGGAAAAGAAGCGGCATTGTCGACTTTATGAGAGGTCCATAAACTCGTCTTCTTCTTTCAACTCCATGTCTCCGCTGCCGTCGTCATCGCCCCAGAAATCGCCTTGGTCGACAAGGTCATGGCCAATGGTGACCTGGCCGTCGCCAGGGCTGAGTGCAAAGGGGTCTGCCTGGCCCGAGCCATTGAGCGGGTCGCCCTTGTAATCGGTGTAGTCGGGGACGCGCAGGCCAGAGCCGTCAGCACGGGAGTAGGTGAAGTGCTTCTTCTCGCCCTCGGCGCCGTCGGGATTGCGCATGGCGACCATGAGCTCGGAAGTCATGCGGCGCTCGTCATCGGTGATGGAAAAGGGAATGGGCTCGCCGCGGTCGTTGAAGTGCTCAATAAGCTCTTCCTGGCGCGACACATACTTGTCCAGCAGCCACATGAGGTCGCGGCACCAGCTGACGGCTCCGTTGAGGATGTCTCCCTTATTGGGGCCCTTGTCCTTTTCCTCGATTGGCAGGCCGGTCGTGATGTTGCCGGCGGTGCTGCCGGCAGCACGTCTTGCGCCGGGGCCGGCGAGCCCCGACGTAGCCTGGGATGGGTTCGAGATGCCGGTGAGAGTCGGCGAGAGGGGCGTGCCGCTGGTGATCAGCTTCTTGATCTTCTCATCCTCGAGGCGGTGGAGGGGCACGAGCTTGCTGAGGTCCTGGATGCGCTCGTTGATATTGTCACGGCGGCGGCGCTCGACCAGGTTGTGTGACTCTCTGCGGCGCTTTCGCTTGGCCTCCTGGGACGTGGTCATGGGGGCGCCGAGCTTAGCAGGCATGGACGTGCCACCCTTGAGCAGGAGCTCGTTGATCTGGGCGCTGTGGAGGCCGCCACCCGGCTGCATGGGAGACGAGAAGCCAGAGCCGGGGAAAGAAGACAGGCTGTTAGGAGTCTGCGCCCACTGGCCAGAGTGGGACTTCTCGTGGCTGGAGCCATTTGTGCGGATGGGCTGGGGCGAGCCGACAAAGGAGTCTGCCGAGGTGGCGGGGATGGCGGTGACGACGGACGGGGTCTTGGCGGCCATGGGGCTGCGGGTGGCGGAGGCGGCCTTGCGCGGCATGGACTGGGACAAGCGTGAACGCGACTTGAGGAAGGCGTCGCTGCCGTCGGCGCCGGTAAAGTCGGAGGCGGCGAGCGGCGACCCGGTGAACGCGCCGGTAGGGGACTGAAGCGAGCCGAAGGCCTGGGGGTGCTGCATGGGGCGGTACTGGCCCACGCTGTGGACGAAGGGGCTCTGGATAGGGTCGCCGTCTGGGGTGTTGGAGAAGCCGTTCATCTGGTTCTGGTCGAGCGGCAGGCCGTGCTGTGGGGGGAAGATGCCCTGGGCCGAGTAGCCGCCGCCGCCCAAGCCCATGGTGGACATGCCGGAAAAGTCGTGGCCGGCGGCCATGCCGGACTGGGCGTCGGCCGGGCTAGCCAGGGTGTCAAACAGGTCATCGTCAGAGATGAGGGCGGAGCCGCTGGAGAATCCGGTGGAGTGGTTGTTCTGGGCGGAGCCGAAGTTGTTGCCAAAGCCGGGGTTGAAGCTGCCACTGCCGGCCAGGTCGTTGGGGTCTATGCTACCTCCGCCACCCATCTGGCCATAGCCGTGCTGTGCCATGGCGTCAGGCGCTGGGTCTGGCGTCTAAGGGGGGGGGGGGGACGAGAAAAGAAAAGAAAATAAACAGAAAGTAGGAGTTGCCGGCCCCGGTATGGGTCTTCTGGTTGTTTGCGATGCCCGGTGGGGGCGGCTGGCAGCACGAGATGAGGGGGGCGAGTAAATCGCGATGGCAGATTAGATGGACCGATCCAGAGAGGAGGGGTTTGTGGGGGAACTGGAATTGAAGAGTCAGCTGGCAGGCCTCGCAATGTGTGGCGCTGCGAAATGCGCAACGGCGGGATCGTCGCAGCTTACTCGAGGTCTAAGTTGTCAAGACAAAATGCGAAGGCGTATGCCCAGACGAGACGGTGTCGCATATAATGCGGGCAGGCAGTTACTGAGGGTGATGCGGGCCAGGAAGGGGGAAAAAGGAGAAAAAAAGTTGGAGTCAAGGCGCTGTCATCAGTCGCGGACGATATATCGACAAATAGAGGGCTGGGAACAGACGAGACGCTTGACTATGACAGCAGGAGGCGGCACGTTGGCACAGCGAGTTGAGAGAACTGGCGAGGCGGATGGATGCCAGGAATCGGCGAGAGAGTTGGCCGGTAATGCGGACTCTGGGGATTTTGAAGAAAGGGAGGGGAATTTGGTGTGTCGTGTTCGGTGGCCTCGCTGACCGCAGGTTCAGGTCTGGGGTGGCAGCGCAAGTCAGTACTAAGCTAGCCTGAATCAGGCAACGCGCCGCCGAGAGCAAGGAGAAGAAGGACAGGACGAGAGGCAGCGAGAGGATGCGACGACAGGCAGAGCAGGCGCAGAAGCAGACAGAGAAGCAGGCAGATAAGCAGGCAGAGAAGAAGAGAGCGCGGGTGGGATGCTGCAGCGAGCATGAAAAGACAGAGAGGCGGAGAGCGAGAGGGAACGAGGGACGAAGGAGTGAGGAGGCGTCGACGGAGCGGAGGAAGAGGAGAAGCAGGCGGAGAAGAAGGGCGGTGGTGGGCAGCTCACCTTATTGGCCAGGCCTGCTGGTTTGCGAGCAGGGCAGAGCCGGGGGTCAGTGGGCGTGCGGCGAGGGGCGAGCCAGGTTCAGCGCGGCGGGTGGGCCGTTAGTTGTTTGGCGATTGTTTGGCGACAGTTCGGGGGGTTGGCTGAAGAGGGCTGGCCAAGGCAGCAGGGACTGTGGCAGAACTGTGCGATAATAGCGGCAGTGGGCTGTCGCGGAATGCGGAGAGGGAAGGCGGTGGGAGATTTGTGCGGGCTTGCTTGTAATAGTTAGCTAGGACTTTCCTAGGGCGGCCTTCTGGCGGCGTGCTAGGTGGATGTGTCGCTGCACGAGCTGCTTCGGATGGGCAGGACGCGAGGGCCGTTGGATGCGAGGCAGAAAAAGAAAGAAGAAGGCGACAGGAAAAGAAAAGAAAGAAAAAAAGACGAAAAAGAAAAGAAGAAAAAGACGAGAGAGACAGGAAAAGGAAAGAAAACGGCGAGGGGCAAGCTGGACACTGTCAGGCGGGTTAGGCGGCGGAAGATGCGGGCGGGTCGTGGCCACAAATGCGGAGCTGGCCGAGCAGAACAGGGAGGGTTGAGGCAGAGGATAATAGACAGAGAAGCAAGAACAGAAACAGTAAGATGCAAATGTTCCCTGACAGTGTCGTTGGTTCTTACAGTCGATTTGTCAAGACTGCCGTAAGGGGCCTGCTGGGGAAGGAGCGACAAACGCGCCTGCTGCTAGGGCCAGCCTCAGGCGGACAGACGCGGCTCTTTCGGCTGCTGGAGGCTGAGCCGCAGGTCTGTGCCAGCGTCGGCCAGAGGTCGCAAACACCGTGGCGCACTGGTCGGAAGTATTGTTTTGGCGTGTTGTAAGATGGCTACTATAGTGGCTTGCGGCGGTTCGTCAACCCGGGGCGATGACGTATTGTGCGCTGCGTTGATCTGATTCTGGAAGACGTCTTCTGAACTTTGGCGGGAACGCCTTGGCCGAAGAGAGGTTGCCGACTGCCTGTGTCGATACAGAAACGGCTGCAGACACCGTCGATACGAAAGACCGAAGAGACGGGAGAGACAAAATACACAGGTACAAGGGCGAGGCTTGCGTCGTCTCTACCGGGCAACGATATCGCGTTGCTTGGATTCTTTGCCAAGCACGTTCGACGGCATCCCGAAAGGGGTGGGCCGATGCGATGCCTTTTATACTGGCTGTTGGCCTCCTGGCCAGCTCCTCCTCCAGATCAGTCCTGCTCAGAGCGCCCGTTCCATCGCCCTTCTGCGCCTCTTCTGTCTGCTTGCTAGATATCTCGTCTTCGGCAAGTCGCCTGACGCTTGCTTGACAACCGAGTGGGTGTGCAGGCCAGACAAAGACCGGCCATGGTTCGCGCAGTCGCAGCAGACCTGTCGGGCCCTTGCAGTCCAGAGACAAGGCGAGAGCCAAGGCGAGTCAAGAGCGGAACAGGGGCTGGCCAGTAGGCAGAACGCAGGCAGAACCGGGACAGAGAGACAGACGCCTAGACACAGGCGCAGGGACAGGTAAAGATACAGACACAGCAGGCGCGGGAGACACAGCAGACACAGCAGACACAGAGACTCTCTCACTCTCTCTCTCTCTCTCCCACACACACACCATCTCTCACACAGACGGATCCCCGGCTTGCTCGGCCCTCCCATGTGGCCACTTCGCAAGGGGGGGAGGGTGCAAGGCAGGCTATCCGAACAGGTCGTGACTCGCAAGAGGGCTGCCCGTCTGAGACAGCCAGACACCCTTTTTGCCCAACCAGAGGCACCCCCACTGGCGTTACGAGCACTCCCAGCAACCGAAGACAACTGCTGACTACTTTGTAGTTACCCTTTCCCTGGTGGCTATTTTGGCTCCATGGTACCCTTGCTGTGGTCGTCTTTCCCTCTTGTCTTGCATGCCACACCTCAGCAAAGCCTGGCAACCAATCAGCGTCCATGCACGGCCCTCCGTGGCTCTCTAGCTCGCTGACCAATCACATGGCGCCTACCGGGATCCTGCCCACCCCCAGGCAGCCTCTCACAGGTGTCCACGCACGCGTTCGTGTGGCTGACTCTGTTCTCTCTCTGTTCTCTGCTCTCGCCATCGCCAACGTCTGCGCCTCATCACCGAATCGCTATCTTCTTCTCCTGGCTCCCTCGTTCCTTCTTCTCGGCCACCTCATCTCGTCCACCTCGTCTCGACCACTCGCCCACGCGCAACCCCCTCTCGGTTCTCCTTCTCGCTTGCTTCTCGCCAGCCTCGCACATCTCGCCCGCGTGATCTGACCACTCCATCTTTTCCCATCCTTTTCTCACACCAATCTATACTTGCTCTACCTGCTCGTCTACCCGCCCGTCTTACGTCCACCCCCCTTCTCTTTGCTCCCCGGCTGCATGCAGCCCGGCTGCGCAACAACTTTACAACCTCCCTCCCCTACTTGTTGTATACTGGCCCTCCATCAGTTTCCCTCGGCTCGCCCAGAACTTCTTTCCCTACCCTATTAGTACGTTGATGCACCTCCCTCCCCCTTCGAAGACCCGCAGCCATGCACGATGGCAAGGCACGATGGCACTGCTCGGTCCGCCCTGCTCGGTCCGCTGCTGCACCCCACACGGACCTGCAGCGACGCCAACCTTTTTTTCAACTCCGAAAAGGCAGAAGGACAGGCAAAGTAGCAGGCAAACGCTAACAAGCTTCTTTCTTTTCCTGCCCAGGTCGATCTATTGTCTCGAGGCTACCCGCGGTCACGACCCAACCCATTTATCGCCACCACGGGTCTCTTTGTCTCTCTTCACCCCGTCTTGACTCGTCACGCGTCTGCCTCAACCGACTTATTGTTGACCTGTCGTTAAAGTAACTGTGAAGGAAGCCTACTCGGTCACTGGACACACCCTTCCCCTCTAGCTTACCTGTTCTCTTGACTTCGCCCCGATTTTGCCAACCTACTTATCGACCTCCTGTGCCAAGTCTACCACCCAAGTCTTTCTCCTGGACCGCCTACCAGCCCTCCTGCCTCACCACCTGCCGCCTAGCTTTCCGAGACTTTGAACACAGACGAAGCCACTCTCCGGTGTGCCCACTATACGAGGAAGTGCAACAGGCGATTGCTCTGTCTGCTTCCTGTCCTCCTTGTCTTCCTCGCCCGTCCTTTTGTTGCCACCCCCCCAATCTACAATATCCGCACTCGACCAATATTCGATCAATCATGACGTCACAGACATTCAGGGACTCCCTCAGCTCGCTGGGCTGGTCTCGACGGGACGCCGATCTCCCCGTCAACACCACCCGACAGTCGGGGATCTTGACCTCGCTCCAGTCTATGAACCCATTCGGTGACCGTGGCTATGTTCGACTACCCACAACCGAAGGCCCTGGTGCCCCCTTGCCAGCTGCAAGCAGGCGGGAGGAGGAAGAAGGGTGGTTTGCACGTAAGTTTGAGCTACAGGAGTCCCTCTTTCTCAACAAGGTTCCGCGTGCACGCCAGACACTGTAGTGCCTTCTGGGGCTTCGTGTGTGCGCGTGTGTGTATGTGCGTGCGCCCTGCTGTCCCGGCCTCTTCAGCCAAGGCAATACCGGCTTTTGCCTGTCTGCAAGCTGCAGCCTTCACAGGCTGTAGGCGAATGGCAATCAGACGGGTGTGCCTGTTCCTGAACCTTGCAGGTGGCCGCCACGCCAACACACATGGGCACCCATGCAAACCCTTTGGCCAATGTCTTGGTTGCCTCGTCGTCAGCAGACTTCTCCATGCTAACTTTTGAATTGTTTCTGGTCCGAGCAGTCAGCAGATGGGATCGGATGCTGATCTTTACGGGCTGCAACCTTGGTGCTTTGGCTTGCTTCGTGGTCTGCTTCACCCTGTTCCCTATTTTGATGACCAGGCCGCGCAAGTTTGTCATCTTGTAAGTTGCCAAGCGATTTCTCGTTGCTTGCGGCCGCATCTCTATGAAGTAGCAGCGGCTGACCTCTTGTGACCCAGGTGGACTCTTGGCTCCGTTCTGTTCCTTTCGTCTTTCGCTGCCGTCATGGGGCCGTGGACATATGTTTTGCATTTGGCTTCCACACCAAGACTGCCATTTACAGCAACCTACTTTGGGTCGATTGGCTTGACCATCTACTTTTCTATTGGTGTGAGTATTCCCCCCCCGGGGTCTCTCTCTCTCTGGTTTTGTGAATGGCACAAAATAAAACCGCTCCCCCAAAAAACCCGAAAAAAAAAAAAACGGAACCAGCAAAAGGTCAAGATCAGGAGGAAACAGTATTGCCTATTCATGGCTCTCTCGCATGTTCTTGCATGTCATACTGACACCCTCCTCTAGCTTCACAGCACGATCCTGACCGTGATCTCGGCCGTAATTCAACTAGCGTGTCTGCTCTGGTACTTGGTGAGCTACTTTCCCATGGGCTCCAGCGGTCTGCGCCTTGCAACGACATTCGGCGTCCAGCAGGCCACGTCATGGATGACCAGGTGAGGTATAAATGTCGGCGAGAAAAAAGCAGGCGATTCTGTTGTGTAGTTGTTATTCATTAGCCCGGCAGAGACAAGTTGGCACTCCTCTGCCGCCCAGGCAGCTCAGCCCACATCGCAAGACACATCCCTCACCCCGGCCAAACTTTCCTGTACGAAGCCTTTGTTTTATTCGAGCCAAAAATGTCATAGTTGTACTGTAATATATCGCGGTAGCCCTTTAAAAATGCAAATCTTCTACGCATTCTTTCTTCTAACAGATTCTTTTTTTTCAAGTGCGCCTCTTGTACACGAGGTTTTGTACACACGAGACTGAACTCGACAACCCGTAAGCCATTGCTGCATGAGTTACAGAAGACGAGGGAGTATTCACCAGTGCACCGGCCGGTATTTATACAGACGCAGGACTCAAATGGCGAGCTGTGACAGCTCGGCCTGCGGAGTCATGCGGGTGCTGCGTACGAAACCAAAGCTTGTGGTTTCAGCTTCCACGGGCGGCCGCTGCCACATGGCCGCCGGCCCTGATCCATGTCCTGTGCAAAATTCCCACCATCAATCCGTCACGGGCGTAGCCACCCAGCCTTTTAGCATTGTGGCTATATTTAACCGCACATGTATTACAAAGCAGTTACCACACATGTGGCCTTACGATTGTTGGCGGCATATGGTACGAAAAATTGGCAGGGAAAAAGAGCAAAGTAAAGGAAATTGGGAAAAGGAAAGCAAAAAAGTCACCGGTCGGCACGGTACGCTTGTAGCTTGAGTCGGCCTGGAGTGATCTGCAGAGCGTGTGCCCGTATTGTGTGGTCGGTGTATTCGATGGGCGGCGCATCGTAAGACGAGATACACCGCAGTCCCCAGTGGGAGTTGACAGGGATCTCAAGGTTGCCTGTAGGAGCCCCGCGAAGGAGCCTCCCGAAGGAGTTGCTCCAAGAAAATCTCCAATAAAATCCAAACCTACCAGGTGGCACAGGCTTGTCAGCAACTCGTTCCGCGACAGGCCGAGAACTGGACAACAGGCCGAAAAAAGGAAGCAGAGCAGGTGGGGGAGGCGGGCCAGGCCCTAAGCATGGACTGGGAAGCAATGGCCTTGCTCTACGCAGTTACATGGGTTGAATAGTCGGGGGTCTGTTCTGTCTGGCAAACATCAACGCAGCCTCGTCCCGTTTGGAGAGTTAAGGTATGCCGTTCGCCAGGTAAACGCGATTGGACACTGGGAGGATGGATTACTATGTCTGTTCTTTCTGTGCTTGTCCAAAGGTAAGATACAGTAGTAGAATACAGTGCGAACACGGCACATCTAGGGCGGCAACGCACGTTAACTAGTTGCACTACAGTAATAATATTACATATGAGGGCAGCTGCCCGGCAGGCCAGCCAGCAGCCGAAAGGCTTGCCATGGCTAATATTGTCACTCCAGTACCACTAGGGCGGGGTGCCCGCAGGGCAGGAAACTGTTGCAAACACCGTACCGTATTACATAAGACAGCACCGGGGGGCATTGCAAGTTATTACAGTCCATTGTAGTCAGATTAGATCATTATTTTCGGGAATCGACCATATTACACGCACGTCCTGTGCAAGCTTCGAGACCAGACGCAGACACGGTTTACAGTCTGGACACAGGCTGGGACTGCCGTTCTGGTGCCGCTAAAGCGAATTGCCGGTTCATATTCGTGCAAGTCAGAGCCTGGACGACGCTGCGCACACGCTCGCCACCTGGCCTCCCCAGAAGGGCGCAAAATTGCAAGGTATCTCACGCTGTACTGTGCAAAGACAGGCTAGCAATTGCGCCAGATTGGTCTCATAGCCCGTCCACAACAGCGCCCTGAGAGGTGCTGACCGCGCTGCCCGCCGCCTGCCCCTCCGCAAATTAAGCTCCCTGTTGTCCATCGGCACAACCCACTCACAGCGTACGGCCTACTCAGCATCGGCCCAAAAAAAAAAAATTTATCCTCACACACAAATATTTCCTCTTCCTCCCGTCTCCTCTGCTCCTTTCTCTTGCGAGAGAAGACACAACTGCACTTCTCTTTCTTCCMCCCCCCCCCTCTCCCCGTCTCTTTCGCCTCGAGTTGCAAACGCCTTCTTCTCTTTGTTCCCCCCCGTCTTTCCGCCCTGCTTCGTCCTGCGTGTTTCTCTCTCGCAGGAAATAGCCACAGGGCCAAAAAAAAACCGAGAAAGAGAGATCCAACGCTTCGTCTTGGCTACGACGGCTCGTCCACCAACCTGCCGTGTCCTTCCGCTATCCTTTGCGTATTTATTGCCTTTCGTTGTTTATCGCTTCCTGTTTTCCACCTTGCTTTTGACCACCCAGCGCTACTGCAGCACCTCTTCGAGCCAGAGCCAGGCAGTGCCGCCATCCGCCTGCTGCCCAACTGTCTTCGTCGACTGCTTCAGAGCACACGGCTGTGCCTGTCACTCGTTTCTCCTCGCGCCTTCTCTCCATTTATCTCTTCCCAGCCCTCATCTCGTCCGAGTCCGCACACCGAGCCGTCCTCGTCACATAGCGACTCCGTGCTGACCTGACATTTCGGCTCTGAATCGACCGTGCACCCGAGATCTCGCCCGCGGAAGAGACGTTTCGAGATTGCGATAGCTGAAGAGCAAAAAGGAGTGAAGGATAGAGCATCGACTGCACCCGGAAGCTTGCCCGTTGACGCCGCAGACAAAGTAAACAAAAGATACGAGTACTGGAACCAACTCGGCTGAGGCTTTCATCCAGAAAACGCACACGCGAGCAGCAATCTCCGTTCTATTTTTTCGTCTTCCTTTTTTTGGCTCCGGACTGCCTCGAATCCCCCTCTCCCAAGATTTTCGTTCGCGTCTCACTCCCAAAACATATACACTCCTTCATCCAGCCCTGCCTGTCACGTTTTCTCTCCTCTGTGACGGGCGTATTTTCCGCAGCCTGCTTGTCGCCTTCAACTGCCTGGTTACTCTTCACCTTACTCTGTTTCACTCCACCCTCGTCGGCAAACCCGTTTGTGCCGAGCACACCCGACCGGAAGAGGGGAAAGAAACCGGAGTCAAACCCTACTCCCGACTACCACCGCAACACAGCCAACGCGACTATAACTTGGCCTAGCTCATTTTCCGCCTCGGCATCCATTTTTAACCAACCTCAAACAGCCTTTTTGGCGGCGTCGCCGCATCCGGCTTTGATTGGGGAGGACCTTTGCATCGAAGGCAAGGCGCTTGACGGTGGTGGACTATTCGAGCCTGCCATTGCCCAGCAGCGACAACAGACCCAGTTGTGAGTGTCTGCTGCTATCCCTTCCTTCCCGCTCTTCTTTTTTTTAACGCAGAAACCCGACAGCCGCGTCCCATTTTCTCGCAAAGAAACAAGGCAGCAGACCATGTCGTCTACCGGCTTCTCATATGCCCAGGCCGCGCGTGGCCAGGCAGCCCCCCCAATATCCAACTCATCCCTCCCTAGCCAGGCCGCGCAGGACAAGGCCGATCAAGGCTCTTCTGCGGCCTTACAGAATTCTTCGCCACCACCATCTCTCGCAACGGCTGAGAATGGCAAGATATCCGCAAGACCGCTATACTCCGAGTCCGGCATTGGCCAACGCAAGGCTGATTCAGATGCTGCCTCAGCCGCCGGATCCAGCACCCTAGCCGCCACTCTGACTGATTCTACATCCAACCTGTCACTCGATGACCGCTCTCGTAATGCCACCGTTGGCGAAAAGGACGGCAGCTCATCAGCATCTGGTACACGGACTTCGTCGGCCGATGATGTGGCTGGCAAAGCTCGGAAAGGCAAGCAAAACAAGACCTCCGCCAACGGCAATGACCAGCCCGGCGCGGCCGCCGACGAGCCGGAGCGGCCAAGAGAAACCCCGAAAGTCGAGCTTGCTCCAGCTCCTCTTCCCGCTGTCAACATCTGGGACCAGCGGCGTAAGGAGCAGGCTGCCAAGTCCAAGTCCAGCCCCACCGCAGCTGTCAAACCAGCTGCATCTTCCCCTGTGCCGAATACGGCTACAACGACTACCTCTGCAGCTGCCACGACGAACGGAGGAAGCAAGCCAAAGGATGCCAAGAAGTATGTTAGCATACCGGCCGAGTCCGAGTCGAATGGTGAATCAAACGCGGCAGCCTCTGCTGGTGGTACCAAGTCCCAGCCCAGACGCTCCGGTGAAACCAATCGCTCCAGCAATGACCAGTCACGGCGAAATGGTCCTCGTGGCTCCAGGTCGGCGGAGAAGGACGATAAGACGGGTGCCAACCGGGAGTCCTTGCCATCTGTCCAGGACGTCTCGCACTGGCCTACCCCCGAGTCAGCAGCTGTCGTCGAGGACGCCAAGCCTAAAGCGCATCTCGAGAAGACAGATGCTGTCGACAAGGACGGCTCTGAGGATGCTCTGTCGTCCAAGTATCGGGGCAAAAGGGGTTGGACGACTATGGAGTTTGTTCCAACCGTCAGTTTCCAGACACCAATGCCCAATGTTCGTGGCTCGAAGCCGAAAACAGGGGGGCGAGGTGGTCGTGACTCTTCATCGAGAGGGGGCTACAATAGTTTTGCCAACGGGACATCACCGTCTGACAAGAACTCGTCTGCGGCCGCCTCGTTGTCTGACAAAGCTGCTTTCGAATCGCAGGAAGGCAGTAAGGAGGGCAACAGCGGATCTGCCCCAGGTCGCCTCCCCCCCCAATCGGCGTCCAACCTGTCCAAGCGCTTTTCAACAGATTCTCCCCACAACCGCGAGCCGCGAAAGTCTGCCGCAAATGCCCCCTTTGACAAGACAAAAGATGCGTCACATGACTACGTGGTAAGTAATACCTCCCAGCGTCGGAAGGCAGAATGACTATGTTTCACCTTCTTTCTCTCTTCACCTCCCTCGCCCCTACTTAACTGGCTTTGCTCATTGGTCGTATTTGTGTGAGACTGACACTTCCCCCCCAGGCTTCTACCAGGGCTGAATTTGTACCCAGAGGCAATCACAACATCTCGGTGAACGGTGACCAACACCACGCCTCACATCCCGGCCAGTCCGATCGTCGACTTCCCTCCACAGCCCGGAACAACGAGCACAATACACCCGGAGGCAGAGATTCTAGTTCTCAACAGATGAAGGAGCATCAGGGACAGGCTTCCCGGACAGAGTCTCGACCTGAACGGTCCGGCCGTGGAGGCTATCGGGGAAGCCGAGGTGGGCATGCTGGCAGTTCGTCGCAAAACCACCACCTGCCCCACACTTCCTACCAGTCCAACGGGCAACAACGGGTTGGGGCAAACACAGGCTTCGGCGGCAGCAGCACATCAAATCTCCCGCCAACAGCTGCTCCGTACAGTCCTATGACTCAACAATTCCCCTTTGGGGGGGTTCACAACGCTGCTAGACCCAATCGCAACAATGGCCGATCTCAGTCGGTCCCGCATCCATCTCCATTCGCCAATCGTCTGCAAAACGGTACTACAAATGCGCAGAGGCATCATTCACAGTCGATTCAGGTAGCTACTGGCGGCCTGCCCGCTGAGCTAGCCATACCTCAATATCCTTACCAGCCGCACAATCCTTACGTGGAAAGTGATTTGCTACAGGGCATAGTCACTCAGCTGGATTACTACTTCTCGGTAGAGAACCTCTGCAAAGATGTCTACCTTCGGAAGAAGATGGACGACCAAGGTTTTGTGCCCCTGGTTACTGTGGCTGCATTCAACCGATTGGCAAGCCTGGCCCCATCCCTCGATTTCATCCGTGCAGCATGCGAGATGTCCGAGAATTTGGAGTTTGTTACGGACGTCGATGAGAGGGACCTGATTCGCTCTCGCGAGCACTGGGGACGGTTTACCCTAAATCGACAAGAACGAGACGTCGAAGCGAGAATTCCGGGCCCGGATCTCAACATCGCCACTCGGCGGTCAAGCCACAGCCGACCTCAGGTATATGAGCAATCCATGATTTCTCCGGGATACCAACCCATGTACCCTGGTTTCATTGCTTCGGAGAGGGCCAATCTCGTGTATCCCGCATTCGAAAACGGTATACATGTGGACCATGCCCCTATCAGCAATGGATATGCTATGAATGACCGGCCACAGGCGAAAGAAAGTAAACTGTCAGCAGCCGTTCCAGACTTCTCTCCGAGCGGGATGAACGGTGGCGCCTCCAGTCTGGACAGCCTTCGGAACAACTCTGCTGAGCGAGCCAGCAAGCCAGCCGTGGCCGTGAACGGCTCTGCCGGAGAATTTACGGATGCAGTTGCAGCGCCAGATGGTGTGGAAGGCCACAGCAAGACTCACTAGGGTACGTATGCCCACACCTTGACCTATTTCTCTCATGCCGTGGTTTTTATAGTCACATACTTTCTAGCGGTAATAGTACCATGCCACGATATTAAACTGACACATCGATCTTGATTTCAGTCCCTCCATACCATTGACGTTGCCGTACATCTTGGAGGCAAAGCGCAAGCATTTCTGAGCCTGTTTCTCGCCAACGCGTCTCGTTCTGGCCACCGGCCTGCCGCGACGGGGAGAAAATGGCCCACGGCCTCCTTGAAACAGGCCATTTTCTTTGACAGCACGACTATTTGCACACCATGTACCAGGCTACGTTTTTCAACCAAATTCAACTTCGAATGCTTTTTGCCTGGAAGAAGCGTGTCGTGATCTATGACGACATTGCTCCTGCCTTTTTTTTTTTTTGCCATGGCCGCCGCTGTTTCTGGGTGGGGTATTCGAGTGGCAGCCAGCAAGGCTAGAAGCTACCCTGCAGGCGTTTCGTCTTTCATGGCCAATTCGATGGCGAGTGTCAACATCTGAGCATTCAAGCGGTTTAATAACTACGATAACCGAATTTCCAATCCGGTACCCTGGCGGTCATGTCTTTTGCTATTTCCATTTCCATGCGCTGTTTCGTGCGACTCGAGCTCTTACAAAAACGATATCCTTTTTTTTTCAGCAACCAATGCCAGTCTCTGCCCCGGGCAAAATACTGACAGCTGTTTGACGGCCCGGACACGCACGTGGCTTCATCGGCTGGCCGACCGACGCATGTTTCTGTGTTAGCCAGCCTAAGCCGAACCTATCTTTCTCTTTTTGTTTTTCTCTCACACTCTTTTCTGTTTTGGGAGTTCCTTGCAGACAGCCTAAAATACAGGTGTCTGTGAATTTCAGCTGCCGGCAGTTGGCAGGTGCCTAGCCGTTTTCATGCTATGGCATAATACCCAGGTGCAGACCTGAAACTGAAAGGGAACCAGCTCGAGAGGGCTGCCACCCTTGTCTATTGGACGAGGCTTTACATTACTTGAAAGAGCCTTGGGAACAGGAGTCTTGCAGGGCATGTGTTCAGTCTCCTGAGGGCCTCGGCTAGGAGCACTGGGTTGCAGCTGTCTGATTACCAAGGCCAGTTTATGGCCCCCTTTACCACCAATGCCTTCAAGGCGACGAGTCTGTTTCCATAAGCATGCTGGTCTCTCTTCGGGTTATGGCTGGGCGATGCGGCCAATACAGGGGTGCGATGAATGGCAGGTCAACATGCCCAATTTGTTGATATTGCCACGTGATTTGATTCCATTGCTGTGTTTACGGGGACATCCGGGTTACTTCTCTCCCCACTCTCTCGGCACGGTTTGTGGCGGCGACTTTGACGGCAGCCACCGTGCGGTGCCCTTTTGTTTTGTTGTTTTGAGTCCAGGCAAGTCAGGGAAGGGGGCGTGCGAATACGAAAATGAAAAACACAACTAAAATAATTTAAAAAAAAAAAAAAGAAAGAAAGAAAACTCCCGGGACGCGAACCAGATGTTCAAGCTGGGCTAGGTGGAGCTGGACATTACAGTGAACGGCGAAAAGAAACGTTGTTCTTGATCTTGAATTCTGTTCAATACCAAAGGAGGGGAAAGGAATGAGGGATAAACAAAAGTACAATTTTCGGACCATGGTTACAGGGCATTACTGTGGCCATCTGTCAGCCTGTATGACTAGATAGCACGCAGTGCCAGAGTTTTTTTGTTTTTTTGTCTTATAAAAAATCAAGCAACCAAATAAAAAAAAATAAAAAATGTATAAAAAAAAAATTTAAAAGTGTCATCGAGTCTCTTCGATTCTCTTCACGGTAGGCTTATTGTGGCCAACTCTTCTTGTCCTTCAGCTACATTTGATTATTGCCGCGTAAGGTTTAAGGTTTCTACTGCTACTTTGCAACGTGAGGAAGAAAGGAGGGGAAAGTGCGCAGCATATCAGAATGGCAGAGAAAAACAACAAAAACAGGCCATCGCCTCAAAACAGATGCCAGGAGCCGGAGAAACGACACGTCATTCCACTAAACACAAACAGCCTTCGCACAGACACTGCCCCCTCTCAGCGTCTATACCAGACAAATGGCACCCAGAGACTACATAACAGCCACGAAGCCCAGCAAGGCGGCAATTCCAGCCCCAGCCAACTGTCGGGGCCCGGCAGTCGGAGCAGCAGCATTCTGGGAGCCGGTACTGGAGCTGGAGGCGGAGGCGGTGCTGCTGCCGGTGGAGCTCCCGGTGGGAGTGGCGGTGGGCAGGGTGGAGGTGAAGCTGGTGGTGACGGTATTGCCGAGGCTGTTGGTTGTGGTGCTGAGAACGACGGTGGCGGAAGGAGATGGAGCGGCGCCGGGCTGCAGGTTGGCGATGGCGCTCTCTAGCGCAGCCACGTTGCTGCTGAATGCAGACGGCACGGCGGAGCTGAACCAAGAGGGTGGCGTGGGGGCCAGTACGGCAGAGAAGAACAGAGAGGCCGGATCGCCGGTGACAGAAGCGGCAGCGGCAGCGGCAGCAACGGAAGCTGTCAACTGGACGTACACGGACGAGGGGATGTATTCGGAGACCAGAACGGAGGCACTGGACGAGAAGGCGGCGCTATCGACGCTTTGTCTGTGTGTCAGCTGGCTTGCAGGTTGCGCGGAGCTGGATGGACGCAACGGCGGAGGACGGAAGGGGAGAAGGAGAGAAAGAAAGACGGGGGGTGTTGCTACCTACGTTGCTTGTTGATTGTCTGCCGAGGCAAACCCTGCCAGAGCAACCAGCGCAGCTGGGACAGTCCTGACGAGACTATATGGACGCATGTTGTTGGTCCGGAGAAGGAGGCTTAGTCTGGACGGTCTGGTCTGGTGACAGTTTGATATCTGGCGTGCAATGTCCAAAACACAATGTTGTTGGCAGACTACCAAGCGAAATACGTAAACAACCAAAACTGTTGGGAGGCAGACATCGAGACACGCGCAAAAGGGATTCGAGGGGACCTGGGACAGGTCGTTTATTTATACAGTTGCCGTCTCTGGAGAGTGCTGGGCAGCAGACGGCAGCAGTGGCCGCGGAAGGGGTACAAGGGAGAATGGTGACTGCACGAGACCAGTGACGCTTCCACGACATATGCTGGCTTGACAAAGTCGTCTCGGCCAGCTTTCGACATGCTTCCCGCCTTGCGTAGTACGAGGGATGACGGGCCACTATGGACAGCCGGCCAGGCAGAGATGGGTAGCGCGCGGTGGGCTGGCAAAAAAAAAAAAAAACATGCAGAGAAGGGAGTCGGACCATGACAGAGGCCGCAGGAGAGGCAGAGAAGCGACAGCAGAGACAGGACAGGGCCAAGAGCGGAACAGGGAGAGAGCGGAGGCGCCACGACGAGGGCAATCTGCAGTGGCATTCTCGAGGCAGTCTCAGGAGACGAGGTGAGATATGGCACAACCAGTCTGAAGCCAAACTGCGACGAGGGAGTCGTACGCGTGTCCGAGATTGTGCTCGGCGAAGAAGGTACGCGAACGAGTCGCAGTTGGCGACGATTGGCCAGGACGAGGGCATACAGTCACAAAAGTAGACACAGGCACGGCATGGGAAATGAGAAGGGGATTGTCGAAGGAGCCCAGCAGAGAAGACTGCCCAGGTCTACAGCGGCGTCCACCAAGGGGAAAGACAACTATTGGCACGCGCAGGTCAGCACAGGCAGATCCCGGCATCTGCTGTCGTATGCGTATGCAGGGCAAGGAGCAAGAAATGAAAGAAGAAAGGAACACCGGAAAAGAACACAGAAAAGGAGCACAAGGAGGGAACACAAGGAGGGGGGACAAGGAGAACAACAGACAACATACACACGCAACACGCAACAGCGGCTACAACTGCCAAGTGCACGGGATCGCACACGATCACACACGATCACCAAGACCGCAGCAGCGCGAGGCCTGCAGGTGGCAGCTTGCAGCTTGCAAGACGAGAGAAGAGGCCCATTACGTCATCGGTGGCGGCCATGGCCAAGAAGCAAGATGTGTGCAGGCACACGGACGGCAGGTGCAGAATGGAGCAAGGCTGCGCCTCGCTGGTGCTGGTGCAGAATGGGCGCTCAGTGGGAGGGGCCTTTGTGCTGTGGCGTCACCAGCGCCTGCGCGCCCGTGGGTGTCCGCTCTAGGCGTCCAAGCAAGGCAGCCCACAAAAGAGAAGCAGTGGCGAAGAGGGGGAAAGCCAGAGAAGACAGAAGACAAATAAAGAGTGAGGCCAAGGGCACAGCGAGGCAGAGACACCGCCCAAGATAGACAGAGAAGAGAGAGACGGAGAACAGCAGAGAACAGGGTGTCAAAATACGAGTAGGCGTCACTTAGTAAGGCACTTGCATAAGATGGACACTCCGTGGGCACTCAGTCGAGCACGGAGAGTCACCGTTTGGCGAGAGGGCTATGGTAACGGTGCGTGAGATGCGTTGTCGACTGGCTTCAGCCAATAACCCCACCCTGTCTCCCTTGCTAACGGCCGCACTGGTGCCCGATTGGCGCCCGCTCCCTCGCCTGGCGCCATCCGTCTTTGCCAGAAGCAGAAGCCACGGCATCATGGTACAAGCCACACGCAGCCCTGCTCAAAACGGCCGTTGCGGGCTGGGCTGCCTCTGCTCCGTTTTACTTGCCGCCGACCCTGCTGCCCCTGCAGGCAGGAAGGCGCCTGGGGCCTTCGCTGGTCGCTCCTCCCCAACCTGCGCAAGAGCGGCAGATACAAAACAGCCCCTCCACCCCTCCAGTGCGGTCCCCCCTCTCCTGCTGCTGCCAACATCGCGAACTTATTAGGGGCAAGCATCGGCGCCAAATCACTCCCTATCCCCCCACATCCGGCCCATCCGCAACATCGCTGGGACAGCGAGACTCCGAGTCTTTCTACACGCATCCATCCCACACGACGCAGCAGCCGTTGCCGTCTGGCATTCTTTGATACTGTGACTCGTTTTTGAGCCTCTCCCAGTCAGCCGATAACACACGTTGGCACACGTGTCGGCCACATCGCCCACCACCCAGGCGACTTGCAGGCCTCTTTCTCTCTCCATCCATCCGCCATGTCTGCCTACGACTACGACGATGCGCGGAGCGAGACGGCGTCGCGCTACTACGAAGACCGCCGCCAGCGCGATGCACGGCACGGCGACAGCCGCGAGTACACCAAGACGCAGGTGACGTCGCGCGACCTGGTGCCGCGGACGCGCGAAGACAGCGACCTCTCGGTCGAGGAGATCCACCGCGAGTTCCCGGTGCCGACATACACGCGCGGCGCATACCGCGACTACGACGACGACCGCCGCTCGCGCTCCAACAACAACCGCGACTACGACCGCGACTACGACCGCCGCGAGACCAAGAAGACCTCGCGCGGCACGACCTTCTACGGCGAGGAGCGCAAGCGCCGCCGCATGATCAGCAACCAGGAGAAGATCCTGGCCGCCATTGTCGGCGGAGCCATCGCCGTGGGCGGCAAAGAGCTGTACGACCGCCGCGAGGCGCGCCAGGACCGCCACGAAGTCCAACGCAACCCCCTGAGCTCGGCGGCTCTGGGGGCCGCCGGGGCGCTGGCAGCATACCAGGGCGCCGACTACTACAACAAGCACTCGGCCAAGGAGGAGCGCAAGACGCTCGTCGTGCACAAGGGCCGCGACTCGCGCGGCGACCTGTACAGCGAGGACGACAGCGACCTGGACGACCCGTCCCAGAAGAAGAGCTCCAAGAGCTTCCTCGAGAGCGTCATAGCAGCCACCGGCATGGGTGCGGCCGCGAAGGCCGTGACCGGCGGCGACGACCGCCGTTCTGAGAGCGGCCGCAGCCGCCGCGGCAGCCGCGACCGTGACGGCTCGCGCAGCCAGTCGCGCGGCGGTGGCGGCGGTACCACCAACAAGATCCAGAAGGCCGCCATGGCGTCGCTGATTGCCGGCGCCACCGAGGCCTTCCGCGTGGCCAAGGAGCCCGGTGCCTGGAAGGGCGAGAAGGCCAAGCGTGTCCTCACCGCCGCCGCCGGAGCCGCTACCATCGACGCGGCCACCGACGAGAAGCACAGCAAGATGGGCCTGGCCGAGTCCGTCATCGGTGGCCTGCTGGGCAACCACATCGTCAACGGCTCGCGCCGCAACATCGAGGAGGACCGCCACACCGGCCGCAGCCGCTCGCGCTCGCGCGCCCGTTCCAACAGCACCGGCGGCGGCGGCGGTGGCGGCGTCACAGGACTCGCTGCCCTCGCCACCGCCGGCCTCGCCGGCCTGGGCGCTAAGAAATTTGCCGACAGCCATGAACGCTCGCGCTCGCGCCGCCGCCACAGCGACGACGACGACTACGACGACCGCTCGCGCTCGCGCTCCCGCTCCCACCGCAGTCGCAGCCGCAGCGTGGTCGACTCTGCCCGACGTGGCCTCTCCAAGCTCGGCCTCGGCAACGACGATGACGAAGACGATCGAAGGAGCTCGTCTCGCCGCCGCCACCACCGCCGCCACGATTCGACCGACTCTCGTGACTACCGCGACCGTGACCGTGACCGGTCCCGTGACCGGTCCCGCGACCGCGACCGCGACCAGGACCGCGGCTCTGGAAGAGGCGGCCGCGACAACTACGAGGATGGCACCCGCTCGGCCCACGCCCGCCGCAAGAAGGGCGGGTCGCGGTCGGATTCCGAATCCGACCTGGGCAGCTCGTCCGGGGACGAGAAAAGAGCCAAAAAGATTAGAGGTAAGCAAGTCATCACCACCGGCCTCGCGGCGGTGGCCACTATCCATGCCGCCCACAACGTGTATCAGAGCATGGAGAAACGCGAGGCGCGAAAGAAGGCCGTTCGCGAAGGACGCCTGTCTGAGCAGGAGGCCAAGAAGCTCAAGAACAGGGCCCTGCTCCAAGAAGCTGCCTCTGTCGGCATCGCCGCCCTCGGCATCAAGGGCGCCGTTTCGGAGCTGAAGGAGGCGCGCGAGGTCCACCAGGAATTCAAAAAGTGGCAGGAGGAGAAGGAGAGGCGTCATCAGCGCCGCCTGCAGCGCCTACAGTCCCACTCTGCCAGCCCAGGCAGGCGCCGATCTGAAAACTGGTCGTCGCCGCTCCCGGCCCGTGCCGACCGTGCCGACGGACCCGGCTACGCAGAGGATGATTCTTACGGTGCACTTCCCGCGCCTCCTATTGCGTACGACAGCAGCCAGTATGATAGAGATTACTGAGGTGGAAGTGCCGCGACGAGAGGCTTCCTAGGAATGCCTTCTCGGAAGAGTCTCCTTCTCCTTGAAAATATCCCGGAAACGCCCCGACACGGGCGGCGTCGTACGGGCACGCAAAAGGGTCTTTGCTGCTCGCTCGTCGCTGCGCAGTGTTAGGGGGGGGTGGGGAGGTCTCGTTTCCGCAAGTGGTCTAATGAGAAAATGGGCAAACTGGCAAAATGGTCCAATGCTACTGATACACGAAATGCGGCGCTGATACTGGTGCTGACGCTGGTGCTCCCCTCGCCTTCCTTACCAGCAGCCCAGCAGCACCAGACAAGACAAGTTTCCTTACCTTACGAATGAAGATAATGACACTGATGCTTTCCATTCTGTAACAGACGGGCGCCATCGCCACTAACGAAGAGGCTGTGAACAACCGTGTATGGAGCCATGGTGCTTATTATGCACAGGTGGTTGGGTGTGCACGCACGCACGCGCACATCTGCAGCTCGCCTGCATTTACACCACCGGCCGGCTAGGACGGAACCGCGGGTGCAGGCGCTAGCCCCATCCTGCGACGACTCGAGAACGAACAAAGAACGAAAAGGGAACGAATAAAGAACGACGGAACACAGGCAGCCACGACTGATATTGCCTGTGCACGGCAGCGGCAGTGTAGGAGGGGAGGGGTCCAGCGGGCTAATTCTGCAGGAGACACGGGCAAGAAAAACGAAGTGGATGGATGACGCAATAAGTCTTTGTTTCATGACGGTACCACGGATGCTTTGTTGGACAGACTGATGAATTTCTCTTTTTCTTTTTTTCTCTCTCATGATTGACGGCTGGTGGGTTTGTTTCTTGCTATACATGTATCTATCTTGACAGGTCTGACTACTATTATATTGAACAATGATTTCCGGCTGTCCCTTTCCGGCTGTGCCTCTCCGGATGTGCCTCTCCGGATGTGCCTCTCTGGCTGTGCCTCGTGTGTTTCTGTCTGGCTGCATTCCCTCCCTGCGCAGCCTGGCCGGCTAGCATCCATGCATGTGGGGGGGGTGTGGCCGGATTTGATAACGCAAACACAAACGCACACCCACACGAACACACACGCACTCGCCCACTCGCCCACAGGAGAGGCGGTGAGGAACCACCAGCAACCCAGTCCAGATATTGGCCCACTGGCTGGCTCCTCTCTGCAGCATGCCACCTGGCCGCCCGAGCCACCTGGCCGCCGGCGCCAACTGGCCGTCCGACGAGCCCATCCCACGCCCTGTGCGGGCAGTTGGCCAACATGGTTTTCATGGGCATAGATGCCTGCAGACGGTCACAGATTAGGAAAAGGAGCAGAAACCTGTTTTCGCAGCCGTTTGGTAACGTTTGGTAATGTTTGGTAGCAGCCGGCCCACAAATCCCAGAGAGGCGCGTCGGCGGCAAACATTGCGAGGCGTTCTCGAGCAGCACGCCGACCCGCAGGTTGCATGGGGGAGGGGCTGCACCCGTGGATAGTGTGAAGTAACTACGGTGTAGCTAGTACGGCCCAAAGGCCTCTCGAAAGGGCAGGAGGTGACTGTCACATGACCCGAATCAGCGAAACGATAGCCGTCGCGGCCTGCAAGAGCCTCCATGCCAAGACTGCCCAGCAAGCGTTCCGTCCGGCAGAGCCGGCCGCCGTCTTGGCTCTTCGACCACCAGCCGAGCGGAGCCCCAGACTTTCTTGGGACACAAGCTTTTCGAGCCTGTGGACCTGGGAGCATGGTGCCACTTTCCCCTGCATACTGGCGCGCCGAGCATGCCGTCAATCGCTGCAAATGGTCGCCTTGCCATGGTTGGGATTCTTGTTTTGTCTGCTTCGCCAGCATAGCTCCCTGTCTGACTAACCCACCCATAAATAAATAAATAAATAAAATAAAATAAAATAAAAAAACCGCCCACAATGCCTCGTCTATCTGGGTATTATTCTCCATTGTCGCTGGACCCTTCGTCTTCCTCGCTCTCCTCGCCCCCCTCTTCCCCCCCTCCTTCCTCTCCTGCCGATGCCACCGCCGTTACACCACCGCCGGTCTTCTTCCACGCCTGGGTAATTGCCAGCAGGTCCAGCTTCCCCTTCTCCTGCTGATCATCTGCCGGAAACACATAATCTACATATTCCTCCCACGTCCCGTCTTCCAGCTGTCGCCTCTTCCTGACCCGGCGCGGCATCTGCTTCTGGACCTTCTCCACATCTCCCGCCGCACCGTGTGTCTTCTCAAAGGCGAGCCACGCGTTGAGCAGCGCCACGCGTTCTGCTTTGAGCTCGTTGTCCTTGAAGCCGGTGTACGCCCGCTCAAAGATCTTGCGTGCCCGGGCCTTTGCCTCCTCGCTGACAGGAGCTTCCTCGTTTTCCTCGTCTTCGTCAACGCTGTCCTCGTCGTCCTCGTCATTCCCTGCCTTGAGCTCAAACTGTGCGTAGCTGATCCACACCTTCGGATGGTCGGCTTTCTGCAGCAGTCGCTCGTACAGCGCCCGCGTGCGATCGTACTCGCCCTCCTCCTCTTCAAAGTCAATGTACGCCTTCCAAAGCACCTCTGGCATGTCCAGCACCTCCTGGCCCACACCAACATCAAATACCGCACGGGCGCGGTCCAGGTCGTCTAGGCCGCGCTCCAGCTCCGCCCACTGGATCCAGGTGCTCGAATTCGCCGGGTTGTAGATCACATGTTTTTCGTACAGCGTCCGGCACCGCTGGAACTCAAACAGCTTCGTCTCCAGCTCGATGTAGCCCTTGAAAAGCTTGTCCTTTGGCGCCATGCCAATCGCACGTCCCAGCGTCTTTCGTGCTGCCGTCAGATTGCCCTGGCGCACCTCAAAGTAGGCCTTCTGCAGCCATACCTTGGCAAAGGTGAACTGCTTGTGCGGGATCAGGCCAAGGCATGTGTCGTAGATCTGCCGTGCCCTCTCCACGTTCTTTGCCTCCGTCTCTTCCCACAGCGCATAAAATATCCAGAGAAAGATGTACCGTCTCCACAGCCTCTTCTCCGGCGCCGGCGGAACCTGGGCCACGGCCTTTTCGTACACGTCCCGAATACGGTCCACGTCGCCCGTCGTCTCTTCGAGTCGTGCCCAGTCAAACCAGACGTCATAGTTCTTGGGGTTCTCCTTGACCTGCTCTTCGTACTGCCGCCTCCGCTTTGACAGCACAATGTCCTCGATGCCGTCCTTGTCGCCGAACTGCTTCTCAAAAGTCGTGTACTCCTTGTGCAGGAGCATGGACTTGGACCGTGGGAGGTTGTCCAGCCCAAATTTGTAAATGGCCCGCGCGCGGTCATACTCCTTGAGCTTTGCTTCGAAGCGGGCGTAGCTGATGAACAGCTTCTCGTCCACAAACTCGTCTCCGAGAGACTCAACCGCCGTTTGATACACCTCGCGCACAAGGTCGCTCGTCCCGAATTCTTCTTCAAACTTTGCCCACTTGATCCACGTTCGTGGATAGGGATGCACAACCGTGTACGAGCGGAAAATGTCTCGCGCCCTCTCATATTCGCTGTACCGCTTTTCCAGGCGAATGTACGAATTCCAGACGTCCTCAGCTGGCTCCCATTTAAGCCACCGGTCAAAGATTTGCCGTGTTCCTGAGACATTCCCAAGCATCTCCTCCCTATGGTACGTCAGAACAATGCATTCATATGTTGTGAATCTCGGGCCCAGCAGACAGCAAGCAGTGCGTCAACTTACACATAGAGATACTTGTACCACAGCTTGTCAACCCGCGGAAGCCTGGTGACCGCCCTGTCGAGGAGATTCCGAGCATGGGCAATATTCCGGTGCTTGATTTCAGCCTCGATGTCTGTGCCCAAATGTCAGCTACTGAAAGCAAGTATCAAACACCCAGCGCCCGGATGGAAAACACTCACATTTGATCCACAGCGGCACGCTGTTTGGCAGCACATCTAACGCGCGCTCGAATACCGATCTTGCCCGGGCGAGCTCCTTCTGTTCCAGTTCGAACTGCGCGTATTGTGTCCATTGCTTCAAGTTTGTTCGGGATCGTCGCACATAATCTTCGTATTCGCGCCGCTTACGGCCTTGGTATTCGTGAAGCTCCTCGAGATCGGCAAACCGTGTTGTCGGGGTCTGGAGAGGAAGATCCTGGCGGTCGACTGCTTCTCGCAAAAGTTGCTCGGCCGAAACCTAGAGAAGTTAGCATTGGACACACATCAGAATGGCGCCGCCATCCAGACGATGCTCTAAACCAGTAACAACATACCTGAATAGGGGCGGCGGCCTTGTTTTTGACACGCGGTGGCCCGCGAGACTCCATGTTTGCTGATTTCTCCCAGAAAATCCAGTTCCTGTATCTTGAGGTAGATGTTGGGGAGGAATGGGGGGGGGGAACTGTGTCCTGTCTGCTGGAGGCATGGGATGTGGTTTTCGCGAACGGCCTAGAAGTCAAAACTGGAGGTCTTATCGATACGCGCATAGGTCACGTGGTGTATCCCTATATGCTGCGTTTTGTTGCCACAACGCCAACCTTATTCAGCCACACCAATGAACTTCGCGATGGTATCTTCGACTTGTACACAATACACCCCATACTCTTCCGTCTTGCCAAATACGCCAAACACGACAAATACTTGGAACAAGGCCAGGCATAGACTCAAGTCTTGTAGCCTTTTGACAGGCCTGGCTCTCCAGGCCATACAAGCAACGTTTATCGGCTCCCTCTGCTTCCCGCTCCTGTACAACTTTTCTTTTTTCACGTCCAAAATGTCCACGCTGGCGGACGAGCTTCTCCAGGACTTCGAGGACTCCGGTTCCGAAGCCGGAGATCTCGTAGAGCAAGATGTCGAAGATGATACCGCGGCTCTCATGGGATTGAATGGCGGCGACATGCAGGTGGATGACACTGACCTACTCAGCTCCGACGAGGATGAGGAGATGGGGGGCGTGCAGGGCAGCAGCAGCAAGGACACAGCTGACGCGAAGGATGGGGGTGGTGGCATTGAGTTCGGCAAGGTAGCCGATGTGCGCTCAGCGGCCATTCTTATCAAGACTCTGGATGGAATATTAGAGGTTAGTACACCCCCTCTCTTCTCCCCCCTCTCTCTTTCCTTTGGGTGCTCATAGCCAAATCGGGATGCAGCGTTTACATCTCTTCTCTTTGCCTTCTACAATATGCGAGGAACAGAAACCCTGACTCTTATGGACGACGCCTTGCAGAAAATCGCATTCTACCAAGCACAGCCGAGCGACAAACGAAACGAGCACGTGGGCAATGTCGAAGAACACCCCGAGTACCACCTCCTAACACAGGCGAACAGCCTGTCAACATCGATCGACAACGAAGTCGTGCTTGTGCACAAGTGGATTCGGGATCACTACTCGGTGCGGTTTCCGGAACTTGAAACGCTGGTGACCAACCCGCTCGACTACGCACGCGCGGCGGCAATCTTGGGCAACGGACCCCTCGACTCGGAGACGATGCGGCGAATGCCCCAGTCGACAGACAACCCGCTCGGGGTATCGCTGGAGTCGGTCCTGGACAAGCCGACGCTGATGATCGTGACGACCAGTGCGATCACGTCCAAAGGCGAAGAAATGTCGCAGGCCGATCTCGACGGGGTGGTCGCTGGATGCGAAATGATTGTCAAGTTCGACAAAGCCAAACGGACGCTGACGGAATACGTGCAATCGCGAATGACGATCTTTGCGCCAAATTTAACGGCTCTGATCGGGTCCCTGACAGCGGCACAGCTGCTCAACACGGCCGGCGGGCTGACTGGCTTGTCGAAGACACCAGCCTGCAACATTGCGGCGTGGGGGTCGAAGAAGGGCGCCAACGTGAGCGCGCTAGCCACGAACGTAACTACACGACAGCAAGGATACCTTTACCAGGCACCTATCATCAGCACCATCCCCACAGATCTCAAGAAGCAGGCCATGCGGATAGTGTCAGCAAAGGTGGTGCTGGCGGCGCGGGTAGATCGGATTCACTCATCGCCGGACGGCAGCTCTGGAGAGGAGCTCAAGGACCAGTGCCTAGAGCGGCTGGAGAAGCTACAGGAAAAACCACTCAACAAGGGTGCCAAGGCGCTGCCGGTGCCGGACGACAAGCCGTCGCGGAAACGGGGTGGACGGCGGGCTCGACAGACCAAGGCAGCAACGGCGATGACGGATCTGCGCAAAGCGCAGAACCGGGTGGCGTTCGGCAAGGAGGAGAAGGAGGTCGGCTACGGCGTGGGAGACGAGACGACCGGGCTGGGCATGATTGGGGCCGCCAATGACGGACGCGTGCGCTCCCTGCAGATTGACCAGCGCACGCGGGCGAAGCTCAGCGCCAAAAACAAGGGCTGGGGCGGTCTCGCATCGGTGACGGGCGGGGCAGCATCGTCGCTGCGGGGGGTGGGACAGGCAGCGGGCAGCCTGGACCTGCGGGGCAAGGGTCTTCGAGCCTCTGGCGTTGGCACAACGGTAGGCGGGCAGGGAGGTACGATGTCGTCCTTATCCTTCACGCCGGTGCAGGGGCTAGAGCTGGTAGACCCGAGCGTGCGGGCCGAGATGGGCCGCAAACGGAAGGCCGAAGAGGACCGGTACTTCAAAGGCGGTACTTTTACGCAGATTGGCGGTGGGGGCAACAGCAATGGTACCGGAGCTGGCGGCATGGGAGCAACCAGCAGCAGTAATGGCAACGGGGTTTTCAAGAAGCCCGCGCTACCACCAGCCAAGCGTGTTGATACAGGGGCAGCGAAGAGGTAATAGGCAGATTGACGGATGGGTGGGTGGAAGCAGACCCGATGGGAAGCAAATGGGGGTGGTGGAACATTGCCATAACATTGATAGGACGGGAATGACGGACAAGATCCGGAAAGAGCATTGTCGCAATATGGATCACAGGGCTGGAGTGACAGATAGTGTCAGACGCAGGGTCTGACTAGGGTCTGAGCCAGCTGTGGCGGGTTTGCTTGCTTTGTTTTTATTTTCGCCCTGGAAGTGGACCAGCGCGCTACGATACCTGGCTTGACGGGGAGGGGGGAGGGGGTAACGATTCAAAGGTCATTGTATCTCGAGCGGGCATCGCGCATTGTAACTACATAACCGACTACCCAGTACGAGTATCTCTCGGCTGGCGCAGACAATAAATGGCTGTCATCGACGAGCTCCGGGCGAGTGGGCCCAGATGGACACTGCGGCGTAGAAATCTAAGAATGCCATAAGCGTAGGATGCAGAAAAGTTGCGGGAGACGCGAAACCCAGGGAAGACTGCAGAAATAGATCGTCTGCTAGGAGCAATAAGAAGTGGGTGTGTGTGGCCTGGGCCGCAAGCTGAACAAAAAGAAGCCGAGAACAGGTTGTGTCAACAGCCAGCATAATGGTGGGCAGGGAAGCAGGCGGGTGCCGTGAAACCTGGCGTACAAGTACATAGTAAAAACTGGCATGGCGGAGGGCCAAGGCTTCTATATAGTAGGAGATCTTCTTCCGCGTTTGCGCACGGAACTGAGGAGGGCAGGAACTACCCACTGGGAAACAAGCCCATCAAAAAAAAAAAAAAAAAACCCTGATTGGAGTTTTGACAAACGCATGATGGGTCGGAGCAAAGTCTCCGAGACGCCGCTCAGTTGGGAGGGGTCAACGGTCGCAGGGTTTTGGGTTTTGGGGCGGGCGCCACCGCAGGGGATCAAAGCACAGCAGATGGCATTGTGGGAAATCGGTGAGTGCAAAGGGCGGGATTCGCAAATGCCATCCGGGTCGAGTGGCTGAAAGAAAGCGGGGTGGGATGTGGCAAGGCGAAGGGGGAAAGAACGACCCAGGCGAAGGAACGGGAACAGGAAAAAGGGATATAGAAAAGAAGAGGAAATACTATGTAAGACCAGAAACCCGAAGAATGGAAGCAGCAAGGGATATGGAGAAAGAGGAAGGCGCAAAGGGGAGAAAGAGCGAAACAGGAGGAGAGAAAAAGCAAAAGCAATCTCGAGGGAGCAAGGAATGGTGAGGAAGAAGAAAAAGGGACAACTGCGGAGTATAGCAGCAGACCAGTGGTGCGAAGCAAGCGGACGGAAAGAACGAGGGCGAAGAGGGAAAAGAAAAAGGGGATCACTCCCAAAAAGGAAGGGGGAAAAGAGAAGAAAGAAAGAAAATGCCAAAAATGCCAAAACGGCAAAGCAGTCCAGCACAAACGCAGCTGGACTACTATGTAACAACGGCGCACCCAAGGAGGCGCGAAGGAATGAAAGGTAGACAAAAGGGACGGCAGGATGGGCCGCAGATGCGAGAGGACGACAGGGCGCGTAGTGATAGACCAGGGTCTGGACGGGTCCGGACAGGAGGATATGCGCACTGGGCCGCCGATTAAGCAGGAGATCAACGAGAGCTCGATAGAAGCTCGGCAGAGGAAGCCAGCCAGACCAGAGACACTCTTTGTACGGTGTAGAAACCGAGGCACGTCGGAGACCAACGGCAGGCACGACCGACAAGCCGGTCAGGGATATTTCCAGCGTTCCTCCCAAGTCTGGGCTCGAGACAGCTTACACCGTAATTAATTAACTAACTGTAGCCTTGACGTGTGGGGTCTGCCAGTGGAAATACGCAAAGCTGGGCAGCTGAGATACGTGTAAGATCTTACTGATGCATGTGTACGAACGAGCAAGCTGCCACGGCTCGTGTCTGCCGCTGGCCCCAAGCGGCTCTGGCTGGCTGGTCGATCAGGCTGGTGTGCAGAGAGAGGAAAAGGCAACATGGCGCAGATAGGGGAGCTAACTACTATGTACTGGTTAGTGCGCGAGTGTATTTCCAGTATCTCCCAAGTGCTACAGCAAAAGGCTACCGGTAAGAATCTTCTTACTCTGTACAATTCATCAGCGTTAAACTGAAGGCAATGGAGGACGAGCAAACGGGGTGGTGGCAACGTTCCTGTCCATGTCGTCAGTGTTTTCATATTGAATCTTGCTGTGTTGACCTTTTTCCGTCTGGTTCCTGTTCTTATCCTGATTCTGACTTGGTTCCGGCCTGCTTCTGTCCCGCATTTATCCTGCTTCCATCCTGCGCCTGTCATTCTTTCTATCTGCTTCCTGTCCCCTGCCTTGTCCTTCTTCCTCCTTGCCCCCCCCCCCC
>PCDI01000003.1:1986154-2158914 GCA_002778195.1 Raffaelea ambrosiae | reverse complement strand
CTTTTTTTTTGACTTCTCTCGTTCTTTTCCTCGTCGTTTTCTTGTCTGTCAGGCGACGTGGCTGGCTTTGCAACCTGCAGGTTTCGGACTTTTTCAACTTGTATAACCTGTGCTCGCAGGCGAGACGCCGTTGAACACGGAAAAGTAGTGGTCCACTGCGGAGCTACGCAATTTAGTGGTGTATATTGGAGTCCGCAAATGTTCAGATGCAGGAGGATCCTGGGCGTTCCAAGGTGGCGTGCCGTGCAGCTGCGAACCAGAATCTTGCCATGTTTGAGTACGGTGAGAAATTCGCAAGCAGCAACCAGGCGAATCTATTATTGTATCCGAGGTGTGAGATGCGAATACAGCGTATGCGTGTCGACGATGCCTTTGGAGAAGGGCCAACAGGGACAACAATGCGAATTGCGATCTATTTTTGCCAACTGATCTGTGTGTTCTGCATCCCAACCAACGAACTGCAGCAAGTGCCGGGACAGGAGGGAGCCATGTACATGTACACGGTAACAAGAACTTCAAGACCGCCAAGACATCCATGCCCGGCAGGACCCTGGGAATATGACAAGCAAGACCGCGAGTACAACGTACACAGCTGGTACGTGTACTCGTAAGTTACGAGTAGCTACCCTGTAACTGCGAGTATCTTGCAGCTATTGTGCAAAAACACGGGCCGTACATGGGAAAGTGCCAAACAGGAGGGGGGATGGTATGCGGTCTAGGTGGGTATTTACGATCCCTGCACCAAAGCTCGATCCGTCTTTGCACATGAAGATGGAGGAGGACCCTGACGCCAGGGGCAGCAGAAATCTCGACCCTGGCAAGACGGTGGGGTCGGCTGACAACCAAGAAGAAGGAGATCGACCGCACATTACGGCGCTATCTACCAAGCCGGCTGGGGACAAAGCAGAAGAACGCAATTTGGTCGAGATAGAGGCGGGAGAGAATGGACAAACTGCACATGGATCAGCCAAAGGGAGAGAAAAAAGGAAAAAAAGGGAAAAGAGAGAAAAGAAAAGGAGAGAAAAAAAGAGAAGAAAAAAAGAAAAAAAAAGGGCTTAATGGTCAAATTGGATGGACTGGCCAGACGGGGCGAGGGGGGTGGAGGGGAGAGTGTGGGTGATAACTAGAGCCAGATGCAACCGAAATGGGAGAGCGGCGGCGTGACCGGGGTACGGTCTGCATTCCAGAGAAGAAGGAGGGAAACGGGAACGGAACGTATAGTAGGAGGGCAGAAAGGAGAAGGTCCTCGCAGAGTATTCGCAGAGACGAGGGGGGGACGATAGACACAGAAGGAAACAACCCCGGAATTGGCACGGACTACGGGCAAACACAAGAGTGCAGGAATGCGGGACCGCAGAAATGCAGAAATGCAGAATGCAGAATAGGAGGGCCAGACATGGGAAAGGCAGACGAGCAGGAATGCGGGAAAATGAGACAGGCCATGTGGAGCTGACAACCGAAAGATAACAAAGCGCGTTAATAGCGCGGGGTGTACGGTGTATGTAGTTATGGCGTACTATGTAAGTGCGGCGAGGCAAGCCAGAACTGGGAAAACTGAACAGCCAGAAAAGCAAGCGAACCAACAGGCCTACAGAACTGCAAAACCGGCAAAATGAGCAGTCCAATGTTGGTTACTTAGTTAATACCCCACACCACGCGAAAACTACATCTCCATCAGCCCAGTGATCACCGCAACACAGCTACCGTTTTGGAGTCTCAGTTGGAGTCTCAACCCCGACGGCACTTGCTGCTTTGTTCCCAGCTGAGGTCGGCTGGGTCTTCTAGAGACCTCGATGCTATCCCCCTCCCCTTGGCGGACAATGCAAGTTGCGGGGGGTGGTGGAAGAGTGTGACAATGTCTGCACGCAGACCAGCAATACATGACATCATCACTCGCAGGTGGGCGTTCAATTGCGGTCATAGTGGCAGCACTACTATGGCGGCACTGCTCGTAATGAGGCCTTTCTTTGGACAGAGATGGCCATCGTGCTTAGGAGGGCAGCTATGGGTTATTTTAGTGTTTTCTGCATGGCGTGTTTTGTGTGTTCTGTGCATACTTGTGCGTTTTATATGTTTTCTGCGCGGTTATATGGCTGTGTGGTTGGTGTGGTTAGCTGTATATTTTGAGTCAATGCTTGAGTCATCGATCACCAACTACGTATTTTTTACCCTCTACTTTTTTTATTTAATACGGGGTATATTTATCTGTCTTATTTTATCTCTCACGCCCCCGTTTTCTCTTGGCCCTGCTTGTCCCTGCAGCGAAGACCCAGAAAAAGAAGCACAGAAAAAGAAAAAACCATGTATCCTCTTCCTACTCTGTAGCCACTGCTCTGGGCCCGGCTCCTGCTGGGTGCGCCCCTGCTAGCCCTGGGGGCAGCACACCCCCAGGTTCACGCCCCTCTCGCTGGCCCTGCAGCCCCTGCTCCCCTCTCTGCTGGGTCTGCGAGAAACGCTGGATCATGGGCCTTCTCTGTTGCCCCCCAGCCCAGCCGCCACACCAAGGCAGGTGCGTCCTGGCCCGCTCTTTCCCTTTCCAGACAGTCCGTCCTGCAAGCCATTGCAAGCCATGGCAAGCCAAGTCCGAGCACTTGCCCTGTGGACGCAGTAAAAAATAATAAGACCTTGAGTATCATTCTTCCTTGCCGCTGCCGAGCTGCTGCCGCGAGCTGCCGCCGCCGAGCTCTTGTTGTGCCCTCTCGTCGTCAGCCGGCAGCCTCTCGGCTCCTCCCCTCTCGACTCTCGTACGGGAAGTCCCTTCCCGCTCTCCCTGTGTGCGAGCCCTGCTGCTCTGGCCCTGGCCTCCCCAGTCCACCACACCTCTGCATCCAATTTATCGTGAGAACGTTTCAGTTCTTCCTTGACTGTGCCCAGTCCCCTTCCAGTCCCCTTCCAGTCCACACCTGGACCATAGAGCACGTCCTCGGGCGCACTGTCTTGTTCCCCGTTCGGTGTTTCTTGGCCAGCGTCTTCGTCTCTCGCCCACTGCTTACAAGGATTCTGCTGGTCCATCTCGCACAGGTATGTAGCCTTGCAACGCCAGCCTCACGCCTTCAGTTTTCTCGTTCTATTTCATGCTTCGGCTTCTCTTGCGGTTTCCTCTTTCGGTCTTCTCACTCAGGATCCCAACTTAGTCTTCTCCTCTTGCTTTTGCTCCTCCACCCTCCTCTACCCTCCGCTATGATCACGGCAACCTGGTTATTCTCGCATACCGTGTGCCCACTCCACCCCCAACCCTACTGGGACGACGTACTCGCGGTCAGGAATTCGACATAGGGCCGGAAACATGACGTAACTCGCGTCTTCCCGACCTGCTAGATATCGCAACCTCGACGGCGGTATGACCGACTAACACTCTTATCCTCTTGTCATTCCCTCTCTCGCCTCTCGCCTCTCGCCTTGCCCTTACCTCCGTCCGCAATCGAGGGCAATGGTGTCCTCTTGTGCCCGTTTCGTCTGAAGTGTTGCCTTTTTATGCTGTCTTTTTTTTTTTGTGCGTGCGTGTTGGTGTGTTGGTTGCTCGTTCGTACCGCTATATCTTGCTCGTCTTCTTTCCCCTCCCTCTTCCTCTTCCCTTATTTATATCACCACTTAACCTGTCCTGGGTGAGCCGCATAGAAGACCCGCCATGCTGCGTGCTAATCGAAGTCTGCATCTTCCTCATATATTTCACTTGTTCATCCCACCTCACCATCAATATAAGTTCTCCGAGAGTATTTTCACATCACAAGACCTCTCAGTCTACCCTTTCACTCTTCAACACTCGCTTATTATACGCTACTCCTCTTCCCTCCCCCTATCCGCAGCCGGTAAGGAATCTCCAAAAAATACTTACTCTCCGGGCTTCCGTCTCGTATAACCTACGAGAAACGCTCGACCGCTACATATGTAAGCCGTTGCTAACGGCCCTACAGCCCGACTTAAACGGCTGCTTTACAGGTTGCCGTTCAAAACTGCTACAGCTCGGCGTGCCTTCAGCCCCCCTTGTGCCCACCCACGCCGCACACTCACAACTCACATTAATCACCCATCACCCAGACATCCACCACCGCTACCACTGCCGTCATGCCTAGCCCCCAGCGCCCCGGCGGCAGCATTACTGGGCTTCTCAACGACACAGACGTGCCCATAAATGACGATCTCGTACGGAAGACCATCGTGCACTCTTACCAAAGTCGAAATCAAGCCCTGAGAGAGGCAGAAGCGAGCCCTTTCCTTGTGCCGCCACTCGAGAGTAGCCGTGGATTTTCCGGATTTCTGCCTCGACTAAATTCTCCCCTGCCTCGCCCGGATGTGCTTCCGCCTCGTGGTGGACAGTACCCAGGAGACGGTCAGTACGCCCGGAATTACGTGCCTCTGGGTGGGACACCCGTCTCAGCACTCCGAACAACCCTCCATACGGAGCGTATCCACCCCAACTCGTCATCGATGTCGGTCCGATCCCCGAGTGGTTACGGAAGTCCCTCTCAGTATGACCAGGCTAGACATAACCCAGGCCCCTATGAGAGAGACGAGAGGCACAACAAACGTGCCTATCAAAGGGATTCTCCCCCAAACACCCATTTCTTTGAAGGCTTTCGTGCCCCATATCAACCGAGATCCGAGTACGACCCGGTCAGCCATCGGCCGAGCAGTCCGCTTCCTACGCACCCTAAGTCCAGCTACCGTCACGCACAACCCGAAGAACACGGTGCCTCGGCCACCACTCCTGTCCCGGTCATTGCTAACGACGTCGACGACGCTGGCGACACCGGCGACAAGGAGCAACGCGGCGACAGTGACAGCTCGGGAGAGCGTCCATCCAAGCGGAGGATGACCTCCCAATCAGCTGCCTCGATGTCTGCCAAATTACCCAAGCCTATCAAACCTCTCCCAAAGGATCCCGGCAATCCCAAAGCCAAGAGGTATCCCTGCAGATACCGCGATCTATTTGACTGCCAGGCTATGTTCTCGACGTCTGGCCATGCTTCTCGTCACGCCAAGACGCACACAAAGGAAAAAAACGTCCACTGCTTACATCCTGACTGCGACCGTACCTTCACACGTGGCGACAACATGAAGCAGCATCTCCGGACACACACCAGGCACATAAAGCAGGCATCGGGTGCCCGCCGAGTTTCCTCCAAGAAGAAGCAACAGCGGAAGGGTAGAGAGGAAGCGGAGAGCCACGATGGCGACGAACAAACGCATGACGCTGACGACGATGCGAACGAAGTTTCAGACAGTGCCCAAACTGACGTTCAGCATGACAACCGCGACATCCAGAAGACCTGTGGTACCAACCGCAATCCAGAGCCCATTGCTGGCGTGGCGACGACTGCCTACTACGACAGGCAACACAGCCCCAGCCGCCGGCCTGATTCCACCACCGCCGAGGCGGCCCGCAACTATAGCGACCAGTATGACCCCGGCCGCCGCCGGGAGACTACTGCCGCCGAGGCAACCTACGACCACAACAACCCCGGCCGCCGCCGGGAGACTACCGCCACCGAGGCGGTCCACCACTACAACGACCGGTATGACCTCGACCAACAGTACGAGACGGCCCGTACCTACGACCAGTATGACTCCGGCCGCCGCCGAGAGACTACTGCCGCCGAGACAACCTACAACCACAACGACTTCAGCCGCCGGTGGGACAACACCACCAGCAAGACGGCCCGTACCTACGACCAGTATGACTCCGGCCGCCGCCGAGAGACTACTGCCGCCGAGGCAACCTACAACCACAACGACTTCAGCCGCCGGTGGGACAACACCACCAGCAAGACGACCCGTACCTACGACCAGTATGACTCCGGCCGCCGCCGAGAGACTACTGCCGCCGAGGCAACCTACGACCACAACGACCCCAGCGGCCCCAGCCGACGGTGGGACAACACCACCGGCAAGGCGACCCGTAACTACAACAACCTCAGCCGACAGCAAGAGGCTCCACGCGGGACGGCTTACCACCACTACAACGACTCTAGCCGACAGCAGGAAACTGCTACCGCCGAAGCAGCCTACAGCCGCAACTTGAACAACTACCCCAACCGACAGCCAGAAGCTCCCCGCGAGACGGCCTCCCGCTACAACAACAGCCACCCGGGGGTTTCTCTTCCCAGTTTAATGGCTGACTACCCGAGAGACCATCCTACTGAAGCAGGTCCGAGTTGGTTAAACACTCCGAGATCCGGATGTGTGGCCTGGGATGAGACCACCGGAGAACCCAGGCCATCCACAGCGGTCCCTTCGCCGTATCATACGCCGCGACCCACCCCCGTCCCCCCCAGTTCGGATAGCATCCACAAGGCTTCGATGGCCACCTGTCTGCTTGAGTTGGCAAGGTCTGTGTGGGACACTAACGTATGAGTTCCATCCGTTACTCAATGGGGCAGCTGCCACTCGTTTCCATTCGCTTCATCTGCATCTACTCTGACCACTCCACCATCGTTACTGCTCCACATCTCTTCTCCTCTTCTCCAGCGATGCTGATTTTCCATTATACCTCTCATCGAATCATTTCTTGTCTTTACGAACTTCCCTTTATTTTGCGCGTCTGCCTTATGTTTTTTCCTTGGTTTTAGCACATGTGTCTGGCGTTAGCTTCTGAAAGTTAAACGGAGTTTCTTGTTTCCAGCGACTTTCCTGCCAGTTGATGGCAACTTTGTTGTCTTGCATCTTCATATTTCCCGCTCGGAGTTTCGGCGTCGTTGGAATTAAAATGGAACGGGACTAGGGCACTAGGCATCGTGCGCATCTGTTATTCTGTTTTGTGTTGTTTTGTTTTGTTTTGTTCTGGGTTTGGTTATGCATATTGCATTTTGCTTGTTTTCTTTACTTGGTTATGATTGCTTTAGGGTATTCCCGCAAGCAATTGATGATTAAACTTATTAACAATAAGATGTTGAGGTATGGTAGTTATAAATCTAAAATTCTCGAACATGCCTAGCTGCGTAATGCTCACGGAGAACTGGAGGTGTATTCTACCAGGGCCTTGTAAGGTGCAGCAGGGCGATTCTTGGATACTCATACAAAGCCCCGTCTCAGTACCGGTTTTTATATTGAAACGAGAGTAGCATTGCATTGTTCAGACATCACACGGGGTGGAACCGAGAGTCCCAGGCAGCAATGCAGTATTATTTTTAGAAGCACTATCAGGAAATGTCTATCGTGTTGAAAAAAAGATAGAAGTGAAAGAAAAAAAAGCCATAAGTCAGGAATCTGGAGATGAAATGAAAAGAAGACAGGAGAAGACGGGACCGGATCAGTAAAAAAGCACGGGAACAGAAAGAGAAAGCATGGCACACCCGGGTGGCCTGCACTCTTCACCAGGCCTCATGCCCAGAGGCTCGTTTCTTCGGCTGCCTCGCGGGCCATCTCCAGCTGCTCGTCTGTCTGGCAGACCAGCACGCGGTGCTTGGGCTCAGTCTTCCTGCTGCTGATGTCGACGACGGTGTCCTTGGGGCGGGTGCTGTTGGCAGCCTCGTCTATGGCAAAACCCAGACAGGCGCACTGGTCGACGACGGCAGCACGCAGGCGGTCGCTGCGCTCGCCGATGCCGCCGGCAAAGACGAGGGCGTCGACGTCGCCGCGCAGCGAGACAAAGTAGGAGCCGACATAGCTGCAGACGCGGTCGACAAAGAGGTCGAAGGCCAGCTGGTGGGTGGGCTTGTCGGACGAGGCAATCTCGGCAAAGTTGGTGGTGCCGGTCAGTGACTTCCAGCCGGACTCCCTGTTGAGGATCTCCTCGGCCTGGGTGATGTGCAGGTCGCTGGTGGACGCGGGCGAGAGGCGACCGACGTCAGAAGCGTAGTGGAAGACGAGACTGGGGGCTCTGTCAGCGTGTGTACGAGTGGCACGTTTGTTTTGTGTCTCTTTCTTCTCCCCTCTCCTTGCTCGCTCCGCTCACTAGCTCACTCGATTGCCCACTCACCTTGGATCAACACTACCACTGCGGGTAGCTCCTGGCAGGCCAGCCAGAGGCGTCAGCCCCATGCTGGTGTCATAGCTGCGGCCGCCCTTGATGGCACAGGCCGAGGCGCCGCTGCCCAGATGCAGGGCAATGATGCTGGTCTCGCTGACGGGCTTGCCCAGGAAGCCGGCGACGCTGCGGACGATGAAGGCGTAGCTGAGCCCGTGGAAGCCGTACTTGCGCAGCATGTTGCTCTTGGCGATGGTCTGGTCGATGGGGTAGGTGCTGATGTGCGGCGGCAGGGTGGCGTGAAACTGCGAGTCGAAGCAGGCCAGGTTGACGGCGGCGGGCAGCATGCGGATGCACGAGCGGATGATCTCGAGCGACTTGGTGTTGTGCAGCGGCGCCAGGTCGTTGAGCTTCTCCAGGTGCGAGTAGGTGTCGCGGCCGACGACCTGCGGCGTGGCATAGTCGCCGCCGTGCACGATGCGGTGCGTGACGATGGCAATATCCTCGCGCTTGCCGATCTGCGCCAGCTCCGGGTCGTCGATGAAGGTCTGCAGCAGCATCGCAAACGCGTCGTCCTGCGACTCGACCTTGGCCGGCTTGTCGTGGTCGGTGCCGATCTTCTCGCTCTTGCGCACGACCGTGCCGCCGCGCTCGTAGTCCAGCACGGGCGGCGGCGCGGTCAGGCCGTTGATCTGGGCCTCGGCCACCTGGTGCGGCGGCGCACCGGCGGCCTCGACGGTGAAGACGGAGATCTTGACCGACGACGAGCCGGCGTTGACGGAGAGTACGATCTTCATGGTGGTGGTGGGATGATATGAAGCTGGCGATGATATGAAGATGTGAAGCTGGCGATGCTATGAAGCTGGTGACGATGACGATGCTGGATAGAAAAAAAAAAAGAAAAAAAAAAAAGAGGACACCCCGCAGTCGAACTTCCGGATGCCTTGCCAATGTCCTTTTGAAACTCAATGCTGATGCCAGTCACAGATGCCGCGCAAAAGCCTTGCAAACGGCCTCGCCACGGACAACTCAGCTGCTGCTCTTTTATATCGCTCGTCCCGTCTCACCAGCCCAGCTGCTGGTCTCCTGTTCGCTTTCGGTCCTTCTCGTAATAATGGCCCCCGAAATTTGCCAATGCTCGAAAACACTCGCAGAAACTTGTGCACGCTGTCTATGTCTCGTGTTTCTGTCCTAATCGCTGCGATCTGGCCCCCTTTTGCCCTTGTTTGCCCTCTGTTACCCTCTTTTTATCTTGTCTGTCTTCCCTTTTGTCTCCTTTTTTGTCACCTCTTGTCACCTGCGGTCTCCTCCTGTCTCCTCTGGTCCCTTTTTGTCAGTGGGAGCTGCCTGTCATCCCTGCGCGGCTGTTCCGACCGTGCAGCCACGCTGCACTACGACGGTGTGTCTGTCTCCTTGTGTGAGGGAGGAATCATCTGATTCCCCGACCTGCCCACGCCGCTAGAGCTGGCCTGGATCGTGCGGGACCGCGCGCGATTTCCCAGCTTTCCAGAGAACTCTGCAGCGCCTTTCCGGGCGCGGATCATGCATTTCAATCACTTCTATCAGGTAACGCTGTGCTAGGGAGCTCTCAACTAAGTTTTTTATTTTATTTTATTAAATATTTTTTTTTTTTAGCTCGCTGCAATGTGGGGGTGGCAGACGTGGAGTCCCTCCACTGCACGAGAGCTACATAGTAGGCCCAGGTATCGAACCAGCTTGTGTCGGGGTGCCGACATTCCGACTGTCTCGCTGAAATTACGGCGTACGGTGTATGGTCTGTGGCGACCGCGCAGCAGCTGTTAAGGTTTTTTGTTCCTGGCCTCGGCCACGACGGGACCCGCTCTGCGTCTCTGTTATCGGGCTTTCTTATCGCCGCTCCAAAACGGCACAGCTCCGTCAGAACTGGAGACAACACCGTTTTCTGCTGCCCACCTCTTCCGTTCCTTCCACTTCTGGCTTGCGCATGTGCTTCACCGACCACCTCTGGCCACCCACCCTAGCTCGCAACGCAAGGACCCACACACGGCAACCTGTGATATCTTGGCTGTCCTTTTACATAGAAAGCTCACGTTGTCCAGACGCCTGCACAGGAGACGCTGTGCAGACACCCTCGCCGTGGTTCTGCTTGTCTCCTTCTTTTTGTTCCTCTGCTCTGGATCTCTTCCAGCCCTGGTCACCATCTCGTTTCTATTTCCAGCCAACTATTGAACCGCCTGCATCTGCTTCACGATCTGCTTCTGCTTCACGATCTGCCTGGTGACAAATAAGCTCGAGAAATGACAGACCAGGCCAGGCCAGAGTGTACACCCCACCCCCCACCCCCTTTCCAACTGGCTGGTACTTTTTTCTATTTCGTATGATCTTTCGAGATCTGCTCGATCTGCGCCGCCGGGCTACGCTCAGACAGAGAAAGGGCGAGAAAGCAGAAAAAACAAAACAAAAAGACGTGAACAGCACTCACACACCAAAAAAGGGAAAACAAGGAAGTCAGTCCTTCCCCCCTTGATGTCACTCGTCCCGGTCTCGTTCTTGGTGACATCCGCTTATAAAGGGCACCAAGCTCCCCGTGTCTCTTATTGTCTCTTCTAGTCTTTTCTTCTGTTTTCTGACTCTCATTCTCTAGACAGAATATAAGTGTACCTGTCTACTGTGTGCCCAACTGTACCTTGCAGAAAAAGACGCCGTCGGTCTCTCGGCAATTAGTTGGCTCTGCCGATCTTAAATCCTTGGCCCTTGCATATACTTGCGTACGCACACACACACACACACACACACACACACACACACACACACCACATATACACACTCTCAGGCAATCACTTTTACACATGTATGGTGCTCCCACCCCGTCCTCTCCGCAACCGTCCCCATCTGTCCTCGAGCCGGATTTTTTCCGTGTCTACATTCACCACCATCTTGCCGTCCTACCAATATCAAATATGTCATTTCAAACAAGCCATAAGCCCACGAGAGATGTATTTTCTACGTGTTCCCTCAACTCCAATCTTGCTGTTCTATCGCTGACAAAGACCCATTTTATGCAGATTAACCTTTCCTCCCTATGCTTGATACCAGGTCATATTACACTTTCAAGTTTCCTGCCCAGACCCGTTGGCGTGCTGGCCAGTCGTATACACGTATCCGTCAGAACAAAGTTGGTCGTCGGCCTGTCTATATATTCCTTCGCGTCTCATTGGTGTTTCCTGCGTCAATTGCGTTATCTGCGTTGTCTCACATGGTTCCAACGTGGCGGTTCGGAACGAACGACATCAAAATGCCAGATCAGATTTGACAAAGAGATTTCGAAGAGATTCGGGCGAGATTTAGGGCCCGGGGGGTTCATGAAGATGCAACCGGCACATCGACCGGCTGAAATTGTGGCGCGGCATCCATGGCCGCGCTCGGCTACAGTTGCTCTTTGACATTGCCGCTGGCATCAACACTTGCATATCAGGCCCATGTCAGACCAGGCAGTCCCGTCGTCTGCCTCGAGTGGAATTTTCTTTCTGCGACAAGACAAGCAGCAGCGTCACCCACCAACGTCGTCTTGCGGTTCTTCCACGGTCGGAAGGCCCGTGAACGATGAAGAGCCAGGCAGCTCGACTCGCTCCTCCGGAAGAATTTCCGGAGACGGCAGCTCAAAATGATCCGGAGGGAATGGGGCTCCGCGGAACTCGGCATCCGCAGACTGCGCAATGGCCCACTGCTCCATGAACCTCAGATAATCTGCCCAGGAGTGTCAGCGACGCGGTTGTGTTCCAACTCGCACGAAGAGCGGACGAGAAAGGCAAGAAGAAGGAAGCAAGAAGAGGGAAGCAAAAAGAAGGAAGCAAGAAGAAAAAAAGACTTTCACAAAAATTCACCTTCGACTCGACTGAATTGAATTCCAAGATACCGAATATCGAGACCACTCCCCGCCGAATGCAAGCTCGTTGAGGAATTCGGCGATGCGACGGCTGTGTGGTCCGAATGCACCTGGGAGCCAATACGGGAACTCCGGGAGCTGGACCCATGGGACGAGCTGTGGTGGCCATGGCCGTGGCTGTGGCTGTGGCCGCTGCTGCTGCTGCTACTTCCCGATGCGCGCGGTCGCTGCCGCAAGGACGACATGGAAAAGCGGCGGCCACCAGAGCCACCCCCGCTGCTAGAGGAATGGCTGCCGGCGTCCGGCGCACTTCCCCTGCGGCCCCGGACGCTGATGCGCAAGCGCCGGTGGCTGTCGTCACGGTTTTTGACGTCAACATCAAACGCAAACACGAGATACTCGCGGCACCGGCGGTCGGTGCGGTTGGCATAGAAGGTGAGGTAGTGATACGTGGTGTAGCGGTCGCGCCACATCTTCACGCGCTGGATGGCGCCAATGCCGCGCACACTGCCAAACGAGTCGGTGCGGCTGTCCTTGTCGCTCCACACGACGTCGACGTCAAAATGGTCTACCAGGTCCTGGGAGCGGAGGTCGCTTTGGAAACGGTGCGAGGCCTCGAGGGTGGTGAATTCGTACTTGACCTCGACGTGGTCATCGTGTACAAGGGTGTTGTCGCTGGTAATGTATCTGATACGGTGTGGCTCTAGGAAGGCCAAGTACAGCTCCATGTCGCAGGGATCGCCGTACGGGCGGTGCCGGGCGTGCAGTGTGTGTGGAAAGATGTTGGCAGGGTTGTTGGAAGGCACTGCATGCAGAGAGCCGGCTGGTCAGCACGTGCAAGCCGGGAAAGAGCTGTGCCGAGGTCACGAGGAGAAGGAAGGGAAAACCCACAGAAGTGCTCGAGGACTTCGCCCTGGTAGCTGCATTGCCATCTCACGCGGCGTGGCTCGGAGTTGACGATCTCCCAGGGGCCGAGGTAGACGGTGGTTTCGTTTGCGGTGCGTTCGAAGAGGGTGCTGAAGAGAGGAAGGAAGGGGGGGGGGGAGGAGAGAGAGGGAGAGAACGTCAGCAGAGAAAGGCCCTGGGGGGTCACAATGCTAGAAAAAGAATGCCAGGAGAAGAAGCTTGGACGGGGCGCACATGGTTGCCTGATACCCCGGCGGCCCCAAGTCCAGGGGCCGCAAGGGTGTCGGCGTTGGCGGCGGTGCCGACGAGTGGGACGTCACGGCGGACACGGCCGACGAGCTCGGGGTTCGCGTAGAACCGCTGGGGCTGGTATAGGTATGAGCATGGGACGGAGGGTAGCTGACAGAGGACGAAGTGAAAGATGAGGAAGACGACCCAGACGCCGCAGCCATGGCTGGCGCGAGGAAGCCGGCCTGAGAGCTGCAGCCGCGGCGGGGGGCGGTAGCCACGAGATTTTTGAGGAAGCTCTTTCTGCCTGCGGCGGGCGCGGAGAAAATCGCAACGAGGGAGAGATAGAGACAGAGAGAGAGAGAGAGGGAAAGAGTAGGAGCAGAAGAAGGGGGGTGGGCGGAAGACGGGGGTGGGCGGCGTGTTAGTTGGGGCTAACAAGTGGAGAGTTCTGTCAAGAGAGACTTGGCGAGGCCGTTCTACACGAGGACGGACGTGGAGAGGCAGCACACGGGCGATCCATCCAGGGCAGGGCGGAGGAGGGGGGTATGCGTAGAGGTGGGAGGCGTAGGAGAGGCGTGAGGCAGGAGAGGCGTGTATGCGTGAAAGCTGCAGAGGTGTAGAGGCCGGGAACCCGAACTGGCAGAGGGGGCCGGGACGGACAGGAGCCGGCAGAGTCCAGCAGTTCTGGTCCAGCCAAGAGCCCGAGAAGGTTTAAGACAGTCCGGTAGAAGAGCTAGGCTCCGAGGAGTCTGGGCTGGCGAGTCGAGCAGCAATTTGTGTAGACTGCTTTCGCGAGGCCCGTCTGGCTGCAGAGATGCTCGCGTTGAGAGGCTCGTCACAGAACGCGCCACCAAGTGGCCTCCCAGCCGCAGGAGGAGGAGGACAGAGGGCAGCGGCGTGAGCCAGAGGGGCGCAGGCCTTTTATTGGGGTGACGGCGGCTTCTCGGAAGAAAGAGGGCCCACGCGAGAGCCGAGTTGAGCCACGATGCTGGCAAATCGAGTGGATGTGAATGGGTCGGACGGCAAGGCGACGGATTTGGCGCCGCTGTCGACTGTTTATTGTATTAAGCGGGGGGGCGGCGAGTGCCTCTTTGCGGGAGCCGTCGTCTCTTTTTGTTTTCTCTTTGTTTCTTTTGCTTCTTTGCCTCCTGCAGTTCTTCCAGTCTGGCAGGCTCGGGCCGGGTCTCCCCCTGGGTTGATGTGCGCTTTGCTGCTGCTCCTTGGGCTACCGCTGGTCTCTGTGGTTGTGAGCGTTTCTCGTGGGTCGAGAGCCAAAGAAAACAAAACAAAGCAAAACGAGACGACCCAGAATTGACACGATTGACAAGGACTTTTACAGAATTGGCACGAGACTGTGCCAGCAGAACCAGCAGGACGTTCAAGGCGGGCCCTGGCGTGGCTGTTCTCTCTACGACACCGATTCTTCGCTCGACGGGGTCCCTTTCAGACCGCAGACAGAGGGACACGCAGAGGGGAGCTTGAATTCTGGACCCGGCGATGGTGTGAGAAGGCCAGAAAAAAGAAAAGGAAAAAAAAAAGAGCTTGCTAGCGGCACGGGTGGGCGTTTGGCCGAAGCTAGAGCGTGTGGGCAGACAGACTGGCAGACACGCTCACTGACCGTTGCATCCTCCTGGTGCTCTTGGGGGTCGTGCGGGCCAATGAAGGCTAGGCGAGCCCGCGCGCAGGACCCAGAGCAGACGATCGAGCCAGGGGGGGTGGGCGAGGTAGGGGGTAGGGATTGGGGAGCTCTGGCTGGGCGGTGGCCAGGAACGAGCGGGATGGAGGCGGGACAGGCTGGAGAGCGTACGGCAGCGAGGGGAGGGGCTCAGGGAGGGCATGCTCGCGTGGGCGGGCAAGAGAGTGTCTCGGAGCGGCGGCGAGCAAGTGCGAGAAGAGCTCGACGAGAAGAGCTCGACGAAAATCGCGGAGGACGGGCGAGACGGCCTGGGACTCGCCGAGATGGGCCAGCACCAGAGCCCCAGACAGAGCGACTGCAAGCGAGAACAGCACAGGGGCCGCTGGAGGGGGCGTGGGCGACCAGAAGCGAGAGGGGTGCAGGCGTGTGGCGATGCGAAGTGGTGAGTGAGGGCGAGGAAAGGCCAGAGGTGAAGTCTGAGATACTCGTACTAAGTACGCAGAGGTACAAAGGTACTTGCTCGTGGTTACATAGTAGTGCTTGCTGTACGCCATTGTGGATCAGCCCCAGAAGGCAGGAGCAAGTGGCCGTCGCGGAGACGAGCACATGGGCCAATGCCGCCACGGGATTTGCGCAGAGAGAAGGAGCAGGGGCGGCTGGTGGGCCGTTGCGTGGAGACGTTGGAGAAGGAAGGCGCGCAGCAGCGTTGCACGCGATTGGCGGGCGGGAGCTGTCTTGGACGTGCTCGACGCCGCCGCTGTAGGGCGCTAGAGGGCACCCGAGACAGGCCTACGACTAGCGCGGAATGCGCCAATTCGGAGGTCTGGACATTGGGCCAGCGCCCTGTCTGCCTGCCTCTCCATCCCCAGTGTCATGCCACTAGCGAACACCTGCCATGGCGTCGGCACGTCGAATCACAGAGCCGCCTGGTGTCTGGTGCGCGAAGCGTGAAGACGGGTTGGACTGTGGTTGTTGGTGCTGGGGGGGCCTTGTGACGGGGCCATCGGGCGACTCTTGACAGGAGCTGGCTTGGACCTTGCCCCGCGCGGCCTTGGTGCACTGGTCGAATGCTGATAGATGCTACATAGCAACTACGACACAGCATGAGCCTTCCCATGCCCGTGGTTCAATCGCTTTCTGCAGTGGCGACGTTGCGCCGGCTGGGGCGCAGGGCTGAGACAGCCCAGTAGACAGACTGGAACCGGGGCAGGCTGGGGCTGGCCGGGACTGGCCGGGACGGGGTTGGGACTGAGATCGGCACCGGACACACTCACAGACGGGCACAATGTGTATGTACGATGCACGATGCTCGCGCACGCGCACACGCACGCGGGCTGCGTGAAGGGCCAGCTCTGTACCAGGGGAGCCCGGGCTGAAGCGCACCGAGTAAGATCCGCCCCAGGGAAGTAGCCCAGTGTCCGAGTCCACCGAACAGGAAGGAACGAACGCCGGCGACTGCCCAAAAGCGAGCGCAATTGTGTCACGCGATGGTGCCCTGGGCCTGGAGAGTCCACTCCGCACATTGGCTCGAAAGACAGAACACAAGGAACATGGCCAAGCAGCTGGAGACTGAATCACAAAGCAAAACACCCCCCCCCACACGCGCACCCGTCCGTCCACGGCCAGGATCGCGGCCTGCCCTGTCCATCGCGGCCCACCACCCACACCACCAGACCAAGCCACTACGGGTCTGATGGCTCGCTGTGGTCCCTTTTCCTGTCCTTTGCTGGCTTCCACCGTCTTAGCGCTGCCTGGCCGAGCCAATTCACGATCCCGTCGCATTTCTGCTCTGCCCAGGCTAGCTCGTCTTCGCCTGCTCCGGCGAGTACTCGCGCTGTCTGCGTCGTCTGCGTCGTCTGCGCCGTCTGCCTCTTCTGCCTCTTCTGCGCCCTCGTGCTCCGTCCTGTCGTCCCCGTCTCGTCTTGGCCTTTCTTGACCTTTCTTGACCTCTCTTGACCTCTCTTGTCCTGGTTAGTCCTGGCTGGCCCAATCTCGTGCACCCCTTGTCTTTCTTGTCTTCTTGTCTTCTTGTCTTCTTGCCTTCTTGTCTTCTTGCCTTCTTGTCTTCTTGTCTTCTTGCCTTCCTGTCTTCTTGCCTTCCTGTCTTCTTGTCTTCTTGTACCTTTCTTGGCTTGCCCCCCTCTTGACCACTTCTTGCTCGTCTTTGGTCCCTTCTCGTCAGCTCATCCTTCTTCCTTCTCTATTTTTCTTCGCGCCTTTTCGTTCTTGGCCTCCTTATGTTCCTGGGCTTTTGATCTCCCCAAGTTCTCCCCGTCTCGAAACCAACAAATACTCGCCTCATCCTCTCCGTCCCTCCCCCCCTTCTCGGGACTCTCCCTCTACATAGTAACATGGGCTGATGCTCTTCTTTCCCTCCCTGAGCTTTCTTGTTCTTCCAACGCTCTAGGTCAGTCCCGTGTCCACACTTGCGGCCTGGCCATACTTTTCCGCTTTGCTTTCCCCGTCTGCTCTCTGGTCTGCTCTCCGGTCTGCTGTGGTCTGCTGTTCAGTCCGCTTTTCCGCTCCGAGTCCACTGATCCTCCCCATGCTGCGTTTTCTTCCTCCCTTTCCTCTCCACGGCCCCATCCTTTGTGTCTCAGCTGTCTCCTCGCAAGGCTGCATTGGGTCTGCTACGTAAAGCACGCCCCTACTGCGCCAAATTACGATCTCTGCTTTTCTTACACCACCCCCTGTCCTTGTCGGTCCCGTCGCCCATTTTGCTGCTTCTCGTCTTCGTCTTCATCTTCGTCGCCCCCTCCGTCATCCCCATCCCCTCGCTCTCTCCCTCCCACCATGCTCTTTTTGTTTCCGCCCGCCAGCTTTCCGTTTTGACATGGCCACAGCCATGTACCCGGAACCCGAACGGAGGAGAAACCGCGGCTTCCTGGGCCCCGACAGCTCAGCACTGTCTCCGCAGGATCGACAGGTAAGCTGATGACTGCACTGCTTTGCAGCCACTGTCTGAGCTGTTCCGGCGTCTGCATCTCTTGTGGAGCTTGCGACACTTGCACTCGTGTGCGTTATGTGCCTTCTTGCACAGCTTGTACAACTCCATATGTGCTCCCATCTCCACCACCGCCACCCCCATATTGACCACTCTTCCAGGACCGCCGCCAGCTGCGCTACGAGCTCGACCTGAACTCGTGGAACCTGCGCATTTGGGGTGTTGCCGCCTCGGGCTTCCTCACCGATTCGTAAGTTTGCCCAGCTGGAGGCCGCAGGGCTCCCAAATCCGAAGCAGGGCAGGCCTGCCGTATTTCTTACCCATACCAACCTTCTCACTACATAGATATAACCTCTTTGCCACCAATGTCATCCTTGCATCCATTGCCTTTGTCTACTTCCCCGAGCCCCAATACAAGTATGTCGGCACCCTCATCAATGTGATTACGCTCTTCGGTTCTGTCGTCGGCCAGATTACCTTTGGCTTCCTCGCCGACTACTACGGGCGAACCCGTCTCTATGGCATTGAACTTGTCCTTGTCATTGTCTCTACCATTGGCGTCGCCACCAGCAACTATGGCTACCGGGACATGTCTTTTGTTGGCTTGTTCGTCTGGGTACGTCCTGACCCGTTTTGCCCCCCCCCCCCCCCTCTTTATTCCTTTTTCTTGGCCACCCTCTTCGACATTCGGCTGACATTGTCTAGTGGCGCTTCGTGATGGGTGTTGGTATGTACTTAGCGGCCTTCGCCTGCCTTACCAGTGCCTGCCCGGCACTGCGTGTGTCTCGTATTGCTGCGAATCCGTGGCTCTTTCTCCGCGAACCGCTTTCCTAGAAACGAGATCCTCTAACACGGCTCCTCCTAACTATGCAGGCATTGGCGCCGAATACCCTTTGAGCGCCGTCATCACCGCCGAGTGGGCCAGCACACAATCCCGAGCCACCATGCTGTCGTCTGTCTTCCTGATGCAGCCTGTCGGCCAGGCCCTGGCCCAGCTTGTCGGCGTCTGGGTTCTCCTCGGCCGCGAGAACATGTATCATCTGCAGGAGATGCAGTGCGGAATCAACGACAAGTATGCCGAGGAGTGCCGTGTCGCCATTGACGGCATCTGGCGCATTGTTGTTGGCTCGGGTGCCGTTCCTGCCCTGTTGGCCATCGTCTTCCGCTTCTTCCTCTACGACTGCGGTCTCTACACCCTCGAAGTCAAGAACAAGCCCGGCACTGCTTTCCGCGATACCCAGCGCATCTACGGCGCGCCGCTTGGCCTGCCTGGTAGTGCCATACACGGACATGGCACCAACGGCAGCGCGGGTGGAGCGGGCAGCGGTGGCAGCATTGCCGGAGGAGGCGCTGTGTCGTTGTATTCACCCATTGGCGCCCATTCCGACGAGCCTGCAACAGTGCAGTTCTCCGTGCAAGATCTGAAGAACTATTTCATCCGCGACGGCAACTGGTGCTATCTTTTAGGTGAGATGGCCCTTTTTTGAACATGTCTTTAGTAGTCTTTTTTTGCCGTGTTCTGGATCTGGATCGTGACATCCAGACATCCAAATTCTGACCATTCGCTTCTGTACGTTGCACTCCAACCAACACATCTAGGTACCTCTGCGTCGTGGTTTTTCCTCGATGTGAGCTTTTACGGTTTCTCGCTCGACAATCGCGGTGTCCTCGCCGACATGTGGGCTACTGGCACTGCGCCGTCCATCGATTCGTCTCTCTCGTGTTGGAATTCGACTCTAGAGGGCGGCAACTCTACCCTGCCATCGTGGCAGGCTCTTGGCCGTCTACCGATGTGGCAGACAGATGCAACAAAGCCCTGCAGCACCATCTACTCCGTCTTGATCCAGCAAGGGAAGCAGTATCTGCTGACCGTCTCGCTTGCCTCCATTGCTGGCAGCGCCTGCTTCATCTTTGCTGCCAACCGTCTGCCACGCCGCCAATGGCTGACAGCTTCGTTTCTGGCGCTCTTTGTCCTTTTTATGGCCACTGGCGGCGTCTACTATGGCGTCAGCCACACGCCAGGCGCACCTGCAACGGTTGTTCTCGTGGCCATCTGTCACTTTATGTTTAACTTTGGTGAGCTCCTCCCTGTTTTTGGTGGTCCTTTTTTCCCCTTTATCTCTCGGTTTCCTCGGTTTCCTCTGATTTTCCGTCGAATGTCATCCGTATGCACCCACTCATACTCGAAAAGGCGCCAACACTTTAACCTTTATCATCCCTGCCGAGGTCTTCCCGACTTGCTACCGCTGCACCTGCCACGGCATTTCGGCAGCTGCTGGGAAACTCGGCTCCATCTGCGCCGTCCTGATCGTCTATGGGGTCGACATCGGCTACGATTCGGATACAAGGCAGGGCCTGCTCTTCTTGCTGTTCGGCGCTCTCATGCTTTTCGGTGCTATCTACAGCTGGGCCTACCTGCCCGATGTTCAACGTGTCGTTGGTGGCAATGGGGTTAGCAGCAGAGCGGGTGGCATTGGCGGCGGCGGCCGTCGTGTTGGACCGGGCCATGGACCGGGCTATGGCGCCGGACAAGGCCCTGGGCACAACATCCGCATCGGACCGCATTTGGAGACGAAGAACCTGGAGGACTTGGGCGAGGGGCGTGCAAAGGCGAAACACGAAGGCGAGATCATCACAATCAGAGACAGGTGGCACGAGATGAAGAGGAGACGGGGCCGAGGGCGTCTGGATTCCAGCTCCGTGGCGCCATGAAGGGAGGAGGAGGGAGGGAAAGGATCAGACGATGTATGATGAGAATGTCGACTTCATATACCCCATATATAACAATCAACGAACAGAATTACACAAGTGAAACGAACAACAAGTACACAGGTCCACGGCCTTCAAGCTGTGGCTCAATCAGGAGCTAGCTCACCCAAGAGAATGCGTAGTTATCCAAGGCCATGTTTTTTGGGGGCCTTAGTTTGGGCCGTCCGGCGTTGCCAGGCCCTGTCTTGTCTTCTTTTTTGTTTCTTAATATACAGTATCAACCCAATGAAACCTGCTGTTTGTTTTATTCCCTTCTATATACTGGATCCCACCGGCCGCAATGCAGATTGTAGTTTGTTGTGTCTGGTCTTGTGTCGTGTCGTGTCTTCTTTTGTATGCCCACAACCCTCGATTTCAATGCCCGCTGACTGTTCCCGAATCCATGCTGCTGCCGTCATCGCTTGGTGACGGGCCCTCTGACTCGGACTGACTCCGGGTGCCGTTCCGCTGTGGGATCTTTAGACGTGTGATCACGCTGCTGCTACTGTCATCCCGGCCGCCACCCAGTGGGAGACCCTCCTGACCCGGCACATGTGCCATGGCCAGGGCGTCCCGCAGCGTCTGGCCCGTGTCGTCCATGGCCGCCAGGAAGCGCGCCAGCTCCTTGCAAAGCTCCCAGTCGCCCTCGTGCATGGCGCGCTGCAGCAGGCGTACGCTCTGCTCGCTGGCAGTGGCCAGCTCATCAAAGGTGTGCAGGATCAGCAGGTAACCTCCCGCCGTCTTGAGGCTGCCGCGCAGCAGCGACTCCTCAAACAGCTCTTGTGGCGGCGGAAGGTAGGCAAACAACGTGCGCCACGAGCGCACCTCGGTCTTGCGGGTACACTGGACGACAATGTCCAGGTACGGCTTGAAGCTCGACAGCAGCGACAGCACGCGCGGCAGCACGGCGGTCTCGGGCGACGGAGCCGAGTCGACCTCCTCGTCCAGCACCTGGTGCAGCAGGATCTCCAGCGCGTGGGCAAAGTACGTCAAGTGCTGGTACTGTTGGGCCAGCCGCAGGGCCTCGAGGGCTTTGTTCTGGCGCAGATATGAACGCAGCACATCAGGCAAGAAAAGATGTGTCTAGGGGGAGTGTGGTGTTAGAAAAAGAAAAAAAGAGAAAAAGAAAGAAGAAAAAAAAAACAGAAAAAAAAAAGGCCATGCATGGAGTATAAGCACTTCGCGTGTATAACACTACGCATGTGTACAACACCAGAGACATCACTTACCCGTATGGCAAAGCGGAAAAAGGAAAAATTGACGTCGCGACGCTGGACCAGGTCCGGCTCGACGCCCAAGACAATACCCTTGGACAGCAGGACTGATAGCGGGTAGAAATCGACGCTGACGGGCACAGCGGGGACGAGATCGTTGCCCGAGACGACGGCGTCGAGCACTTCGCTGGTGTCGGGCCAGACTTTGAGCTCGCCGCCGTCGAACAGCCACAGAGACTTTTGCAGCGTCTCGTCAGCGATGCCCGGCGATGTCGCCGAGGACGGTGGCAGGACACCACCGGCGATACCACCGGCAGCATCACCAGCAGCAGGGTCCGCATAGGGCCGGTCCTTGATGCAGACAAAGTACTCGACGCTCTGGGCGATGATGCGCATGTCGTACTTGAGGCTGCCCTGGTCGTTGACGGAGGGCCGGAACAACACGAGCTTGCCATCGACGAGGACCAGGACAGACGCGACGGCAACATCCTGGGAGGGATCGCCGTCGTACAGCTGGGCGTCGGGCAGAATCCAGCTGAGGCCGCGGACGCGGGCGGGGCTCCGCACAATGCCGTGGAAGCCGATCTGGCCGACCTGGACGAGGCGGACGGAGCCCCCCGGGGTGGGGGCAAAGACAAAGTGGTACAGGATGTTGTCGTAGGTGTAGACGAGCAGGGAGTCGTCGCCGGAGGGCGTGACGAGCACGACCGCGGCGGGCATGGGCTCGACGTGCAGCAGGTGGGCGTTGTCGAGGGCGGCCTCGCGCGAGAAGAGCCGCAGCTCAAAGGCGCGGTCCTCCTCGACGGCGGCGACCAGGACGTTCTGGTACCAGCACATGCCGCCGCGGACCTGGAAGGCGGCCTCCATGGCGGCGCTGGAAAAGGTGCGCCAGCGGCCGCTGGCGACGCTGTAGTGGGCCAGGCCGCGGCGGCCAGCAACGGCGACGTAGCGGCCGTCAGACGAGACGACGGTGTGGCGGATGGGCCACTGGTTCAGCAGGTAGCAGGGGGGGATGCGGGCGGTGTGCCAGAGGAAGGGCTCGGCGGAGATGGTGGTGAGGTCGGGCAGGTCGGAGCCGCGGTAGACCATGATGGCCGTGTTGGTGTGCAGGACGGTGCGGAAGAGGTTGGCCGGGCTGTAGCAGCCGGCGGCGGCGCTGCGGGCCATCTCGAGCAGCCAGATGGCCTCGTGGCCGGGGGCCAGCAGCAGCAGCTCGCCGGCGCCGCCGACCCAGGCGGCATCGCGCACGCCGGACAGCCAGGCCTCGCCGTTGTGGTCGGCCAGGGCGCGCTCGGCCAGGAAGCCGTGGCCGAGCGGCTTGCCGTAGACGCTCCAGGTGGCCCAGCCATGCTCGTAGCCGGCGAACAGGCAGTAGCCGTCGGGCGAGTAGGCCAGGCGCGTGAGGCGGCCCGTGGTGGCCGGGGAGACGGGCGGGCGGTGCGTGTGCGACGGCGGGATGTTGCCGACGTAGTCGCGCGCCGAGTAGACGCGGACGAGGCCGTCGACGCAGCCGACGGCGATGAGCGAGAAGCGGGCGTTGATGTGGGCGCGGCGGGCGTGCTCGTGGGGCGCCTGGGGCACGTGGAAGCAGTAGCCGCGGAAGAGCTTCTTGTGGGAGGAGGGGGGGGACGCCGACGACGACGACGACGGGGGAGCCGGCGAGGAGGAGGCGGAGGACGACGACGGGGGGGCCGGGTCTGGCTGTGGCTGGGACTGGGACTGGCTCCGCTGGCGTTGGCTGGCCTGGCTGTGGCTCTCGTTCTGGCTGTGGCTGGTGCCCTGGCCGCTGGCCTGGCCTTGGCTGCCGCGACTCGTCGGCTCCGGGCCGCCGCCGCCGTCGCCCGGCCCGCCGGTCCGCTGCACCGCATACGCCTTGCCGTCGCTCGTCACCCACGTCGCCAGGCTCATCGGCTTGTCGTACGTCATCTCGCTGACCGTCACCTTCTTGTCCAGCCAGCCCATCCGGCTCAGAATCTCCGTGCTCGTCTGGCTGCCCGCGCTGTCCGGCGTCCACCGGATGCACTGCACCGCCGCCGGCTTCGTCGTCGCCACCACCAGCTCGTCGTCCAGCGCCAGCGCGCTCTCAATGCCCGCGTCCACCTTGATCACCATCCGGAACCGCACGCTGATGTCGCGCACCATCTGGCCCTCGCCGGGGCCCCACAGGATCTGGTCCGGCTGGTCGTGGCCCGGGTCGCCGGCGTGGTTCTGCCGCCGCCGCTGCACGTTGGTGTGGCTGCTGAACTGCGGCTTGTACACCTGCGACACGGCGTCCGTGGCGAGCGAGTACGTGATCAGAAACCCCCCGCTGGTGTACACCACGATGATGGCCGAGTCCGGCCGCAGGAGGAGGTCGACGTTCTCGCCGTAGGAGGCCAGCGACGCCTCGGACCGCACGACGACAGCGAGGACGACGGTGGGCTGCGAGAATGGTTCGTGGCGCTCGTTAGCAGAAGCGTAAAGTACAAAAAAACAACAAAAAAAATTGCATACACCGAGGCGGCGTTTCCAACGAGAACTTACCTTTGTCTGCCAGATGGTCATCGCCGTCGCTGTGATCGTCGCGAATAGATGTCCTGATCTCGACAGCCGCAGCGCCAGCACCGGCTCTTGCGCCGGGACGCTGACAGCAGGCGTCGGCCGTGCCTGCAGGCCCTCGGAGAGGCCGTCGTTGTGGTATCCGTGCTCGACCGACTTGATGCCGGGTGTCATCGGCGTGGCCGGTGTCAAGGGGGGGTGGTTGGAGCTTGTGGGCTGCAGGCCCAGGCTGTCGTGGCTCGCCGACGCGCTCAGGCTGCCGGGCGCGTCGCCGCCGCTCGCCTGCAGCCTCGTCTGGTCTGGACAGGCATCGGGGGCGTGTGTGGTCGGCGGAAAGAAGTGTGAGCCGCCGCTCGTCGTGGGCGGCAGGTCGAGCCCGTCTGACGAGACGGCTACCGCCGGAATGGCCGCCTGGCGGCTGCTGCTGGTCGCATAGATGCGCGGAGTGGCAACCGGCCAGTACATGGCAGGCGCATTGACAGAGCCGGAAGCTCAGTGGGAGCTCTCGTGCGCCGAATGGGGAGGTGTGCGCGGGTGGGTGGTGGTGAGAAAGGGGGGAGAGAACGCGAGGCGAGGCAGGAGTGAAAGCAAAGCCGACGTCAGCTTTGGCGAGCGGACTTATTAACTAGTTAGTTAGTTGTTACTGACTACGTAGTTATCTTGCCAGTTAGTAACTGACTCTTGCCCCTAGGCTGGGCTGAGCTTCACGTGCCAGCACCTGCCCCCACTGGAGAGCTGGGTCGCGCCTTCCGTCTGGGGCGTGTGGCGCGCGTTGGGCGTGCAGCTCATCAGCGGGGCTAGGCGCAGGTTTACAGCGAGCAGAGCCCCATAGTTACTTCATGGGTTTGCGCCGCGAAGCTCAAAAATCATCACACATGAAAACACCAGTCCCGACGACGAGACAGCCACGCGACGACACTCACAAAACTCTGCCATGAAGGAGATGGGAAAACCCCCCCAAACGCCGCGAAACAGCCAGAGCACCGAAAGCGCATGAAACTAGAAGGCCACGTGACAGACAACCGCTGCCGGCGCGGCGACTGACCGCTCCTGCCCAGCCCTCACCTCTTTGTATCTCTTTTTCATTCTCTCCCCGCTTCGGGTCTTCCTCTCTACCACCACCTCTCGAGCACCATGGCACCGCAGCAAGTTACGCGGCAGCGGGAGCGGCTGGTCCGCGAAAAGTTCTCAGACTACTTCTCCTCGTTCCGCGTCCAGGCCTATCACGATGCGCAGCAAACACGAGCCATGGCCTACCAGGAGCAGGCCAAGGACGGCGACCACATTGTCGGGTATGTGCAGATGTCGAAAAACAACCAAACAGGAACGGAAACACGTACTAACACCAAGGTAGAGTCCGCTCCATTGCCTGGAACCCAGTCAGCACCTTAGTGGCCACCGGATCTAGCGACAAGAGCGTCCGTGTCTGTACGTTGTCGTGGTCGTGATGCGGTCCTGCAGATCCTCTATTTCTGTCTTTCGTTTTGAGCTGACACGCGCAAAGGGAACCCCGAGAAACCCATCGTGCGCTTCTCAACAGAACTCAAGGGCCACGCCGCCCCTATCGAGCGAGTGGCCTTCAACCCGGTCAAGGATGCCCAGCTCTGCAGTCTCAGCCAGGACGGCGTCCTCAAGTTCTGGGACGTGCGCACCAAGGCCTGTGTCAATGAGGTGAAGGATCTGGGCGATGCCGTCACAATGGCCTGGGCACCAGAAGGAGACAGTCTGGTCGTAGGGAACAAGGTATGAGCTTTTATTTATTTATTTGGCACATTGCACCGGCATCGGCATGCCGCTGTTTGCTCGGCTCTCCTCTTTTGTGCGGCCGCGACCATTCATGTGCTCGTCCTGTCCTGACCGACCAGGAAAACAACCTCTACGTGCTGTCACCCACGCAGTCGACGCCGCTGTCCGTCAAGAAACAGCCTGCGCGGACCAACGACGTTGCCTTTTGCTGGAGCGGGAAGAAGCTGTTTGCCGCCACCAGCGACGGCCGTGCCCGCATCCTCTCCTTCCCGGACCTGGAGCCGTTGCTGCGTGTCAACTATGCCGTTGCCGACGGAGAGTCCGCCGAGTTCTCCCTCAAGGGCCACACGGCTGAATGTCTGACAGTGGCCATGAGCCCGACGGGGCGGTATCTGGCGACCGGTGGATCGGACGCGATAATTGCCCTGTGGGATACCTCCAAATGGACATGCCAGCGGACTATTACCAGCATGGCAGGGCCTGTGAGAAGCTTGAGTAAGTCGGACCCGAAATGGTGTCCAGCACTCCATTCTTGAGGCGACCCCCTTGCTGTCCTTGAAGAGATGTGCCTACCCCTGAGTCTCTCCCATCTTCCCTTTCCGCGTATCATCTTTATTCCAGAATTCTTCCATCTTTGCTTGACATAGTACACCCCTCTCCCCATTCTCACTCTTCGGCTTAAATTTCCCTCCTCTCGCGACTCCGCTAGCGCAGTTCGGGGGCGGACGGGCGGGCAGTGTCTATTTTTGTTTCTGTTGGGGGTGTATCAGGGTGGGCTGCAGGAAGTGAGACCATATGCTGACGGGGTGTGACCAATCGTTCACGAAAACAGGCTTTAGCTGGGACGGATATTATGTCATCGGCGGTAGCAATGAAGGCACCGGACTGGAGGTCACGCAGACAGAGAGTGGTGACCATGTCCACACATTCAAGACGGCCCAGGCCGTTCCGGTGGTGGCCTGGGCCCCGACACGGTATTTCCTGGCATACAGCGACCTCGGCAGTCTGCGGATTATTGGGGTAGACACGGACAGGAAGTGAGGGTGTGATCTACGACTTGTACTATATATGTACGAGGACGAGCACGTCGCGGAAAGGTGCCGGAAACCGCTTGTGGGGGGGGGGGCCGAGTATGGAAAGGAGGAATGTGAGGAGAAGCGAAGCGTTCTGGAAGATACCCAGAAGCCTGCAAGTGTGGAGACGGGGATCCAGTTGGGTAAGTCAGATGGCTGCTCGTCTCTGCTGTGTTTGTGCATACACGTGTCGGGAAGTGAAGGAACTGGGGGAAATAGATCGGCATGGGTTTGACTGTGAGGAGAAAGGAACCGGAGTTTCGGCGCTCACTTGCATACGTGCATTGCTTGGAAAACGAGAGGCACAATGGTGCCAGCCAGGCAGGTGGTCATTTGGGGTTGGGAAAGCTCTTATTACTATGTATACAAGAACGAGGACCGGGCGCCAACAGAAGGGGCCATACGGGGGACGGGGAAAACCTCCCTCCCAACCCGTGTAAAGAAGGGGTGGTGGGCGAGTAAGCGGAAACAATCCGAGAACAAAAGAACTAGAGAGCAACCCAGGAACAAAGACCGCCAAACCCGAGAAACGAGAAACCCGAATGGCATAAATCTGAGGCTTGGCAACAACAGAACAGGTCCCAAACCAAAGCCTGGAAAAGAACCACAGTGCTACAGTATGCAATATCAACTGCATAGCAAATCAAATGACCCAATAAATGACCCAATAAATGACCCAACATGCCACAAAGCTGACAAGGTAGTGAAGTCCATAAAGAAGACGCTTATGGGATTCTCCAGAATCCTGGAACGGGCACCTGGAACGAGCACCTGCAACGGCGTGCATGCACCGCCTCACTGGGACGGGCTGGCGCCCGGATGATTTAGCTGGATCGGGTAGGGAGCTCGTGCTGCGACAGACGAGGTGACGTATTGCTTGGGCGTGAGACGGAGCTACAACATGGGTAGCCCACCGCTGCAGCGTCAGCACTCTAAGATACTGGCAGCAGCTACGAGTAAGTAAGGCATTACTGAGCATTGAGCCAAGCCCAATGGTCGTGCTTGCCAGGCGCCTGGGACGACTGCGTCTTGTCGGTGCAGCCAATGGCTGCAATGGCCCGCTGGAAGGGTTCTGGCTCTGGCTCTGTCGTTGCGAACTGTGATCTTGTGTGATTTTGTGCTCCGCGCGCTGTTCACGTCGTGATCGTGTTGTATCAGGGAGTGACCAGGCCTGTCTACGAGTACGTACGAGTACGTGTTGTGGCTGGCCGCCCGGCTGGCCACGCTGAGAGATTGGATGCCCCCTTTCAGCACAAATACGCTCACTCACTATTTCCTGGCTCATGCTGCCCCCCCCCCCCAAGTCGTCGTTCCCAGCTTAATCCAGCCAGAGGGCCAATCGCAGACGCTGTTGGCTGCAAGCGTGCCCGCTTTCGAAAGGGTGCTAACGTGGAACAGTACTCGTATGCAACCGAAAGGGCTGCTAATACATTACCTGGTCGCAGGGCCCTCGGGGTGCTGGTAGGTTCCGTGTGGGTAGTGTCCTCGCTCGCCTGTCTTCGTCTCTGGTGAGTCTTTTGCTTCTCCACGGCCTTGGCCCGGGGTCGGCGTCGGGAAGGCCAGACTGGACGGGCATCCAGCCTACACCGTAGGACCTTCACTGGCCGCTGGGGCTCTCCTCCTCTTGCGCCCCTCTGCTCCAACGATGGGTGCCGGCCACTTGCCCGGCGATTCTCCTCGTGCGATGCCGACTGCCTGGACGACTGGCTCGGTCCCCGACACTGCTGGACCACAGACCGAGCAGACCACCAGTTGCACACAAAACGGCAGACTGGCCGCGTGCCGGGGACAGGGAACTGCCTGCTGTTGGTCGGGCGGTCCTGGCACGACAGGCGAGGTGACATACATCCCCGCTATTTCAGCAGCGCGGGCGTGCTCTGGCCAGGGCGATAAGCAACTAATATGGGATAGTTTCCAACTACGAGTCTTAAGAGCTGTACTCAAGCAGAAAGTATACTATGTAACTAGTTACTCGTAATCAGGCAGGAAGGAGCGTGCTAACCCCATGCCCGCCATCGCTCCTGCCCATCTGATTACATGATGCATGGCCGCCCACTCGCTGCCCCAGCGGGACGCCAAAACGGCAGGAAGGATCCTGGCTGACAGTATCTCACCCACAGCGCACAGTAGAGCCATGTTCGCGGGCGCAGCCAGCTGCACCCTGATGCCCGCACGCGCGCACAGTGGGGCCTGCACTGGCTTGCTGCCTTAGGTTAAACGCCCGCCCTTTCGCTTCCGTCAGCAATCCTAATTATCAATCGACCGTTTTTCTTTCTCTCTCGCTCTCTCTCTCTCTCTCTCTCGCGCGCGCGCTCGCTCTCTTTCCTCTTTGCGTCGCGTTTTTCTTTGTCCTTCCCTCTCTTCTGCCCCAACTTTGGCGACGCTGGCCCAGCCGCTCCCCAGACGGACGGCCCTCCCAGCTCTTCTTTGTACCCACACCCATTGCTGCCGACCGCGGGCCCTTTTCTACCCAGTGCCGGCGATCCCTGGCTTTGGCGCCCCTCCTGTCTTGCGCACTGTCGAGGCCGAGCACCAGCTGCTAGACACGGCGACACCCTGCCCAGACGGCCCCGGACGGCCCCGGACGGCCCCAGACGCCCCCAGACGCCCCCCGACGGCCCCCAAAGACTGCCTCGACCGGACGGACTTGGCTCCCGGCAGCCCAGCCAGTCGAGCTGCAGCGCTCGTCCAGCACGAGCCGACACAGATCTTTGCTCCGGCCTGCACACACGTCCTGCCGGCCATGCGCCTGAGCCCGCAAGCGCCGTGACATTGAGCTTCACGAGCCTGATCTAGATCTTGTTCCGGATCTTGTTCCAGATCTCTGCTTCTCCCACGACTGGGACAACACACGACAAACGCTGGCGAAGACGAAGACGCAGGAGGACCGCCGACAGCTGCTCCCCGACCCCGAGCTTGGCATTTGTCGCGTCTGCGCACTCGTTTGGACCCGTGCCCACGACGAAACGACGAAACGACGAAACAACGGAACGACTGGACGACTGGACGACTGGACGACCGAACGACCGAACATCTGTCCGTCCGAGCCACCCACACCTGCCTGCGACGACGCCCACCATGTCGCCCTCTACATCCCCCGGCGGCACCGCCCATGGCAACGGCAACAGCAGCGCCAGCCAGGCCGACAACAACACGCCCAATGCCGGCATCCCGCGCCAGAAGCGCCTCGCCTGCCTCATCTGCCGCAGGCGAAAGCTCAAGTGCGACGGCCGGCGGCCCAGCTGCAGCACCTGCTCGCGCCTCGGCCACCCCTGCGCGTACGACGAGGCGCGCAAGAAGAGCGGCCCGAAGCGCGGCTATGTCAAAGCCCTCGAGGCGCGGTTAAGTACGTTTGTGTTTGTGTGTTGCCGTGCCGTGTTTCTGTGTTTTTTTGCGCTTCCTGTGGCCCTGCCATTTCATCTTTGGCTGTGCTCCTCCTCTTTTGTGCTCTTTCATGTTGTGTGTTTCTCCTGTTTTTGTGTTTCTTCTTGGGGGTCTTTGTTTTGAGTCTTTGTGTCTTCGTTTTTGTGTCTCGAGCCTGCTGTGTCTATTTTGTGTCTTTGGACGCGAGAGAGGAGAGAGAGGAGAAACGGAGACAGAACTGCATCGTTATGGCATAGACACGACAGGCATAAGACACAAAATAGACACAGCAGGCTCAGCCATCTTATCATTCCACAAGCTAACCCTCCCCAGAACAAGTCGAGGTCATGCTCCAGTGCCAGGATCCCAACGCCCCCCCCGACTCCCTCGCCGACTCCCTCACCTTTTCTGTTCCCGAGGGCAGCACACCCGCTGCTCCCGCTGCAGGAGGTGCTCGTGTCGGCGCCGCCAACACCGACTTCAGCGTCCCTGACCCGACCCTCAACCTGTCTGCCAACCACGACTTGGATCACTGGCAGTTCAACGCCGAGTCTCCCCCGCACCAGAGCTCGCTCGAGGACCTCAACAGCTTCAGCAATCGCATGCCCGTCGACATGAACGCCGTCGACAGCAACTTCACCTGGGAAATCATCAACCTCGGCCTCGACGAGCCCCTGCCGCCGCAAGAGACCATCGACGAGCTGTGCGTGTCTACTGACCTCTGATCCTATCGCCTTCTATACAGACTGACTGACGGACTGACTGGCTGACCCATGGCAGAACAAACATCTACTTTGACAAGATCCACCCGTCTTTGCCCATGATACACAAATACCGCTATTTCGCAGCCATGAATCTGTAAGCTTCCCTCGTCGCTGGCATCGCTGGCATCGCTAGCATCGTTGCCCATGCGCCTGTGCTAATGCTCCCCGTCCAGCGCCCCCAATGCCCGCCCGCCAGTCTGTCTGCGGTACGCCATGTGGATGATTGCCTGCTCCGTCAGCGACAAGTACAGCGACTTGAAAGATCTCTTCTACCAGAGAGCCCGCAAGTACCTCGAGGCCGACTACATGAAGGGCTACGGCGAGCACATGATCTCCGTCGCCCATTGCCAGACACACATCATCCTGGCCTCGTACGAGTTCAAGATGATGTACTTCCCTCGAGCTTGGATGAGCACCGGCCAAGCCGTGCGCTTGGCGCAGATGTAAAGACACTTTCCCGCTCATGTGTTTTCTTGGTCCCCCCTTCCTCGTCGACTTAGTTTGGCTGACACTCCCCCCCTCCTTCCAGGATGGGCCTTCACCGCTTAGATGGCGGCGGCCTCGACGTCAAGCAATGTCTGCCGCCGGCCCGCGACTGGACCGAGAAAGAAGAGCGCCGCCGCACCTTTTGGATGGCTTTTTGCGAGGACCGCTATGCCAGCATCGGCACCGGCTGGCCCATGACCGTGGATGAGCAGGACATCACCACCATGCTGCCCAGCTCCGAGGAGGCCTTCGAAATGAGCCGCCCCGAACCTGCCATCTCCCTGCAGGAGGTCATGTGCCCTGCCGGCATCGGCCAGCTCACTCCCTTTGCCGGCATCGTCCTCATGGCCTGCCTGTTTGGCCGCAACCTCATCCACCTGCACCGTCCCGATGTCGACGACAAAGATGACGATCTCAACGGCGCCTTCTGGATGCGCCACCGCAACCTCGACAACATCCTGCTCAACACCGTGCTCGGCCTGCCCGAGCGCCTCAAGCTGCCCAACGGCCTGCCCAATCCCAACATTGTCTTCACCAACATGTGCATATACACCTCCACCATCTGTCTGCACCAGGCCGCCATCTTCAAGGCCGAGAAGAACAACCTGGCCAGCTCGGTCAGCCCGGAGAGCAAGGTCCGCTGCTTCTCCGCCGCCGAGGGGATTGCCAAGATCATGCGCCTGGTTTCGCACCTGGACCTGTCATCGGTGTGTTTAGAGAGTCCCCGCCCTGTTTTCTAGGAGCCTTTCGTTCACGTTTTTTTTCTCTTCTTGTCTTGGCGCCACCCCAAGCCTGCTCGCTAACGTTTACGGCCAGATGAACCCCTTCATTTCGTTCTGTCTCTACGTTGCCGCAAGAGTCTTTATTCAGTACTTGAAGAGCCGCCCCGACGAGAACAAGGTCGCGGGCGATCTTCGCTTCCTGCTCACTGCCATGAGCGCCTTGAAGCGCAAGAATCCTCTGACCGAATCGTTCCTGGTTCAGCTGGACGTTGATCTGGAAGCTCTGGGCGAGCGCATTCCCAGACTGAAGGCCGCCTTTCCCATGAGCACCGACAGTGTAAGCACTGCCTGTCTTCCTCCATGTCTCCCTACACACCTTCCTACTTACTAACGCGCAATCCTGCTAGCCTCCGTCTGGAAATACTGGTGTTGTCTTGGGCCGCCAGGGCGCAAATTGCGACGACGCCAACGACGGCATTCTTTCGTACCAGCGGGAGTTCACCAAATCTGCCGAATCGTCCAACCCGGTCAACGGCCGAGACACGAGCGAAGACGGGTCTCGGGACCGGCCGTCTGCGTCAAGTTCTGCAGGGGCGAGCGTGAGCGGTACTGGGGGGCAGCGGCCCGGCCAAAACTGGCTCGGACCCGAATCTGTTCTGCCCACCCGCGACCGTAGCAGTGCCAGCCATTCGCCCGCCTTTGCGATGAACACAGCCAGTGCCTATCCTGACCCGACCACCAGCGCCCTTCTCGGCTCGGGTGGTCAGACCACTATGCAAGGTTTTGTGCAGCGAGAAGGCGCTGAAGTTCACGACATGTCGACGTCTCCTGGCGACGGCATGTCGAACCGGCCCACGCCCAATTCCAGCAACGCATCCGAACACCGCCAGTCCCTTGTGCCACCACAGCCTGGTCAGATGCACTCGGCAGGAAGCTCGTTCGATGCCAGCCCCGTTTCCCCCGCCCGCGTACTAGTCGATACCCGACAAGCTACGACCATTGATCACAGTGCGGGCGGCTATTTCACCACGGCCAACGGAGCCCCCGCCGAATACCAGCCTGGGTCTGCAGCTGGAGCAGTGACCGCGAACCATTTGAGTGTTGCACCAGGCCTCGGTGGCTTGGTGGCCACCGACCCAGGGGCGACTGACTACGCCATGCCACAGGCATGGGGTCTTCCAGGGCAGACAGCCATGACACCAGTATCAGAGGGCGTGCTAAGGACCATCATGCAGATGGGGCCCATGGAGACGATGGATCTGGGATGGGATTCCAATCCATGAGTATGATTCATGAGGATGATCCATGAGGACGATCTACGAGCATAACCCATCAAGATCTTCCGTGTGAATGAGACAAGACAAAAAAAAAAGCGAACGAATATACGAGTGGGGCATTTGCATTTGCTACGGGCGATGGAAGCTCCAAGGCAAAGGTGTTTGGGGTGCTAGAGGCTTGTGATTTGAATACCAAGTGGCGACGTAACGTATTTGGGGGCATGGGATGCGGAGTTGCTGGTGGACGACGACGGCTGGTTGGATCGTCTCCTAGGACGAAGGGGACCCAAAGAAAACAGGCGACGATGCGGGCCGTGAACAACTGGAGGGATGAAATGGGTCTGGTGTACTATTTTTGGATGTGATGCTTTATGCTTGGCGGGTGTTTCTGGATTTAAGTTTCTGGTCTTGCTGGGATTGCTTTGATTTTTGGGCTTGTTTGGGCTTTGCTTGGATTCGGATTTTGACGTTTGATTTTGTGATATCTCGGGACTACGCCGTGGGAGACGATAACACCAAGATGGGATTTCCACCGGCTCCCATGACACAGGCATTTCATTGTTGAGCACTTTGGCTGGCAGACACGGCCAGCATATATGCATATTATCTAATATTATGGACTGTCCCTTTTTTTCAACAGCATACAAAAATCGGTGCATCCATTAGATGAACGAAACACACAAGTCACGACTAGTCACAAAGAAAGCAAAGGTGTGAAAGCATTGTTGTGCAAAAAAGATGTCCCGTATTTGCTCTTCAGTCCTATGATATGGCAAAACGATGCTCATATACTGGGTATATATTACATGGCCCCGCCCCAGGCGACTGCTTCCTTGCTGTCTGCCTTCTGTTCCAGTCTTTGTCTCTCTCTCTCTCTCCTTCCCATCCATGATTTGCACACAGAAACAAACATATGAAAAAAAGCAAACAAGACAATGAGTTGATGGGGGGAAAAAAATGGAATGAAAATGAAGACGAAGGAAATAGAAAGGGGAATGAGCGAGTAAGTTAGGAAAGAAATAGTGAGATGTGGGAAAACGCACACACAAAACGAATGCCGTCAAGGAGATGGAGAGGAATCACTATGAAATTACAAATGAAACGGAATGAACGGATCAGGTGAAGCAAAGTGAAACCAAACAAGGAGACAGTGGGAAAGGAAAGACGGTAAGAAAAAAAGGGGGGAAAAGACGGAAATAAGGTAAAGAGAGAAAGGAGAAAATAAAAATTCATGCAAAGAAAATCAGCCTCTCCGGAGAAATTACATGCCCATGTCCAGCATCATGTTGATGGTGCCCATGTCGGACTGGGGTTTCCGGGTGTAGCCGCGCAGCATGCGCCAGCCGGCTCCCGTGACACGGCCTTCCTCGATAATGTCGTGGATGCCGTCCAGGCTCTTGCCGGCTTCCTGGAGAGCGGGCCCGGCCGTCACGGTGTCGGCCAGGCGCAGCTCGCCGGCAATCTTTTCCATCTCGGCGCGCAGCAGCCACCGCTCCCAGGTCCAGCTGCCGGCCAGGCCGGTGACAGCGGCAATGTTGTCGGTGGAGCCGGTCACCATGGCCTCGACGCGGACCGTCGGGATGATGGAGCCGCTGGAGTCGCGGCTGATGGGCGGCGCCGTCATGGAAGCGGGCCGAGGGCCGACAGGCAGGCACGTCCAGGCGCGGCGGGTGTTGGTGAAGCCGGCACGCTCAAGGCGGCCCAGGAACAGCTTGGACGGCGACGGGTCGTAGCCCAGGGTCTGCAGGACAAAGCCAAACTCGACGCTCTTGGCATTGCCCAGCGGGCCGGCGTTGATCAGATCCGAGTCCATGACGGAGAACTCGAGGTAGCCGCCCGGCTTCAGGACGCGGTAGCACTCCTGCAGACAGGCCTCCCACTCGTCCTCGCCGTGCTCGCCCACAAACTTGAGGATGGAGTACAGCTCCGAGGCGCGGACCAGGTCGAACTGGTCGTCGTCAAAGGGCAGGCGCGTCAGCTTCTCGACGGCGACCTGGCGGTGGTTGGACGGGCCGCGGATGTTGGCGTTGGACAGCTGGCGGATGGTCTTGGTGGTGACGCTGTAGACCTTGGTGTTGGGGTACTGCAGGGCGACGTGCCAGGCCCAGTCGCAGGTGGCCTGGCCGCCCAGGTCCAGGATGCGGGTGCGCTCGCGGGTCTGGCCCTGGCCGAGCATGGCCGTGATGGCGGCGGCAGCGGCGGCGGCGGCGGCGGCGGCAGCAGCAGCAGGACCGGTCGCGGTTGCCGGTGGTGGTGGTGGTGCTGGGCGGCTGAGGCGAGCGAGCTGTTTGTGGACGGGGGCCAGGAAGAGGCGTCCGCCGTTGAGGAACTTGGTGGCGGCCACATACCACGAGGCGACGGCCATCTGGCTGAGGGCGTCGGCCTCCTTGTCGGCGCGCAGCTTGGCCGGGTCGTCGGTCAAGACGTCGTCGCCGCGCACGACGTTGGCGCTCATGCGCTTCTTGGCCGACTGGGGCACGACGGTGAGCTGGTGCTTGCCGAGCAGCTGGTTGCGGTGGGCGTCGCGCAGCAGCAGGCGCTGGGACTGCAGCGCCTCGAAGCGCGGCAGGCGGTGGATGAACATGTCGGTCAGGTGGGAGCGCACGACCAGGTCCGTGAAGGCGCGGTAGTAGGCGGACTCCTGGTGCAGCAGCTTGGAGGGCGGCATGCGCGGGACGGCGGGCGACTTGACGCCCTCGGAGAAGCGCACCGTCTTCTTGCGGGCGACAACGGCGGTGCTGCTAGTAGTAGTAGCAGCAGACACTGCGCTCTCCTCCTTCTTGGCAGCAGCAGCAGCAGCGGCGGCGGCGGCGGCGGCGGCAGCGATGACAACGGGCGTGGTGGTCTCGTCCTTGGGCGGGACGACGGGCGGCTCCGGGCGGATGAGCTCGCCCTCCGGCGAGCGGACCTCCTCGTGCGCCTCGGTCAGGTCGGCGACGCCGTTGAGGTAGGCGCGCTGGGCGACCAGCCACATCTCGGTGCGGTCGAACTGCGACAGGGCAATCTGCTGCAGCTTCTCGGCATCGATGGTGTGGTAGTCGTAGACGATCTCGGTGGCGACGAGGTCCTCGACGGGGTCCTCGACGGGCGAGCTGGCCTCGGCCGAAGACTCGACCGGCTCGACGGCGGTCGCCGAGGACGTGGTGTGGGCGGCAGCAGCATCGGCGGCAGCATCGGCAGCAGCATCGGCAGCAGCGTCGGCAGCAGCATCAGCAGCAGCAGTAGCATAAGCAGCAACAGACGGCGTGGCGGGCATGGGGGGAACCATCTGGGCGGTCAGCGGCGTCTGCTGCTGGACGCGGAAGGCGGTGACGGGGTCCTCGCGGTCGGCGGCGGCGGCGGCGGCGATCTCGATGACCTGCTCGATGGGCGACGTGTGCATCTCGGCCTGGGGCATGTGCAGAGGACGCTCGGGCATGGGCGGGTGCGGGTGCGGGTGCGGGCCGGCGGCGTTGCTGCTGCTCCAGGGCAGGCGGTAGAACTGCTCGGCGGTGCCCGAGGTGGGCGGGTGGGCCGAGTCGACGGGGGTCGTGCCGGGCATGTGCCAGGTGTGGCGGGTGCGCGGCGACAGGCCGGAGAAGAAGCCGCCGGGCGAGGGGATCTCGAGGCGGGTCAGGCCGGCCAGGGAGCGCTGCTGGGCCGGCGAGAAGGGCAGGGTGCTGCGGTGGTGGGGCATGCCGGCGGAGGGCAGGCCGGAGGTGATCAGACGCAGGGGGTTGTGGGAGGGCGTCTCGGCCATCTCGGAGGCCGGCAGCGGCTGCTGCTGCTGCTCGGGGACCTCGATGACGCGGTCGGGGCCGGCGTTCTCGCCGTCGGCCACGGAGCCGGCGTCGGAGCGGGCCAGCGCGTGCAGGGTGGCCAGGGCGCCGGGCTGCAGCTGGACGCCGGACCAGGCGTGGGCCGGGTCGTCGTCGTCGGCGCAGCCGATGATGGGCGTGGGCGGGGCGGAGATCTGGGCGCTCATCTGCGACATCTGGTCCGAGGTCATGCTGCCGTCGAGCGAGGGCGGCGCCGACACGGCCGGCACGTCGAGCGAGTGGTGCTTCTGCATGAACGACACGATCGCCGGCGACATGGCCACCTGGGCCGAGGGCGTCGGCGGCATCGGCGACGCGCACTTCTTGGCCGCGTCCGACTCGGAGGCGGCGACAGCGGCAGCAGCAGCGGCGGCGGCGGCCGTGGCCGGGATGGTCAGCTGCGGCAGCATCTTGCGGGTCGCCTCCGAGGTGCTGGTGGGACGGCTGCCCGGGAGGGTTCCGGCGTGGGTTCCGGCGTGGGCCCCGGCGAGGACGGCGGTGTGGACGGCGGTGTGGGTCCCGACATGGCTGCCGGGCCGGCTGCCGGACCGGCGCAGACTGCCGCTCTGGCGCCGGACAATGCCGTTGGCGCGCAGGCGCTGCTTGCGCGGCGACCCGGCGTCGTCCAGGTCGTCCTCGTCGTCCGACGCGCCGTAGATGTCGTCAAAGTCGGTCACGTCCGTCGAGATGCTGCGGTGGCGGTTCCACGGGCTCGACGGCGTCGACTTGGGCGACGACTTGGGCGACGACTCGTCGTCCAGGAAGAAGTCCACCTCCTCGGCCGTGGCGCTGAGGCCGACCTCCTCGTCCGCCGAGACTGTGGACGGCGATGACGGCAGCACGGGCGCCGACATGAAGTGGAAGCCGCGCGGCGTCGGGAAGTGGTCGCTGACGGGCGACAGCCACAGCTCGACCTTGTTCTCCTGGTCGATGAAGTTCTGCTGTTGCTGCTGCTGTTGCTGCTGCTGTTGGCTTTCGCGCAGCTTCAGTTGCTGCTGGTGCTGGTGCAGGTAGCTGGGCTGGTAGCTGGGCTGGTGTCCCGGCGCGCTGGCGGCCGGCTTCGTCGGCGAGGCCTCCCGGCTGTCCGGCTCCTCCATTATGGTATTAAGGTAGTGGTACTCCATTCTCCGGTCCTGCGAAGAGTGGTGGACCGCACCACGGTAGGCAGAGTGTGTGTATGCGTAGTCCGACATCGTGGCAGCACTCGTCACGAGCCGTGACGAGGAGGAAGACACACACACAAAAAAAAAAAAAAAACTGCTCGTGTCTGGCGGTGGTGTCGGGTAGACGGAAATAAAATAAAAAGACGTCCTGCGTCGGTATGGGCGAAGACAAGATTCAGGGTCGGGTCCAGCGATCAGAGGTGGATAGATTATTCAAACGATGGACAGGCTCGGTCAACGAAGCCCAGAAAGAGAAGCAGAAAAGGGACAAAAGAAGTCTATCCGCACAAACGGCAAACGGTGCAAAAGAAAGGAAGCAACACGCAGAAGAGAATGGGAAGGAGAGAGTCGGGGGAAGAAAAGAAGAAAAGAAGAAAAGAAGAAACGAAGAGGAGAGAGGAGGAAGACCAGAAATATCGACGGACACAAAACTGGCGGCCAGGGGGGGATATAGGTTTTGGCCGTCGAGAGACGCCAGCCAGTCGATCCAGTCGGCCAGCCTGGGCAGTCGGCCCAGAGTCGACTGAGAAGTCGACGAGTCGGACCAGTTGACCACCACCACCACCCCCCCAGCGCACCCACCCACCACCACGTCCCAGTCGTCCCGGCCTGGGTCCGTCAGCCGGCGGCCACCTGCATCTCATGCCATCACGGCTGCGGAGCGTGGAGGACGACGAGCAAGGGGGAAGGGGGGGGGGGGGGGGGCAGCAAAGCGACTCTGTGTAGCCGCCCAGCGCAGAGGTTGGGGCGTTTGGAGCATTTAGCCCAGTTGGAGCCGTTTGGAGCCATTTGACCCCATTGACCCCATGTAAGTGGCTGCTGTGACTTGCCTGCATGCGTGGTGCAGGCTGCGCATGCGAGTGGGTGTGGCTGCAAGGGTGTCTTTGGAGTCGACGGCAGCTGTGATATCGTTTCCTGCGCGTGTTGTTTGCCTTCTGCGCTGCCCTGCTGTGCTTCTGCGCTGCTTCTGCGCCTTGCCTTGCCCAACTCTCCTTCCGCCCCATTTCTCGCCATCCTCCCTTCTTTCCGGCCGTCTTCTGCGTCTTCTGCGTCTTCTGTTTTCTGCGTCTTCTGCTCGTTTCCGCGTCCTATCCAGCTCTTCTTCTCGGCCAGCCACCCGTGGCCCCTCTGCTGCCCATTGATTTGCCCGTATTGTCCTGGGGTGTCCCCCCCCTGCTCTGCCCTTCTTTTGCCCAGTTCACAGCGTCTTGGAGGGCCGCCTGCGCCTCTCATTCGCCAGCACCGCAATCCTCTGCCAGCCGTCACTCTCCTTTCCTGCCCAATCAGCGCCCGCAGACATGCATCCTCACTTAGCCCACAATTCGCCCAACTGGGCAAAAAAAGGCTGCTGGTCGCATGCCGGTTCCCATGGCGCGCGCCAACCACGAGCCACGAAGCCATCAGACGGAGGAGCACTGTGGGTCCCGCCATGAAACATCTGGCCAATGGCCGTGCATGTCGCCCAGCCCGGCGCTTACAGCCCGGATGCTCGCCGTGCTCGACATGCTCCAGATGCCCGCTCTTTCACAGCCATCTCTGTGTCTGGCGGCACGCCTTCGTCGCTGCCGTCGATTGGGGGCTGTCGCCTGCCCAATGAAACACCCAATGGGTCTCGAGCGTGGGGCCGGTGTTCGTCTCTCCCCCCCCTCCCCCCCCGTATCCTCGTGCAGAAGCTCGCGACGTTGGCTGCATCCATGCAGTGCTGCAGCACCTCGTTGCACGTTGCACCTGGCTCTGTCTGCAGTACGAATATCTCATTCCAGGCTCTCCCTGCATGGGCTCGGCAGCATTCCTGCAAACGTTCCTGCGACCGCTCTGCAACCGAAAGCGGCCAACCACGCAGCCGTGAAAAAATAGAAGCAGACCACCCCTCCCGGCCGCCGTTCCCACCAGAAGGGACGAAGAGGGCAGACACGGAAAGCACGGAAAGCACGGAAAGCACGCTGAGCACGCTGAGCACGCAGAGCACGCTGAGCACGCAGAGCACGCTGAGCACGCAGAGCACGCTGAGCACGCTGAGCACGCTGAGCACGCAAGACAAACGAAGAGCCCCCGAACTTGTCTGGGCCAAAGATAGAACACGGCCGGCCGCCCGTCCTGTCAGCGGCCGACGGTGAACCTCTGGCGACCCTCCAGGCGGCCGCTTCAGACCTGCCTTTGCATGTGTGTACTCGTAGTTTCGAGACTGGACGTCGAGTCTCGAATATCAAGTCGTTCGGTCCTGTAGTCTTTGGGTCTGTCGTCTCCAGTCTTGCCTCTTTCTTGCATTGCTGGCTTTGCTAGCTTGGCACCATCACGTCGTACCCTCCCTCCTCTTCTTGCATTGACGACGCGACCACCGCCGAAACGCGTTCAGACCGGGTCACCATCACAATCCCCGACGCGAGCGCAATTAAACAATCACAGCCCATCTAGTCTGTGACGGCCGTCTGGGTCGCCTCCTTTCGTGGAGTCTCTCCTCTGCACTCCTGAATAACCCCAGAGGTGGGGGGGGGAGTCGCCGGTCTATTGGCGTCATGGCATGATGGACATGGCAATATCACACGGCCCGAGATGGGGCAATGGAGATACAAGCCACAGAGATAGAGCCCGCTGGAGCCCAGCCGGAGCCAAAGAGAGGCAATGACAACCAGAGGCAACCAGAGTCAACCAGAGTCAATCCAATGAACCGGCGATCACTCGCCAGGAAACGTCAGCCACGCAAAGAACGAGGGCGCCAAGCAGGCCGAGAGAGACTAGAAATTCCGAACAAGTCCCTGGCATCCCAGACAGAGGAAAGGGGGGCACATCGTGTAAGCGCCGAGGTCGTCGACAATGCTGGGAGGCGGGCGCATAGAGAGACTGGCACGAGAAGCACAAGAACACGGTACTTGGCGTGCCTGCATACCTTCCTAGTCTGGACATGTACCTCGCTCAGCTGCGCCCATAGTGCCTTCCCTCCAATCGCCGCCGTTCCACGCGCCCCACTCTGTTTCCCAGGCTCCGTCGCGCCTGGGTTGGTCCCTACTATTGGGCCAGTATTACCCCGCCATCGGCCCCCAGCAGCACCAGAAGCAGCTTTTCCCGCTGTGAGGGGCAGAAAAATCGAAGCGACCGAGTTTCCTCTCTATGCCAGCCAGCACTATCTAGTTACGGCATGCACACACACTATCAGTTATCTGTGTGTATCTGACAAGACGAAGCTCTAACTGAGCCCAACGGCCCTTGTCTCGACCACCCCCCCCCCCTTGCCCTCCCCCTATTCTCCTTCACCCGGCGACTCGCGAACTCGACGCACATTTCAATATTTGATTGATTCCCCACGCGACCCCGGCCAGCTATTCGAGATAGTAGCTGCACAGCTCACCTGACGGAACAGCCGGTTGCTCGTACCATCAGAGCACAACGCGGCCCGTAAGGCGGCCACGCAAACACGCGACAAGCTTCGTCGTCGCCGGCTTCGTCCACCCCCGCGGTCTGCTTTATCAGCAGCTGTCCTAGCAGCCGTCCTCGTGCTCTCCTCGTGCTCTCCTCGTGCGAGCATCTTCTCGTGGCGGCCGCTTTTCGAAGCCTTGTCGTCCCATACCCCTCCCCATCTCGTCCGTCGTCGTGGCCACCATGGCCGACACGGCAGTAGCGTCGGGGTCCCTCGAACCCCAAGCGCGCCATGTCATTTACTGTGGCGGTACGTTGTCTCTCTCTCTCCGTGAAGCACGCTCGCCAACAACAACCGAAGCTGACCCTGAGATTGTCCAATTGCAGTGTGCACATTGCCACCCGAGGTACGAAGAGAGGCACAGCCATTCCCCGTCCTGGAATCTCCTCCAATCCCATCTCCCTTGCAACCTGATCTTTGTACACGCACACACACACACACACACAATTCCTGTGCTGACCGTGGGTCCAATGTGACGTGAACAGTATTGTGAATACGGAGGAACCGTCCGAAAGTGCCAGCAATGGCTCGAGAAGACCCACCCAAACCTGTTTGAGAGAATATGGTCCCAGGAAGCTCTTGAGGCCGCGACTGCCAACCTGTCCGTCGATGCCCAAAAGCGTGCCGCCAAGGACGCCCAGAAGAAGACGGCCAAGGCCGAGGCTGCTGAGCAGAAGCATGCCAGCATCTTGGCCAAGAGCACCATCACCATCAAGCGCATAGAACGCAACAAGCGGAAGCATGTCACCTCCGTGTCTGGTCTCGAGGCCTTTGGACTCGACCTGAAAAAGGTCAGCAAATACCCCTCGTCTCCCCAATGTCGCTGACCCGCCTACCATTTCTACCACTCTGTGCTCACAACGTATCTCAGGTCGCCAAGGAATTCGGCAAGAAGTTTGCTACCGGCTCGTCCGTTACCAAGAACCCCGGTGGCGGCGAAGAGATCGTCGTCCAGGGCGATGTCAGCGAGGAGATCGAGGAGTTTCTGTTGCAAAAGTACAAGGACATTCCCGAAGACAACATCGAGCTGGTCGATGACAAGGCCAAGAAGAAGGCCGCTGCTGCCGCTGCCGCCGCTGCCGCAGGCATCTGATTCGGAGCAGATGCCAAAGGAGCAAAAGAACAAGAGGGCAATTTCAGAATCCGAATGAACATAAAAATGTACCATGATGAGCGTCAATAGTATAAAATAAAAGCAGTCGTATACCCATAACTGCCACACCGGGATAAGCGAAACCAACAAAGATGCAAATGCGCAGCCGCGTATATTGTCTGTGACAATGTGCCTTGTCCAAGTAGAGCCGTCCAAGTAGAGCCCGAAAACCCAAAAAAGTACCCCCCCCCCCCAACCGGAACAAACAAGCCAGATAATATGAACAAAACAGAACAAACTCCCCAAAAAGACACAATCTGTATCAGGACAAACACCGTGTCCCCTACGCTGAAAACATCGCCTTCTCATCTCGTTCACTCGGCTCTCTTGCGCAGTATGCGGCCGGACCGTGTGGTAGCCGTTCCCGTTGCTGCCGTCGTCGTTGTCTTCTTGGCCGTCGTCTTCTTGGCCGCGGCACCTGTCACACCCTTCTTGATGGAGCCCATGACCGTCTTCTTCGTTGCTGCTGTCGGCGCTGCACTCGTTGTCACCTTGCGTGCCTTGGTTGCCGCCGTCGCGCCTGTTGCCCGGGTCGTCTTCCGCACCACCGTCGACGTGCTCACATCACTGGTTTCACTGGTGCCACTAACTCTCCGTGCCGCCCGTGATGCAGCTGTCGACTTGGCTGTCGTCTTGGCGGCCGATGCGGCAGTAGCACCCCTTCGTGTCCGCGTAGTGGCCGGTGCCGCCGAGCTGGTGGTCGACGAAGTGGTGGCCTTGCGCACTGTGCCCGCCCGCGTCGACCGGGCCTTCTCTACCATTGTGCTCAGCAGAGTGGTAGCAGCAGCTTGCTTGGCTGGTGATGGTGGCCGGGAAATAAAGCTCTTGGCTGGCGATGGCGGCACAGTGCGTTCGCGGTCGCGGGGGTTGAGTCGTGAGTTGGACGATGCCGGCGACAGCACCTGCGCTGACATCTGGTTCCCTTGTGCTGTAATGTTCCGCACGCCTTTCTGACGCTTCTTAGGGTTGTCGAGGTGTGCATCGAAATTCTCTTTGTCGCCGGCTGCCACATCATCACTGGTTTTGTAAGTCAGACGGTCAGCAAGCAAAAGACAAGGACAAAGCAGTCGAAAGCAAGCATGCACATACCTGTGGCGCTTCGGCGGCCGGCCAACGGCATGGGCTGCTCGGGGAGATGCAACTCCACGGCCAACAGTCCGTGATGTTCCGTGGGAGTCTTTAAAGTCCTTTGCAGGCACCGGAGGCGGCATCCAGTCGGCCATGGGTGCGACTGTCTGTCGGGGTGCGAGGTGGTTTTGGTCGTTCGAGTACTTCTGCATCAGGTCTCCCATCTTGATCCTCCGCAAAGCCGTAGGAATCCTGTTGACGCGTATCTCTATGCGCGTCCGCAGGCCTTGCGCCTGCAGATTGTACTGTGCCCGCAGCTTCCTAGCACGTTCCGTGACTGTTCATAGTTAGCCATCGTGCTGTGCTGGCCGCTCTGTCCCCCAAACATTGTTGGACAAAGACGACAGAGAGAGACCAACCTTCAAGTTGTAGATTGTCAAGAAGAGCCTGCTTCTGGGCAACTGTGACGCCTGTTTTCCGTCTCTTGTTTGGCGTTTCTGTTGAGCCTTCAAACTTCGTGGCGACCTTCTGTCCGACGAGGGCGGGCGCGTCCTGCGTCTCAGACGCGACGGACTGGTCCGACTTCCTCTTTCTTCCTCTCGGCGGCATGGCGATGAAAAGGATGTGGGTGTGTAGGGTAAACGGCTAATGGGAGGCAAGAAAATTGTGTATTGCAATTCGTGATATTCGCTGGTTTAGGAAGTTGTTTTTAGTACAAGAAGGCGCGTTGTTGAAAATTGGGGGGGAGGTGTCGTAGACAAACAAGGAAAGAGCACCCTGAACGTCTGGGGCTACCATTCCCTGAACGGAGGTAAGTAAACAAACACCCAGCTGGCCGTGCAAAACAGGGCCTCTTGGTCCGTGCACGAAGACAGGCACACCGCCTACCCAAATAGGTCTAGCGTTCTTCTTCCCAAACTCCCTGTTGCTCAGTGCTAGGCTGACCTTTGCCTGACGACAGCTTTTGTGCTTGCTTTCGACTTGCTTCTGCGGGTAGTGCTGCTTCTTTGCTTTACGACACAACGACCTTGCCGCCGCAACGTAATACGGCGCCTGCACACGAGCCACGACCGTCCATCACAACGCATTTGGCAACGCAGGAACAAACAAGCCTCTATTCTAGTTATTCTATTCCTCTTCTTCATTCTCTCTCTCTCTCTCCGCCCCGCCCTTCACACCTCACCCAACTCACCTACGATTACCCACCGGAGGCGATTCAAGCCACCCACAACCACCCAAGATGCCGATGGAAGCGGTGATGATCATTGTCGACAACAGCGAGAGCAGTCGGAATGGCGATTACCAGCCGACGCGATTTGATGCGCAATCGGATGCGGTGGGCGTCGTCTTCCAGCACATCATCCAGGGGAACCCCGAGTCGGAGGTCGGCCTGATGAGCATGGCCGGCAAGGGTCCCGAGGTGCTCGTGACGATGACGGTCGAGCAGGGCAAGATCTTTGAGGGCCTGCACCGGACAAAGAAGCGCATCCGGGGCGATGCGCACCTGGGAACCAGTCTCCAAGTTGCACTGGTAAGCCGTTCGATGTTTGTGCTGGGGTGTTGTTGCGGGATTGTCTTTGCCTATCTGGGGCTGTAGTTCCTCCAGCTTCATCCCCGGCTTCACCTCGAGAACACCCGGGTATCTATCTCACAGATCAAGTCATGCTAACCTGCACACCCCCTCTCCATCACAGCTCGCCCTCAGACACCGCAAGAACAAGACCCAGCGGACGCGCATCATCGCCTTTGTCTGCTCGCCCGTATCCGACGACCAGAAGTCGCTGCTGCAGCTGGCCGGCAAGCTCAAGAAGAACAGCGTGTCTGTCGACTTTATTCTTTTTGGCGATCTCGACGAGGAGACAATGGAAAAGCTGCAAAAATTCAACGACAAGGTCAAGGGCAGCGAAGGGAGTCACCTGGTCACCATCCCGCCGAGTGCCAGGCTTCTTAGCGACCAGCTTCTGTCGACGCCGATTCTGCTGGGCGAGGGCGGTGCCGCGGCGGCTGGCGGCAGCGGCGAGGGGGCGGCCGGCGGTGGTGAGTTTGATGAGTTCGGCTTCGACCCATCGTCGGATCCGGAGCTGGCCCTGGCGCTGCGCATGAGTATGGAGGAGGAGAACGCACGGCAACAGAAGAAGGCGCGCGAGGAGGAGGAGGCGGCCAAGAAGGCCAACCTGGAGTCGGTTAAAGAAGAGGACGAGGCTGGTCAGCCGCTGCTGGACAAGGACGGCGAGCCCAGCGGCAGCGGCTCGAAGGACAAGGACGGAGACAAGGACGGCGGCGACAAGATGGACACTTCATAGTAGTGCTTGTTTTGCTCCCCCTTGCCCGTTTTATTTGTCTTTTCCAACCCTTTCAACACTGGAATGGACCGAGGATATCGGTTCTTCCTATATCTTCTGTACGATTAATAGACGTAACACGCAAAAAAAAAAAACAGACAAAAAACAGATGCATTTGGTAGGCGAAAAACGCGAAATAGGCGTGACTCGGGGGTGGACAGATCGCGTAATCAACTACCACTTTGCGTGTTCCTAGGAAGAAGTGCTTCTCTAGTGGTATTGCATTATATTGTGTTTCTAACGAACAAGACATATCATCATTCATAAAGATTCAAGGTCTGTCTAGCCACGCGCCTTCCCTGCAGGTCAGAACACCGACCGCACCTAGCGGTTGTTGATCTCCCGGATGAACGAGTTGAGCTTGCGGTCAAACATGTCGCAGCGGATGGGCATCTCCAGTTGGTAGAACGGGTTCTTCATCACGTAGTCAGCGTACAGGTCGTAGACCCGGCGCATGGTGTTGTCGACGTTGGACTGCGCGGTGTCGGTAAAGAGCAGGAACTTGGTGCCCGTCAGGGTGTTGAAGCACTGCATGCGGAAGTTCTCGCTCTCCAGCACTTCGAGGCCCGATGGCGGGTCTGGCCGACTGGGCGCCAGGCCGGCGGGGGTCATCACCGTCCCGGAAGGCGGAGCCGGTACTCCGGGTGCAACGGGGGCCGGGGCAATCCCGGCGGTGGACGCATTCTGGAGGTGCTTGAGCGGGTTCAGCCGCGTCGTGATAGCATGGACACTGGGGCGTGGTCAGCGGAACTCTCTTTCCTGCCGCAGTCTCCTCGAGAGTGCTGAGAACTCACCCATGGAATGTTCCCGCTACTATCAGGTAGTCATTGGTGCTCAGCTGGTTGAGGCCACCCTCGTGGAAAGACCGGTTGTACACCAGACCGCCGGCCTTGTTGATGACTATGAGAGCAAAGACCGTCCTGTGCCAGGGTTAGCAAAGGCATTTCTCAGGCACGGGAGGTCGTGTGTGTCAAGCAGAGGTGCCGCACATGATGCGCTTCTCTTCTTGTCTTTAGACTCTCATCGTCATTGAATGAGATCTGTGGCAGCAAAAGGCCGCTGGAAACACGTCAGGACATGCGTCTCATGGTGTACCGGAAGCATCCCCTCGCGTAGAGCGCCAGGTGGTACTCACATATGCACCGTACACGCCTCCTGGGGCGCTAGCCTAGATGCGAACGGATGCGGTGTCGTTGACGATTTTTGTTTGGTGTGTCTTGAGGCTCTGTTTTGGGCGGCACGTGCGAAGAACAGATCGCTGGTAAAACGACAAAGGTGGGCGGGAATAGGGGCTGCAAGGCTGCCACACAGTGGTCTGAGGGAGCTGACGGCGCTACGGTGCCCACTAAATCCCACCGCGCTGAACATGGTGAGAAGAAACTTGTCACAGTTCAGCATGGGCGTCTCTGAACAGGAGTATTTAATTCGGAATGTCACTTTCACATTATCTTTACCGAGTTTGATGCTCTTTCCCCAGCACGAGTTTCCGGCGTGCAGTCACCAGTCTTTGGGCGGCTGGCGAAGAAGACCGACTCTAGGCAACACAGGCACGTGACTCGCTGAATCTACAAGGTTTCTTCAAAGCTTAGTTAGTGCTAACGTTGAGCGAGAATCACGACTCTCCAGAAATCGTCCCTCAGGAACAACCCTCCTCGACGACACAAGGCAGCCCCAACCCTGCGCCTTTTCCACTGCATCTGACACGCGTGAGCGGCATCCTTTTTTTCATCTTTCTCTCGACATAGGATTCCTTTGCCGAAGACGAGAGCTGCCCGTCGCGCACACCCTAGAAGCAAGAAAGATCGACTCTTGCCAAACGAGTCGCCCTTTTTTTTTTCCCCGTTTTTCTTTTCTTTTCATTTCTCCCTCCTACCGTCAACATGCCGCAAGCACGGACGTCTCGCCCGAAGCCACCGCCGCCGGGCGAAGAAGAGGCCGGCGCGGAACTGAAGCTGGGCGAGTTCGAGGGCGTCGAGACGCTGTCGCTGTCTGAGGCATGGCTTGTTATCAACGCGCTGGTGGCGAAGCGGCGAAACGACCGAAAAAACGTCAACGAGACAGAGTACGTGGGAGAAGGCAGACAAGGCAGGAGGGAGGGGAACGCCCGCTGACCGAACAGAGTCCTGACTAAGACGATCGACTACCTCGACGCGTTTGCACGGTTCAAGCGGAAAGAAAACGTCGAGGCCGTGGAGCGGCTGCTGGCCTCGCACGGGGAGCTGACCAAGTTTGAGCGCGCGGCGCTGGGGTCGCTGTGTCCCGAGGCCGTCGAGGAGGCCAAGACGCTGATTCCATCGCTGACCAACAAGATCTCCGACGACGACCTGCAGGAGCTGTTGGACGAGATGGGCAAGCTACACGGATGAGAAGGCTTTTGGTTTTCTCTACGCAACAGAGAAGGAGGTGTCATACAACGAGGAAAGGTCCACCGGCCCGGGAAAAGGGGTCGAGGCCTAGGGACGCTATCGTCATCGAGGCGATGCACTAGGAACAGGCAAGGGAACAGGCGCACATGGTTGTTTAGCTGTGGCTCTTGCCTGCTCCCGCGAGAGAGTTGCTGGCTAAGCCGGGTGGCGTGTCCCATTCAGCTCGCGGACTGGTGTTCCTTTGCTGTTCCTTTGCCCTGTTTTTGTTGTTCCGGGGTTTCCCCTGCTTTCTCTGTTCTTGTTCCTGTTTTGTCTTTTGTTTTTGTTTTTGTTTTGTTTCTTGTTTGGCCGTTCTCTATTTACCTTTTTGTTTGCATGAAGCGGCGCCTGGGGACAAAAATCATGGGAGATGCAAGAGTTGAGAGGGAAAACCAAATGCCAGGATGTGTTTTTGGGGATTTCTACAAACGTCAATGTTTTTTTACGGGTTTGTTTTTTTGTCCTAGTTCATATACAGTAGCAATACCCGAGTGGGAGAGAAAAATAAATGGAAAAAAGAAAAGACTGCAGTATGAAGAACAGTCGTTGATAATGGTGAATTTGCTTTGCCGAGACAGGCAAGTTCTCCATAGGACACCCAGGTGGTAACGACTATACAATTGATAAATTATTTTTTGCCATGAACAGTCATGTCGACGAAGTTACTACTAATACTACTAAAGGAGTGTCTATATATAAAAGGCTTCTGGCTAGCCCACACCAGGGTATCTGTAAGCACAGCATGCGATGCCGCGCGAGAGGGAACCACCTGTCCTCGTCATCGTAACAGAAAAAAAAAGGGTTGCTCAGATCTGTCGTTTGGATCTGTCGCTTTGAAGTTTTTGAGGGTTTCGTGACACAAAATTAGACCACGAAAATTGCAAATCGCGAGCCACAACCACCCTCCATCTGTTCTTTCTCTCTCTCTTTTTTTTTCTTTCTTTTTTCTTCTTTTTTTCCCCTTTTTTTGGTATTGGCTTTCAATGAACTTTACTGTGGCTGGTACGAGCCCCAGCTGGTTATGTACTGGCCAGACGGCCCTTTCCTAGGAGACGCACTGTCCTGAGCCGGCCCCGGATTGCTCTCGGTGTTGTTGTTGTTGCTGCTGCTGCTGTCGTTGCCGCCTTCGGCAATGTCGTTGCTGCCTTCGGCAATGTCGTTGCTGCCTTCGGCAATGTCGTTGCTGCTGCTGCTCTTATTCTGGCCTCGGTTGTACCGCCAGCTGCTGACGCCGGGTACCTGGAGGGGTGCCGGCACGTCCGTCTCCGAGTCGGCCTCGGGGATGCCAGGCGAGCTCGACGGCGACAGCCCCGACACAGGGCGGAGGTCCCCGCTGGTGCTGTTGCTGTTTGACATCCGTGGCGTGCTGTCCAGCTCTGTAATGGTTGGCGAGGTCCCCATGGCGGTGCTGATGGTCCGCCCAGAATGGCGCCAGGACGACACAAAGGTCGAGGGCGTGTGGCTGGCATTGGACGGCGAGTTCTTGGGCGTCCGGTCGGGCGTCTCGAGCTCGGCGATGATCGTCGGGGTGCCGTCCAGCTCGGCCGCCTGGCTTCCGTCGGGGTGGAGGAGCCCGTCGGTTGCAGCACTCTGAGAACCGAGACCGTCCTTGTCCTTGTGGTCTCCCTGACCCATGTAGCTTCCTGGGTGGTGTGTTAGCAGCTGTTCCAGAAGGGCATACCAAAAGATAAGGAGAAAAAGAAGAAGAAAAGAAGAAAAGAGGAAAAGAGGAAAAGAAGAAGAGAAAGGGAAAAAGAAAAGAAAAAAGGCCTACCTCCCAAGTCAGCCGGGTCATGGCGACTGCGCATCGAATCCACCGTGCCCCGTTTCCGCATGGCTGCCAGCCGGGCGCCATGCAGACCCCATCGCGCCAGAGCCGCCTCGATGCCACCCGACGAGGTCTCACCGAATAGCGATTCATTGTCGCCACCGGGGCTGCCATGGCCATGGTCGGGGGAGCCGGACAGCAGGCCTAGCTGGTGGCCTTTCTCGCCGCTGCCAACCTGGCGCTCCTCGTCACCGGGCCGCCCCGAGGCAAGCGGCCGTTCCTGGTCCTCTTTCAGTTGCTTCCGTCGCCTCCAGAACTTCCAGCAGACCAAGCCGGCAATGACAATAAAGACGAGAACACCGGCCACAACGACGCCGCTGAGAGCACCCTTGGACAGGCCAGACGAGGAGTTGCCTCCGGCAGTGGACGCAGCGTCGGTGGAAGTCGGCGTGGGCGGTATGGATGACGACGACGCCGAAGTTGAGCTGGGCGTGGAAGATACCTGGACAGTCTTGGTGATGGTGCTCGGCTCTTCCGTCGTGCTGGCCGGGTCACCTACGGCTTGCGTGGTCGTGGGTGTTGATGATGTGTGTGTTGTCGTTTTGGTCGACGATGCGCTGCTGCTGACGTCCGGACATGTTCCCGAGCTGTCCTGGCATGCGTTGACTGTACAGCAGCCGGAGAAGTTGTTGGCAGCGCACGTGTAATACAGGCTGCCACTTGGACATGAGGTGTCGGCACGCCCCCAGAGGGGACTGTAGTGCAACATGGCGGCTGTTGACGGCCGTGTCTGTCCAAGGACGGGCATTGTTGGCTTAGGGAGAGTGAAAGACGCGGGTGTGGGACGGCATCCAGTGGATATCCAGGAAAGGGAAGGGCGTCTAAACAGACGTGAAGCGAGTGGCGGTAGCGAGGAGTGCGCTCCAGAGAGAGGTCGCCGAGGGACGTCCAGACAGCTTCGGTTCGGCGATGTAGTTAGGCGGTGACAAGTGGTGACAGAAATGGAAGAGCAGTTGCAGCACTGGTAATAGAAGAGGAATGGACACGAGTCGGAAGGGACGGACGGGTCAGCAAGGGTGTATATATGACCGGCCGGGTCCCAGTATAAGACGGACAGGGCTGGGGCGTAGTTCGGCCAGACAGGGTTGCGGGGAAATGGAGGCGAAGGCTAGTGGGCGGGAGTACGGTGTATAGATCGGGCCAGCAAGCAATTCGTTTCGACAGCTCGAACTGGAGGAACAGCCCGGGCACGGAAGGGCGAGGCTGAGGAGGGACTGCGTGTGTTTGGAGCTGTACACTTTCAGAGCAGGCACAAGACAAAAAGCGAGGACACGAAACAACCAAACCCCATAAGAAACAAAAGAGACAGAAAAACAAGGGAACAAAATGACAGCGAGCAGCAGCCATAATAGAGAACAACCCCGAATAAAAGGCCTTGGGGGGATCAGGCGATGACGAGCAGCCAAGCTGGTGGCAAGGGACGGGAGGGTGGTGGCAGGGGTGGCAGGGGAGGGGGGGGGGGGGGGGGGGGGGGGGGGGGGGGGGGAGGTGCCGTTGGTGAGGTTGGCCCAAGCTGGTCGTGTAAGGTAGTTACTATGTACTATGTATGCACGAAGGTGGATGAACGATGCATGGGCGGGCGGCCTGGCAAGGATGGGGCCAAGAAAAGCGCCAGCTGGGCGGGCAGGATGCAGAAGGAAGAGGACGGAGCAAGGCAGGAAGAAAAAGGCCCGGTTGTGGCATATGCGCAGCCTCGCTTCTCGAACTCATCTGGCGGCCGTCTCCCTGTCGGGCTGTGTGTTCCGTCTTGTGTTTTGTGTTGTGTGTTTTGTTTTGTTGTGTCTGCTATGCTGTCCTTCTGTCCTTCTGTCTTGTTGTTGTCTGTTAGATGGCGGTTCCGTTTTGCTGCCAGATTGGCCCCAGTTCTCGTGTAAGTGCTTATTCTTCATTATGGTGGCAGGGACGTTTCGATCTTTTTTGTCTGGCCTCTCTACATAGTAGGTCCGCATGTATCCGCGACCCATTTCGAGTCTCTCGTTTCATCCCCCCCGTCTACCGCGGCGTGAGGGCCTCCCAACGTGACCTGGCCGCCTTGTGATATGCAGCAACTAGCCGCCCTTCTGGACGGCCTCGCCCACTCGTGCAGTGCAAGAACACAGGAAACGAAGGCACCCTGGTGACCATCACAAGATGCAAAAAGACACTTGGAACCGCCAGCAGAAACATGGCCCGATCTGCAGGGAGGATTCGCTGTGTGTGTGTGTGTGTGTGTGTTGGGTGTCATGTTGGTGAAGGCCGTTACAAGGTCCTAGCAGGACTCCCGGCGGCGAGAAATCTCGTAACTACCCAACTCTTGCCGCCGTCAACCAGAAATCATACCGCCCCCAGCCGGGTGCCCCCTCTTCTCATCACCTCGCAGGCAGGCCACTGCATCATCTTGGGGGGGGGGGGGGGGGGGGGCTAATTACAGTCTAGGTCAGATCCGCAGCACAGCAGCCTCGTCAGCCACTGTCCGTCTCCACAGCCCTGAGCCGCCCGGCTGGCCCTTACGGCAGCCCAGCGGTCTCCTTGGGGTCTGGCATATCTGTAGTGAGCCTGCATGTTTGCCAGAATATCTCGCTGCAGACGCCTGTTTGTTTTTGCTCTCTTTGTATCCCTCGACTGGTTCATCGCTTTCATCACTTTTTTTGGGCGCCCGCATTTGGCTCTCTCTCTCTCTCTCTCTCTCTCTTCTCTCTGCACCTGCCTGGGCCAACAACCAGTTGCATCAGGATGCTGCATGGTGCTCACAGAAGAGTAGAAGCGCCTTTCCTTTTTCCGGGTGTTTTTTTTTTTCTGCTGAGCCACTCGACAAACCAAATCTGGGCCTCAGGCGCAGCCCCACTGTTTACAACAAGGTTGTTTCTTTTTTAAGAAGCACAGCAGCCGTGCTAGTCCATTTCCGGCGAATCCCCACTTTATCTGGACTTGCAACCAGCTTCTTCTCCACCTTCAAGTACTCGTAGTTACGGTGTAAGCCGCCAAGGGCAAGCCAATACTACTGCTACATGGTGCTTGACATCACGAAGCAACGCAAGAGACCAGTCTCTGTACTTTGCAGAGGTGCATTGGTGCGACCAGGGGTTCCCCATGGTCTCCCAACCACCTCTCGGTTTTGCCGCTTTTTTGCGCTGTCACGATTTTGCTCTTGTGCACGTTTGCCCTGGTCTTTCTGTTCTCTGGCCCCTGCTCTTCTGCCCGGCTCGTTGGGCACTTTGCCTTTTCCGGTGTATCATTTGACTGAAGGCATCCTCGGCTGTGATAGTATGATCAGCTTTGGCCCGAGTCGTCAGAGAAAGCTCGGAACCGACGACAAGTGCATGCAATAGAGCTACTTTGGAACGACGCCTAGCTACATAGTAGGTGCTGTGCGTATACGTCCCTATACCACTCATAGACATCTGCTATGGATGGCTTCCTGGAATGCTGGATACCAGCATGCCGCGGCGAGGACAACCAACTACGAGCGCAGGTTCTCGCTGTGCCCCATCCGTGTTCTGCACTGGTGAACACCTCGCACGGCATGGAATTGAACATAAGAGCTGCGTTCTACAGGGGAGAAGGCGCAGCCGTGTGTAAAAGAGTAGACATCAATACCAAATCCCAGCTTGCCCAATCGTACCAGACCGACTAAGAGCGTTCTCTCTGGAACCATGCTGCTCCATTTAGGGCCAAGGCCCTTGATAAGACGGTCGGCCGACAATGCGAGACCACGCGCGTTTCTGGGCTTTTCGCCTGGGGCTTTTCTGTAGCCGCGCGACAATATGCCGCTGCCCATGGCGACAGCAAGACCGAACTCACAACACAGTGATTCTTTCCATGTTCCAAGCCCACCCCGGCTTCTCTCCAGACTTGTGAATCTTTGGCAGCAGCGACCAGAACAAACGGCGACTGATTGACGGTTCATTATCGAGACACAGAGTCACTCAGAGATGGCATCGGAGGAGCCTTTGCTGCCTATCATGGGGGACTGCTCGTCTCGTCCAAAGACGGCACGCAAAAGCAGTCCTTTGATGTGACTGATGGCGTGAGAATCGACCCCGACACGCGACAGGACTCGGAACCCCAAACAAAGGCCGGTACTAGAAAGATCCAGAGGCACGCAGATACATGGGCCATGGGCCGAACGTGTCGAACGCGTCGAACGCGTGCTCTGCACGGATGACATCCAACAGCCCGTGCTTGCTTTGACAGGGCAGAGGCCCACAAGCTGCAGGTATCTCACGTCACATAGAGAGAGAGATTGCTCAACAAACTTTGTTTCGTGCAACACCTTTCTGATTTCTTTCTGAAACTATTCAACAAGTGCAAAAAGAACTCTAAACAAACAACATCAACTTTTGTGCAACACCCCCCCGGTTTATCCTGTCGTACCATCGTGCCACATGTTCCTCTCCCCATGCAGAGGCTATCACATCTGGGGGGACACACCAACCGAGCCGCCATATAGAGTCGAACCCTCTCCATGAAACACAGGTCGAGCACACTCGCCAGGCCTATCAGTGCTTGTGCCCGCTGTGCGGATGCGGATGCGGATGGGCATGGGCGTGGGCATGGTTGTGTCCAGCATGCCCGTTGGTCTTGGCCCCATTGGTTGCTGGTGACGGTGGCGCCTCCTCGATCATCAGGTCCAGGTCGACCAGCTCCTCGTCGTGGTGCGAAAAGTCGGGCCAGTCCTCGAAGCCGTCCTCGAACATGTCGATCAGCCCCTGCTCGACGTCGTCGCTCTCCATCACCCGCTCCCAGGCGGCCATCTCGGCATCGTCCAGCAGGCAGGCGTCCAGCGCCTTGCGCAGCCGCTGCTCGCCGCCCTGCCGCATCTGCTGCCCGATAAAGACAATCTCCTGCCGCCGGTCGGCCCACTTGCCGTCGTAGTCCTTCATGATGGCCTCGCGCACCGCCGGGTCCCGGGGCCAGTCCTGCTCGGGCACCTCGCAGCGCCAGCGGTCGCCGCCCGAGATCGTGAGCATGACGCCGGCCTGGGACCACTCGCCAAACTAGACCCGTGTTGTTAGCAGTGTGGGGGCAAAGAAACGAAACGCGGTTCGCTACGTAGTTACCATGGTCGGCCGCGTGGCGAGCCACAGGAAGCCCTTGGAGCGCAGCAGCGGCCCAAAGGTCTCGTCGGCCATCTTGGCTGCCAGCCGCGCCTTGGGGTTGAGCTGCGGCTGCTCGTCGTCGTCGATCTCCATGTTTTCGTCGTCGTCGTCGTCGTCGTCGTCGCCGTCGTCGTCCACGTCCATGCCCTCCTCGCCATCCGGGTTCTCGTACTCCGTCTGGATCACGACAAACACGCTCTTGATCGTCTCCCACAGCCGCTTCGGGTCGAACGGCCGCCGCGCCCGGTACACAAACGTGCTGATGCCGTACTCCTCCGTCTCGGGCGTGTGGGTCTCCTGCAGGGACTTGAGCCAGCCCGCGCTGAGGGCCGCGTTTTCGTAGGAGAAGCGGCGCGTGTCCAGGATCGCCTTGACGTCGAGGCGGGCCCGGGTGGTGGTGAGCACCTGGGCGGCCGGGTTGAGCTTCTGGATGACGCCGCGGATGCGGCCGATCTCGTCGCGGTCGACGAGGTCGCACTTGTTGACGATGACGACGTCGGCGAACTCGACCTGGTCGACCTGCAGGTCCGAGATGTTGCGGTCGTCCTCCTTGGGCACGTCGTCCTGGCGGTCCACCAGGAAGTCGGCCGTGTTGAAGTCGTGCATAAAGTTGACGGCGTCGACGAGCGTCACGCACGTGTCCAGCCGCGACACCCGCGAGAGCCCGCCCGCCTTGAGGATGGCCGCCAGCCGCTTGTTCGTCTCCACGTCGTTGCCGTCCGCTGTCTTGAGGCCCTGGGCCAGCGCCGCCTCCGCCTCCGCCTCGAGGTCGTAGCCCGCCGCCACGTGCATGTCGGCAAACTCCTCCGAGAACGTCTCGGCCACCTGCATCGGCTCGCTGACCCCCGAGCTCTCAATCACCAGGTACTCGACCTGCTTGTCGTGGGCCAGCCGCGCCACCTCCTCCAGCAGATCGCCGCGCAGCGTGCAGCAGATGCACCCGTTCTGCATCGCCACCACCTGCTCCTGCTTCTTGGTCACGTCGTGCGTCGACAGCAGCGCCGCGTCAATGTTGAGGGCGCCCACATCGTTGACAATGACCCCGATCCGCAGGCCATGGTCCGGCGACGTCAGGATGTTCTCCAGCAGCGTCGTCTTGCCCGAGCCCAGGAAGCCGCTGAGCAGCGTCACCGGCAGACGCTCGTCCTTCTCAGTCTTGCCGCTGGGCTTTCCATTGGTCTCTCCGTTGGTCTTTCCGTTGGTCGTTCCGTTGGTCGTTCCGTTGGCCGTTCCGTTGGCCTTGCTATGGACGGTCTTGCCATGGGTCAGACCAACGACATCGGAAGCAGACGGGAGTGCGTCGATAGCCATGGTGTGTGCCAGGGCCAAGGATCGGAATAAGGGGGGGTGTGGTGTGTATGACCAAATCAAAACAACTGCAACAACGCAAGTCAAGCAGCCGTGAGTCAAGCAACCGTGTTCCCTGGGCAGACAATTCAAGTAGACACAAGAGGAGCAGGGGAGCAGAGAAGAAGAAAAGAAGAAAAAGAGAAGAAACAGGATGGACCACAGACGAAAGGACAAGAAAAGGGAGAGAGAATACACAGAGCCAACAACACACAAGCCCTCATGCCCACGAAACAAGCGACGCAGGTTGATTTCGAAAAAATTCGCCTTACATCGTCTCTGCATGGACTGTCTATTCATGTTTTCTACGTATCCATTGACCTCGGGAGTACATAGCGCAGGCCTCGCAAGGGGACAATGTCGTGCTCGCCCTGCTGCTGCCAGAGGTCTCCGCGTGAATGGCCGGCACCCGCCATGTGGCCATCGTCCGCGTGTTCTGCTGGCATGATGTCCACTGCTCCTGGCCACACTGCCGTGCCGGTTGAGGGCGTCTGTATCTCCCGGGTACCCGCTACCTTGCCCTGTGGCTATCTCGAGCATACCTTGATGGCCAAGAGACGTGTGAGGCACGGCGAAAAATGCAAGTGTTTGGCGTATCTCGACGTTGTAAGTGCCAGACAGGGTCCTTTTCTCAGGTCGCCTCTCCACAGGGAATATAGGGCAGAGCCTCCCCGACTAGAATGCCCTGACAAATCTTGGGCCTCCCATTGGCCAATTGGCCCCTAGTCGGCAAGGGCAATCGTGCCGGGTCGACGATGATGTCCATCCGCTGTGGGATGAGGGGGAACCCTGATGGTCTCTGGCGGCCAATGTGGAACGGTCTATTCTAATGATGTGGATGTATGGCCCGGACCCGGACCGGCACTAGCTTGGAACCAGGCGATTGGTGTCAAACAAGAGAAACACGAATGGTCATCCGGGAGCGTGTGTGGATGGTCTGGGCAGAGTCTGGTAGACGGGTGTGTTTGGGGGTCCTCTGTTGTAGTAGTGTAGCTAGAAAAGAGGTCGAGTCAGAGCAACTGCAGCGAGTCTGTCGAAGATGAGAGGTCATTCGAGAATCAGAATATGAATGGTACGGTGTAGTTGCCAATTGTCTACTTATAAGCAGAGCGTGTTGTAGTTGAACGACTGGATGGATATCAGGGACTGGTGCAAGAAGGAACGGGAACGAATCTGTTGCTGCAGAATCAACAAAGCAAGCTTGCAAAGGACACCAATTGACTGGCACTTGGGAGAATATCATATCACAACGAAATAGACCACAATGAAATGTCCCATCTAAGTAGAAAGGAACCCGTTGCTTTCGCACTATGGAATCTCAAATGCAGTCTTTCTCTACCCTAAAAACGCCTTAAATGTTGACTTTTAAGCAATCCACATACACCAAAACACGACAGACACAACAGACACGCAGCAGAGAAGAACTTTACGCAAGCTTCTCCAGCAGCAGCTTCGCGCCGGCACTGCCCACGGGCCGTGCTGGTGCAGCTGCCTTTTTCTTGTCCGCCTTTTTGTCCGCCTTCTTGCCCGCCTTCTTGTCTGCCTTCTTGTCGTCCTTCTTCTTCTTGCCGTCCTTCTTGTCGTCAGCCTCGGCCGACTCCGTCTGTGCTGCTGCTGCTGCTGCTGCTGCCTCGGCAGCTTCCCGTCTCGCCTTCTGCTCTGCCGTCTCCTCCTTCGAGGCCTTTTCTAGCGCCTTGCGGTTGGACGATTTGGACAGCGTCTTCTTCAGCGCCGCTGCGTGCGCCTTGTCCAGGTCCGCCGCCTCCAGCAGCGCCAGCACCACAAACGAGCTGCCGTCGCCCGTGGCCCACGCCATGACGTGATCCTGGATCTGCGGGTACAGAATGTTGGCAAAGCCCAGCGGCGGGTCCACCTGCTTGACCTGGCCCGTGGCGCGGTCGAAACGGCCGCCGGCCACGAGCGTCTTGAGCATGCGCGTTCCGTGCTGCGTCTGCGACACGTGCGGCGCCGCCGATGCCGCAAACCCGAGATCGCCGGCCTCTTTCTTGTCCTCCTTCTTCTTGTCCGGGTTCGAGCCTTCCTCCTCCTCGTCCTCCGTCACGGCGCCCGCGGCCGTGGCGGCAATGGCCTCCAGCGCCTGGCTCTTGTCGCCCACCGCGTAGAAGAGCACGTCCGTGACCAGCTGGCAGCCAAACGACGTGGCCAGCAGGTCGCGCGGCGAGGCCGTGACGGCGGCCAGCAGCTGCGGCGACATGGCCGTGATGAGCTCCCTGCGTCGGACCTCCGGGTCCTTCTTGCTGGTGGTCGTGCGGATCGCGTGGATTTCCTCGAGGATGGCCACGTCGGCGGCGTGGCTGGCCGGGAACAGCGACTTGGACGCGGCGCCCTCGAACAGGTAGAGGATGGTCGTGCGCGCATTGAGGTCGTTGGCGCAGAAGATGATGTTCTCGACCTGCTTCTCGACGTTCGGGCCGAGGATCTCGGGGAAGATGGACTTGGCGGTCAGCACCGTGTCGTCGACCAGGTCGTAGGCAGCCAGGATCACGACGTGGCCGTACTGGTCGCCGCACAGCAGCTGGAAGGTGTCCTTGAACGTGCGCAGAATCTGCTTCCGGTCCTTGGCCGTGCCGTACGCCAGCAGCAGGCACACCAGCCGCGCGCCCGACTTGGTGAAGGCCATGTTCTTGAGCAGGTCGCCGCTCTCGTCGTTCTTGATGATCTCCAGAAACTCCCGGTGGTCCTCGGAGCCGGCCTCCACGTTGAGGTAGTACTGCAGCATGGCGTCGTGCAGCATCGTGAAGCCGGTCAGGTTCTTCTGGATCAGCGCGTTGATCATGGCGAGCAGGTGCTTGAGCACCACGTCGCGCCGGCTGGGGTCGTCGGCCAGGATCGCAGCCAGGTCCGCAGTGACGCCGGCCTTGGACGTCGAGGCGTCCGCGTTGGCCAGCGAGAAGGCCGGGCCGTACCACTCGCGCAGCAGGATGGCCTTCTGGCGCTTGGTGGCGAGGCCGCGGTACACGTCGTCCAGGATCCACGACGCCTCCGCGTGGTTGATCAGCCGCTTCACCTTGCCGTAGAACTCGGAGATGATCATCTCGCGCGTCGCCTCGTCGTCCTGCACCAGCAGCTTGCCGATCAGGAACTTGGCGTACTTGCTCTCCGCCAGCTGCGCGTAGTTGCCCTTCAGCTCCATGGCGATGCCCTTGCGCTGCTCCGGCGTCGAGTACTTGACCGCTGTCTGCACCGCCCGCACCGCGTCGTGCTTGAGCACAAAGTCGCAGATCCGCCCGGTCGTGATGCTGAACAGCTCGTCCACCAGCGTCTGCCGCTCCTCCTTGGGCACGTGGGACTTGCGCCGCAGCCGCTCCCACAGCTTCTTGGCCCGCACCAGCTCGTCGGCCAGCGGCTTGGCTGCCCGCCGCTCCAGGGCCAGCTGCTTCTGCTTCGCATGTGCTTCTCGTGAGTTTACGCCGCCTAGAAGAGGGAAAACAAAACATAGTTCGTTAGCATGAATGAATGTTGCCACTTTTTTTTTTTCATCTCGTCCATGCCTGTCCTCCGCAACAAACTGTAGCCATGTAGTCGCCAAGATTGGTCTACAAAGCACAGATAATGTACAAAGCCCCCCAAAACGCCCGCTCTCGCAGCTTCCGCTGCCCTTTTCGTTCTTTGCTACCCACCATTTGCACCATTGGCACCATTGGCACCATTGGCTTCGCCTTTGTCAATCCTTGGCTTCTTGATCGTCGGCCGGTAGACTGGCTTGTCCGAGGACGCGGCCTTTCTCTTCTCGCCGCTCTGGGTGGCGGCCATGACGGTATATTGTGTGTGTATGCGTGTGCAATGGAGGGTGCTGGCAATGTGTCGAGAAGGATGTCGAGAAAAGAGTCTCGTCGAGAGAATGTGGCTGGCTATCGCAGGGAATTTTTTTTGTTAGACCAGACGGCAGAAAAAAAGATAGTCTACTTTTTTTTTTAATCTGCCAGGCGGTGAGCGTGCACCCCGGAACTGTTAACGGAGTGGCCCCACACCAGGCGAGTGTGGTTCCCACTGGTGTCTCTGATTTTGTTAGTGAGGAGCTAACCCACTACAGAACCTGCCCCTCCTCTAACAGAGGACGAATACCAGCAAACGTCCCTGAAGACTTGTCGTTTTCTTGGGCTTCACCAGTCTTTTTTTCTTTTCTTTTTCCGGCAGACGATCCTCGAGAACTCGGACCGCCACCCCACACTCGCCAACATGGGCCGCGAAGAACAAATAGAAGAGCGCGAAGTGCTCGAGTCCATCTTCCCCGACGAAATCACAGACATCGACGAGGACCAGTACCGCATATCCATCAAGCTCGACCTCCCGGACGGTGCGGCCCACAAAGCCGGCGGAGACGACGGCGACGATGACGACGAGGACAATGCCCCCGTCATCCTCCTGACCGTCCGCTACCCCGAAGACTACCCCGACAAGGAGCCGCACTTGGACCTGTCGGCGCCCCAGAACGGCCCCGGCCAGCAGCACCCCCTCTTCAATGTCGCCGAGGACAAGGAGGCGCTCCTCGCCGGCCTCCAGGACACCATCCAGGAGAACCTGGGCATGGCCATGGTGTTCACGCTGGTGTCCGCGCTCAAGGACGCCGCCGAGCAGCTGATCATCACCCGGCAAGAAGCCCTGGACAAGCAAGAAGAAGAGCGCAAGCGGGAGGCCGAGCGCATCGAGAACGAAAAGTTCCACGGCACGCCCGTCAACCGGGAGACGTTCCTCAAGTGGAGCGAGAGCTTCATGCGGGAGATGGCCGAGAAGAAGAAGAAGGAAGAGGAGGAGCGGCTGGCCGAGCTGGCCAAGAAGAGCAAGGGCGGCAGCGGGTTCGGCACCGGCATCGGCGTGGGCAAGGACGGCCTGCGGCTGACGGGGCGCCAGCTGTGGGAGCGCGGCCTGGTGGGCAAGGTCGACGACGAAGAGGGCGGTGGTGCCGAGGGCGGCGTCGACGACGACGACGATGACGACGACGGCGGCAACGACAACATTGTGCCGATCAAGGGCGTCGAGAAGCTAAAGGTGGCGGCGTGATCGAAGAGCGGGTTCGAGAAGGCGAAAGAAAAATATACAATACCCCCGTCCACACAGGTGACTTGTTCAGTTGGGGGATACGCTGGTCTTGTGCCATGGGCTGTACGGCATCTAGTTACAGAGTCGTCCCAAAGAAACACACCTCTGGGGCATAGACGTCACTGTGGTGGCCGTCCACACAGCGGCCACCGAGAGACCTCTGGGACACGTCCGATCGCTAGGGACCCAACGTATCAAGGCCAAACAAACATGTCCTGTGGCCGAAGACCACGCAAACCGGAGTTGCAAAAGAAGGGGGAGGGGGGGNGGCTGCGCTCGTGAAGCAGCAGTGTATCTTGTATCTACTTGTTGGGACATGTTCTGGGACATAGCTATGCTTAAATGAAACAAAGTACCAAACATACTCTTCAGCCATATTGCTCCTTCTCTGCCTATGATTTTGATAAGGGATACCCGATGCCATTCGTTGTATGAACTAGTCATAAAACTGTTCTCTCTTTTTTTGTCTTCCAAAAACGCCATTCTTCAGAAAAAAATGCCACACAAACACAAGAACAAAAAACCCATCAACAAAAAAAAAAAAGCGCAAGGCCAGTCCTGCTCATGATTCCTCATCGGTTCCGAGAGAGAGCCAACTTCTCTCGTTCTCAGCTTCTCAGCCCATCTCCTTATCGCTGCCTTCTTCTTCGTCATCGTCATCATCGTCCTCCTCGTCCTCCCATGCATCGTCATCTTCATCCTCCTCCTCCTCCTCCCCTTCTCCGTCCTCTTTCTCGTCGGGCACCGGCCCCACCGCCTCCACAACATCCGCCAACAGCTCCTTGGCGTGCTCTCCCAGCCGCTCGTCCTCGTAGTCCTGCTGCCCAAACAGCTTCAGGCATCGCGCCAGGTGCCGCCGCGCCTCCCGCCAGCACCCCTGCCAGCGCGCCTGCTTACCGCCGCTGCGCAGCTGCTCGCCCTCCAGATAGTGCGTGTACCCCGCCAGGTACCACACCTCGACCGCCTCGTCGTCGTCCCGCAGCAGGCGCTCCGCCACGTCGGCCGCCCGGTCCAGCCACCCGACCGTCAGCAGCAGGCGGACCAGCGCCACGCGCGCGGGGAACGCGGGCACCGCCGGGTGCTCGGGCGGGAGGTCGTCCCACAGGGCGATGCTGCGCGCGAGGGCCGCGCGAGCGTCGGGCACGCGGTCCTGGCTGATGCGGACGTTGGCCAGCGTCTGCCAGGCCTCGGGCAGGTCGGGCGCCACCAGAGTGGCCTCGGTCGTCAGGGATTCGCACTGCGACTCGCAGTCGGGCTCGTACGACAGGTCCGTCATCCAGATCTCGGCCACGGCGCAGAGCACCTGCGCGAGCTTGTGCCTGCTCTCGACAATCGACGATAGTCCTTCTCTGTCGTCGTCGTCGTCGCCGCCGATCTCCTCCTCCGCCTTGCCCAGGTCGGCAATCCTCCTCCGCAAGGCCGTCGCGCCCCGTTCGTACCAGTGCACGCTGTCCTTGCCGCCCTCCTCGCTGAGCTGTGCCAGGTTCAAGAACTTGTCGACGCCGCCGCCGAGGGTGTCGGGCAGGTTGCCGTCTGGATCGAGGTCGGCTGCGCGTTCCAGCGCCTTACGGGCCTCGTCGATCTCGCCGGCCTCGAGGTAGATCTCGCCGAGCAGCGAGCAGACCGCGGCCGTGCCGATGTCGCCGACAACCTTGTTGACTTTCGAGCCCGATGAGTTGGCGCCGGAGACCCCGACAGGCACGCCCTCCACGGCCTCCAGAGCTTTCCGCGCCGCCGCCAGCGCCATGTGGATGTCGCCCTGCGTCATGGCCGCAATCGCCTCGTTCATGAGCTCGCGCGGTGCCTTTTTGGGCTGTTGCGGTCGTGATGACGGCCGCACATGGGCTGCCGAGCGAGGCTGCTGTTGGCTGCCGTGGTTTTTTGGTCGCCTCCTCTTGGAGGCTTCTGGCCGCGTTTTGGCCATGGCTGCTGTGGTCGGGGAGAAGAGTGGTGGTTGGTGGTTGGTGGTTGGTCGAATGTGTCAATCGAATGGCAATCTTGCGGACCAGCGGCAATAGAGACAGTCCGCCTAGCCAGAGCAGACTCGGAGATTCCCTCCAAACAAGGTGAAGATGGGGACTTCCGTGGGAGGATGAAAAAGAAATCGATGCTGGGCCAAAGTGGAAGGTGGGAAATTTTTGGATAAAAATTCTTATCGCTGGTACGATAAGAGCTGGCCGCTGTTTTCCTGTTAGACCAACTAACTAATATTAACTAATAACTAACTAACAAACTTGCGCGACCAAAAAAAACACAGCACAGTACTGAATGTAGGTAGTTATGACTTTGCTTTATTGCTATTAATACTTGGAATTGTTATGGGGAAAGAGACGCACAGTAGACAGACCCTTCCTTTTTTTGCTCGTTACAAACTACTACATATCATAAACACGCTGCTGCTTTTTGTATACCTCAACAATTGCCGGCTTGGGACACAAAAAAGAAAATCCCTCCTGATCCATCCTACATAGGCGGGTCGAATACACATATGGATGTATCTTGTGATATATATATATATATATATATATATGCGTGTGTGTGTGTGTGTGTGTATTCCCCGCGTGCGTGTGCGTGTGCGTGTGCTTTGTGTGTGCGTGGCCGTTTCCCAAGAAACCTGGCCCAATATCCCTCCTGATGCGCCAAATCGCTTTGTGCTGTTATGCCAAAAAAAGAAAAAGAAACTATAATGGTAGCCAAAGAAAATAAAAGAGTAGTAAAAAAAGAGGGGAAACGAATGGGGAACGACATTAAAATGCACAGGTAAGAAGACCAAAAAAAAAGCAAATTATATATGCCGTTGTGTATACAGATTCAGAAGCGAAAGGTCGTAGAAAGTGTGTTTCCCGGAAAGATGAGGAGAGCGCGGACGGGAAATCAAGGAGAGAGAATGTGAGAGTGAGAGAGAGGTAGACAGACTAGCACGATACTACCGGCGCAGAGGCTCGTCAAAAAACTCAGCTGAGCTGCCCAGCAGGTCCTCCTGACGGAGGTCCGGATCGATCCTGTTGATGCTGCCCTGCTGCACGTAGCCGATGCTCGTCGGACGCTCATCGTGCGTGTATCTGCCGCTGTGTGTGTGCTCGAGTACGTCGACCTGGCTGTATTCCTCGGCTGTCACCGCATCGGTCGAGGAGCCCTCCGACATGCCGCCTTGCAGCGAGTTGCTGCGATCAAACGGCAGCCGAGACACCGTGGCAGCACTGGTCGCCGAGTTCATGTACTCGGGCGGAGTCAGATACCGCTGGGGCTCGTGCGTGGATGAGATGGTGGTCGTGTCATCGGGGATCGACTGCGAGGCATATGCCGAGGAGTAGGCCGAGGGATATGCATACGACGGTCCCTGGCTGTGACGCCGCGAGCTCTTGCGTGGCACGGTCGGGATTTCCAGTCGAAGAGCCGTCGCTTCTGGCACCGGAGGGATTCCGGCACCAGCGTTGCTCATGTCGTTGGCGCCGTTTCCACCGTTGCCACCATGAACTGAGCCGCCGAAGCGGCTTGCCTTGGACTGTGCTCGGCTCGGCAGCCGACTCGGGATGCGGAAGCTGTCACCTCCGTCGATGCTGGGCAGCATGGGCGGCTCATTGGGAACGTGAACATAGCTGGAGCTCTCCGAGAGGTCACCCTGTGGGTTGCCGTCCTCGTCCAGGAGATCGGCTTCGCCACTCGGACTCTCCGGCTCATCTGGCTCGGAAGACCGGATCTGTCGGAGCTGCCTGTTGCGGGCCCGTATGTCTTCTTCGTCGTCCGATTCAATGGGGCCGTTGCGGATCACATTCATTGCAACGGGAACGCCCGGCGGCGGCCCGTCGTCGTCCGACTCCCCGGCACGAGCGAGCATGGCCGGCGGCATGCGCGAGCTTCGCAAAACCTCGAAACCTTTGCCCTTGTCCTTGCTCTTGCCACCGAGGAAACTGCGGAACCACCCTGCGGCCGAGGCCATGGGACCAGTCGGGTCGGCAGGTCCCGTGCCCAGCTTGCGGCTCGGAGCATCCGAGTTGAGCCGTTGGCCACGGACGCCATAGTAGAAGTCAACTTCACGTGTGGTGTAATCGGTCCGAGGCGAAAAGCTAATCGCCGGCTGTGCATACGGCGCCGGCGTCGCACCCTGGGACAATTGCACGTCATTTTCGGCGGCATCATTCATAGCGGCAGCCTCGGAAACTGCAGCAGCGCCAGCAGCAGCAGCAGCAGCCGCCACCGCCGCCCCCGTAGTGGCAGTAGCAGCTCCAGCTCCGGCTCCGGCTCCCGTCCCAGATCCAGCACCCTGTGCTGGCGGCCGTTGCTGCCAGTCGCCGCTGGCCCAGGAGCCGCGTGTCCGATCTGCCGGCGACGGTACATTGTCTTGGTGCGGCAATAGTTGTTGTGGCTGTTGCTGCTGGTCCACAGTGCCCCGTCTCGCGCGTCTTGGTGGACGGTAGTACGGGTCTGAAGTGGTCTCAACAGGCGCTGCTGCAGCCGCCGTACCTATCGCAGCGGTGGCACCCGAGAGCCTATTATTGTAGCTGCTGCTGTTGGGTGCTCCGGGCGAGGGCAAGAAAGAAAAGTTGCTCATTTCGCCGGCGGTGGTGGGCGTGAACGAGCTGTCACCACTGTCTAGATTGCGCGTGCCCTGCGGCAGGCCTCCGATGCCATCCACGCTAAAGGTATCCAGGGCCGAGGAGCTGCGCTGGCCAGGCTTGCCGGCCATAAGCACGCCGATGCTACCAGCGGACTCGCTGCGGATGCGGCCGCCCGGCATGACGTAGCCGAGCTTGGTGGCGTCTTCGGCGTCCAGCATAGCACTACTCGACAGCTGGCTCTGGCGCGAAGCGGCACCGGCGGCACGACGGGGGACACGGCGGGACAGCTGGCGCATGCCGAAGATCTTGGAAAGACCGCCCCGAGTCTGGCCACGGATGTCGTCGCCGCCGGCGCCGGCCATACGGGCGATGACCTCGATCATGGTCTGGAGAGCATTGAGGAAGAAGCCGAGCACGAGAACGGCGGCGTGGATGCCCAAGATGACATAGCCGATCCAGCCCTTCTGGCCCTCCGAGACGCCCAGGGCCGGGATAAAGGCGATCATCAGCACGATGGTGACAAAGCGCAGAAGGGCAAAGAGAGTGTGGTAGGCGTTCATGGAGGACTGCGTGTGGAAGGGATGGAAGGCGTGCAAGGTCAGGATCTGGACGACCTCACAGATGGCGAGCAGCACGATCTGGGCGATGCCGGCGGGTTGGACGGCGCCGATGGCGATGCCCTTGATCAGAGTCAGCAGCACAGGGACCAGGGCGTAGGCGGCGGCCTCGTCGGAGTAGGTGTTGTAGAGGGGCCCATAGACGAGCAGGGTCTGCAGGTCGTCGAACAGGACGGCGCGGGGGCGGGTGGAGATGATGAGATACAGCAGCCACGCGGCGAAGCCGAGGATGACGACGAGGGTAACAGCCGCCAGAGCCACGGTGTAGGTGGGCGAGCTGGGGGCCACGACAAACTGGAAGGTGGAGAGGGCAACGAGAGGCAGCAAGAAGTAGTTGAAGACAATGCGGATCACATTGCCGACCGAAAAGGGCAGGTTTTTGCTGCGCAGGTCCTCCTCGGGGATCTTGCAGACAAAGCGGTACACCCACTGGGCGCCAAAGCCGAGCTGGAAGACGACGAGGGCGGCGGCGACGATGGCGAGCAGCCAGACCATCATGCCGGGCCAGACGTCCTCGACGTGGGACATGCCGACCAGCTGGGCCAGGTTCTGCATGCCATAGGTGCCGTTGGTGTAGTAGATGCCGTCCATGAGGCGCGGCATGCCGACGTCCCTGCTGACAAAGGTCTGGTTGAACATGAGGGTGGACCAGGACGCCTGGCTGACAATGGGCTGGAAGAAGCCCGGGTAGCTCAGGGACAGGCCGCCGGTGAGGACGGCAAACTGCAGGTACTGCAGACAGTCGCCGAAGCCGGGGGTGACGAGGCGCAGCAGGTCGGGGTCGCGGCCGTAGTTGGAGGTCCAGTGGAAGATGTCGACGGTGCCCCAGGGGCTGTAGATGCCGGCAAAGATGGTGGCGAGGCCGACGACGAGCAGGACGAGCAGGGGGAGGAAGCGGATGACCCAGGCGAGGTGGCCGAGGTCGGGGGTGACGGTGGCCGTGACGCAGCCGATGGTGGTGGCATCCTGGTCGCCGTAGCGGATGAGGAAGGTGGTGGAGAAGGAGGCGAAGGCGTAGGAGGAGGAGAAGTTGTGGGTGATGTTGATGGACGGCAGGTTGGCCAGGGGGACGGCCGAGGTGTTGAAGACGGGGCCGAGCGGGCACGAGTCGTTGGTCAGCGACTCGGCGCAGAAGTTGGTGTCGTTGTTCCAGGGTTCGTAGGTGAGCACGTCGACCTGTCGGTGCAGGGTGGTGAGCTTGGGGTTGGCCGCGCTGGTGTCTGGCTCCTCCAGGATCTTGCCGTCGGTGAAGGTCGGGTCGGCCCAGATGGAGTTGTTCCAGGCCGGCAGGGCGGTCGTGGTGCGCGTGCCGGTGACGTTGCCGTAGAGCACGACGACGAGCTGGTGGGTGGCATTGCCGGCAGCCGCGTCGGAGCCGCTGGAGGCGCTCGGGTCTGAGTCGTTGGCGGCGGCCGACGTGTTGAAGGCCACGAAGGAGGCGTCGACATGCAGCGGCACCCACTGCAGCAGCACGGGGTTCTTGTTGTTGAGGTAGTCGTTGGAGAGGCAGTTCTGGAACGACACGGTGGCGGCGTCGGCGTGCTGCAGGAGGCTGAGGCAGACGAGGAGGACGAGAGAGAGGAGGAGCGAGAGCCGCTGCGGCCGCCGTGACAGCGATGGGACGCGTGGTCGGGACGGTGAGAATGGGGGCGTGGTCGACAATGGCGAGGGGGGCCGTGAAGATGGCGACATGGGCCGCGGCGATGCTCGTGACGATGCTCGTGGCGCGGGTGGTCGGAGTCGTGGTCTCGGAGACCCTGTCCGGACCGCGCTGGCATGGCAGCTACCAGACGGGGCCGGAGCTCGGGAGCATGGCCTGTGGCCCGTGGAGGACGGCGTCTGTGTGAGCTCGGACTCGGGGCAGGCGCGCTGGACGCGGCCGTCGCCGCGTGGGCGGCCACGATGCCGCTCCATGGCGAAGAGTGTGCGGGTGTGTGTGTGTGTGTGTGTGGTTTGCGACAGCAGCCAGGGGAGGCGGTGCGGCAAGCGAGCGTGCAGCCGAGCGGCCAATGGAGAGCAAGCGAGTGCGAGAATCGAATGTGATGCAAGTCGAACGAGCGAAGTCGTCGGGCAGAGTCGTGAGAGACCGACCTAGAGAATGACGACCAGGGGGGGGGGAGGGAGAGAAAAGAAATGGTTCTTGGGGCGAGCTTAGGAGAGCCGCATCTTGGACGGCGCGCCGTCTGCCGCAGGGAGGCAGCGAGTGGTCTAAGAGGCTGTGGAAGTCTCACGCACGGTCGATGTGCGGTTTAGTGGCTTCTGTGGTGTGTCGGTGACGCTGGCGATGGTCGCGGATCTTCGAGTGTGTGGTCGGGTTTGAGTGAGTTCTTGGGTGAGTCGATGACTGGCTGGAGAGACGGCCCGGAAGAGCTGGAGGGGGCAAAGCGAGAGAGGCGTAGCGAGCCGGTCTGGATGTTGGACCCTGGCTTAATTAAAAAAAAAAGAGACAATTAATCAAATGAAAAAAAAAAAGGTAGCGAGCAGAAGCGCAAGAGCGCAAATCTCTGAAAAGATGATCAAAATGACGGAGGGCGCCAGAAGGCGATCAAGAGAGAACACAGGAAACAATAGAGGAAGGAGCAGGAAGAAAACAGGAAAGAACCAGCGAGATGGAGGAAGGGTAAGCCTGCAGCAGCAGAGATAGATAGAGCTAGAGTGGAAGGAGAGAAGCCTGAACGCGATGTTGGTTCCTTTTTTCCCCTTGTTCTTTGTCTCTATTTTTTTTTTTGCTCGCCTTTTTTTCTTGTTTGCCCGTTTTGGGCCTTATCTTTTTGGCCTCACTTCTATCTTGGCAAAATAAAATACGGTGTAAAATATAACTGAATGAAGGCTCTTCTTCCACTGCCAGGGATAAACAGTTGACGTGAAGAGGGAAGGAACGAGACGGCAGTCTGTCCTGGTGTTCCTTCCCATTTCGCTCGCTGTTTCCTTATTTTCTTTTTTATTTTTTTTTCTTGCTTCTCTCCTTCCTTCCCTCCCGTTCCACTAGTCTGTTTCTCACGGGCTGAGCGTTCCACCTGTTCCCACCCAAGACCACACGCCGCCGCCGCCGATGCCACAGTGTGCTGCCCACAGGTGGAAAAGCGGGTCCGGCTGTGCTTTGGCGTATACTACGGTGTATGTAATCCATCACAGCTTGGCCAGCTTGGCCAGCACGTCCCAGCACGTCTCAGCACGTCTCAGCACGTCCCCAGCACGTCTCCAGGGCGTCCCCGGGCTACCCAGGGCGTCCCGGCTTTGGGCCAGCTCCGCCCCCATGCATGCATCTATCAGAAACCAGCCAGGAACTCATCGCGGCGACGCGCCATTCGCTGACGGGCTCCTAGCGGCCCCTGCACTGGCATGTCTGGTTCTGCTTATATTCATATACGAGCCCCTGGGAGGCCGACTCGGCAAACTGTGCGAGGAAGTTGATGGCCTTTGTCCATTGGCGTCCACTGGCGTCTTTTTTGGTGTTTTTTCTGGTGTTTTGGCGTCCATTGCCTGTGCTTGCTTTGCGCTGGGCCTTCTGCATGGCGTCCGTCGCCCATGCCAGTCTTGCCTGCCCTTACTTGGGGTTGCCTCCTGAGGCTTAGACCTTGTGCCTGGCCACCCAGACTGCCCATTTTTGCAGAGTCTATTTCTTGGCAGTCGGAATCACAATGTACTTTGCTAGTATTCTTGGATGTATTCTTATTACCAAGCGGATGTAGATGGATCCCAGTACCCCAGAAGTCCCAGGACCCCAGGACTGATCCCAGTCATTGGCTCGCAGCACCATATTGCGATGCTCAAACATGATACTCCCTACTCTATCACCATGGCACTCCTCTATTCCCTCAGAAAGTAAGTATGTCACTCTGACCGTCCCAAATTCCCACAGCAATGGAAAAACGAGGGAAAAAAAGGGGAAAATCTTCCAAAAGGCCACTAGACTGCTGCTAAACCCTCTCAGATTCCAAGACCCTCAAGGCCCCCCAAACCCCCCCCCTCAGCTCCTCTCGGCTTCGGTCAGCAACCACCTGCACGTCCGGCACGTCTTGCGCGCCTTTTGCATGTCGTCCATGCCCCTTCCACGCCTTCGTTCCGCGCTTTCTTTCTTCTTCCCTTTGTGCCAAGACGTCCCGGCTGGCTAGTTCGCGCAGACACTGCCATGCACGAAACACTAGAAGGCACGCCAGGAGCACACCAGGAGCACACCAGGAGCCAGATACCACCGAGTACGCCAGGAGTATCTTACGCCAGGAGTACGCCAAAGGCACACCAAAGGCACACCAAAGGCACCCTCAAACAGCCCAAGTCTGGTGTCCCTTCATGCTTCCATACTTTCCAACCCACGTTTCTGCGCTTCGATTCGCCACGAGATGCCTTGTTTCCCACGCTCTATGCCGTCACCACTCACCGTACCCCCCTCTTTTTTTTGTCTCCCGCTAACCAATACACCGTGGTTACTTTGCGTACTTGCTCACCTCTCTGGGTCGCTTCGCTTACCTAGTACATCGATTGACGCCTGCTGATTCGAGGACTCTCCCTCTCCGTGCTACGGTGTGCAGTGGCATACACAGATACACAGGAGAGAACCTCTCCCGAGTTGCACAGCGTCACACTGTAGCTTACCTGTCCTCCGTCCCCTGTTGCTGTTATTCTTAGTTAGTGGTCCCCAGTGTCTTGCAAGGGCAGGCACAAGACAAACACACTCGCGCACACACGTCTTCGCGCATACTACGAGTATGTACTTTGCACCTGGACACCAACACACCACTCTCCACACCACCTCCCACACACACACACACACGCGCACACACCCTTGTTCCATCTACTCGTACATCCTATGTAGTAGTTCCGACAAAGCCATAGTTACCGCCCGGCTTGCCTACTGCTCCCTTTCGGGGCATCGTATCTTCGGCGCCCTTGGGCTGAACGCGACCTGTTCCCTCGTTCCTGAGGCTGACTGCCCACCCCTGGGAGCATAGTCGACCACGAGTAGGCTGACCGGACGTTTCCCGCTGGTTTGCTTTTAGGCTCATCCTTGTTTCTGTATGCTCTCACGGCGCCTGCCCTCGTGTCAACGCATCTTAAGTCGAGTGCTGTGTCTTACTTGGAGTACCTAGTTTCCAACAGGTAGCTAGTCACTAGTTACTCCTTGTACAAGCCATTCACGTGTTGCCACTGCTACTACTTCTACTGCTACCCATATTGCCTCCTTTCTCTCCAAGGTGATCGGTATGGACCGTTAATCCAGTGGCAACAACGACACGGCTTTCTCGCCCGAGACCGACCTAGTTTTCCCCCTCTCAATCTACTCCTATCCCCCCCTCCCTCCGACCGCCGGATCGTTCCTAGTTCTTTCGCCAAGACGGAGGCGGCCGTTGCCCCCGACCGCCTCTGTGGGGGAAAAGAGAGACAACCGGGGCAGCTTGGTACACAGTAGTTTGCCGGATGCCTGCCTTGTGCTCGCGCAGTGGCAGAGTGTTGGTGCGAGTACGCTTGGTGCAATCGGTTGTCTCTCCAGTCGAGACTCAGGCTTGCGTACGTCCTACCAGAAGGAGACTCTTACTCGTAGCTAGTGTGTTAGTCAAACACCCTTGGCGCCCAATGATTCCCCACGACATGACGCGGCCACGAACACCGATCTTTTCTACAAGAGCCGGGCACATGCAGAAGAAAGTACGGTGAATAAAGAGAGAGAGACACTTGAAAAGAAACCAGTGGGCTGTGGCTGAGAAACATTCGCCCCCCCAAATATTTGGGCAATATCTTCCGACTCGGCGAGATGGTGACCACTTCTGGGTCTGCGCGTTGATTAAATCGTCAATAAAAAAGAGGACCCGGGAACCGAAAAACAAACAGCCTGCCCCGTCCTCGGGACGTGCTGGGCCAGGAAAGGGAAAAGAGCAACAAAAACATAAAAATAAAGAATAAGAGAAAAAAAAAAAAAAACAGAGCCGACGGCAGGGAAAGATAATAATGACCATATTACCCGTTCCCTCCTTTTTTTGTCTGTGTGCTGTCCCTGCCTCTCTTTTTCCCATGTCCCGTCTTCTGAAACGTGGACCACCACGGCATCTCGTGCGAGTACGAGATAGTAGCCAACCTCGTCTCTTCCTCCCTCGAGGCATGAACATCGTCGCATTCCTGTCCAGACAGGGGGCGACCCGCTGATCGACAACGGCACATAACCTAAGATACTTGGGTAACCCGGCCGCGCCGATCACAAAAGAAAAAGCCTGTGAGTTTCGACTCCATCCGACAATGGCTGTGCCCTCATACGAGACAATATTAAGATAACTCCTTCGTTTGGTTCGAAACTCGTCCTCGGATTGGCTGTCCTCTTTGGTTGGCTTGTAACACTATTCTGCAATCCCATATACACCGTCCTCGTGGAGAGCAACACTGCCACGATGCATAAACCGATATGAAACGGCAAGACAATAAAGTCCAAATATAGCCCACACACTAAGCTCACAGCTCGCAGCTCACAGCTTACTATGTAGTTACACTCTTGTGGTTCTTCCCTTTCTGTTCCTCCTCTTTCTCCCCACCACGTGTCGCATCCTCCCAGCATCCCACGTTGGGTGTCAATCGCATCTTGACATCTTCACACCTTCACCTTCGTCTCCGACTTTCGCAGTTGCCTTCTGACCCTCTCTTTCAGACTGCGCCGAAAGTAGAACTCCACCTTCACGGGGCTTTGTGCCTGCTCACCTGTCCGTGTTCTCGTAAGCCAGTTTGTCACGGCCTCTCGCAGCCGGCGCTTAATCCGCGAGACATCTGCCGTGTCTGAGAACAGACAGTCCAGCCTGCCCTTCGCGTCGCCGCAGGATACAAACCTGGCCATCCCTCTCTCGAGCCTCGAGAGTTCAACCTCCATTACGTAAATAGGCTTTCGCTTGCTATTGTTGTTATCTGGTCGTCCTGGCCGTCGCCGTTGAGCGACCACTTCTCCTAGCGTCGCCCCGGTGGTCTCTGTGGCCCCATTGTGTCGTGTGCGTTGGCTAACGTCCTCCTGTCTTGCGTCACCTTGTGCGCCGAACGTAAGCTCCGACAAAGGCTGCTGCTGTTGCCCAGACTGTACTAAGTCTGCACCAACCCCCGTCACCCTGCAGAAGTTAGTGGCGGTCATAAAACTTTGCGGTGCCATTCCGTCCGCGGAGACCCGTTGCGCTTGCATTGCCGTTTTTGGAGGCGTCAAAGGCGATGAGACTTGGCAATCAATCTGTCTTTCGGGTTGTATATGGCCATTATTAAGAGGAGCCCGGAATGAAAGCGTTGTCTGCCGAAGCCCGTCGGTGGTTACGGCGCCTGGAAGCGCTGGGTCGGGGCTGGTGGCCCTCTGCCCAGAGAGATGGTGGTGCCCAGCGCCTTCTCTGCTCTCTGGTGGACTGGACGACGGGGGCGTCTGCAAGCCCTCGGCAGGCCTACTTTTCCTACAGCCTGGTCTCTGCATTAGTCGTGAGTGTCGAGCAAGAATACCACTCCTCTGAATTCCTCTCTGAGGCAAGGTATGACGTTCGTGACGTTCTTCAATTCGTGCACCAATGAGAGAAGGGGGTATGCGCTGTCTCTGGATATGGTTTGAATGCCTCGATCTGACCGATCCTGTCCCAGGACCCTGCCTTGCAGTCTCCCCGTCGCCGAACATGCTGCGTAACTGAGAAATGGGAGACCGCATGCTCTGGTAGGAGGCGACTCTCGATCCTTGGCGGTTGTTTGGGCTCCGAATCACGTCTGAGATGCTTCTGTTTGCCCCGAGAGGCTGCTGAGGACGCCTGCTTCCGTAGGACGGAGTGCTTGTGAATGGAACAGTTTGTTCTTGTGTCGGTGTGCATGGGACCGCCGTGGAAGGTTGTGACACGACCACCGATGAGGCCATGTGCTGCTGTTGATGGCGAGCATTCTGAATCTGTGCCTGGCGGCTTCGTTCTCGCTCAGCCTCGCCGTAAACCCGGTGACAGAGTCGCTCAAAGGCATCGCAGATTAGTTTTTCCTCGGCAAAGAGGACATCTGTCTTGGAAGACTCCACGTTGGGGTCGTAGCTGCCGGCTGGGCACTTGATGTTCAGGCAAATGAACGCGTCCCGGACCTGTCTCGGATGTGTGTAGTCCATCGACTTGGTCAAGTGGCCTCTGAAGATGCCTAGCAGTTTCTTGGCAACTCCCTGGTGCTGGCTCGAGAGCGGCCGGCCATCCACGGAGACGAAGCCCCCAATGGCGAGCCTGGTCAGGTCCGTTCCTGGGTTGGGAAAGTAGGCTTCGAAGACAATCTCATCGCTCCCGCCCTCCGACATGGACTGTGACAGAGGAGGCTGGTCCCCAACAAGGTCCCCCACACACGTGGCCGTGTCAAAGCATGGGCGGGCCACATTGCTGCCAAACAGTGCAAGAACAGGCTCACGCATGCTCCTACTGGTGGCTGCTGCAGGCGGGGGTACATAGGTCCATGCCTGAGCTGGCTGCTGGAAGACCTTGAAAGACAAGCGGAGGCTGGGCCGTGCCAGAGCATAGGAGCACAGAAGGTTCTTGATGGCAGCCATGGTTTTTGCAGCGTCCTGCACGGCAACCTTGCGCCGCACCGGCAGCGACGAAAACAGGCAGGTGGCAGCAACTGTTGTGCCCGGCGGCGCTGAAGAGACTTTCTTGCTGCCAGCCGACACGCCGCCTATCTTGGCCGCCAGTCGGAACGTCGTGGCCACCTTGTCCTTGGCCGTGCGTGTTGTGATGGCCACATAACCGAGCGTGTTGGCACTAGCCAGGCCTTCGCCGCGGAAGCCCAGCGTGGTGCCACCAATCTCTTTCAGGTCTTCGAACCGAGTGAGCTTGCTGGTATGGCCACGACGGCCGAGCGCCTCCCAGTCAATAGGCTGGATGCCGTGGCCATCGTCGCGGACCTCGATCTTGTCGACAGTGTTGGGAGAGATGAGCACCTCGATGGATTTGGCCCGGGCGTCAATGGCATTGTCCACCAGCTCCTTGACGAGGCTCACGGGTGTGGCAATGAGAGTAGAGGAGCCCAGCAGGCGCGATGTGTCCGGGGGTAGAGGCTTGATGGACATGTTGAAGCTAGGGGCAGAGAAGGCGCCACGGGCAGCCGAGGGAAATCATACACAATATAAACCAAACAAGGGGGGGCAAAAGGGGGGGGGGAGGCACAGCGGGGCGGAGAAGAGGACGCAAGGTCCAGAAAACAGGGACAAAAAAATAAGGAAGCCATCGTGATCAGCAGCCCGTAGAAGCTGCTATTAGGGAGTATGTTTTGTAGGGAAAGAACGACTGGAGCTTTCTGTCAACGAACCAAGGAAAGCACGACCAGAGCTTTCTTTCGTGAAGCAAGGAAGGAGCTGTTGGCCGGCCTAGACCAGGAAGGAACGTCCGAGGATTCGTTCCAGAACTGCTGGATACTAGAACCCCGCCCCCCCCGTCTTAGAAAGGTGCTCTTCGCACGAATCAGGTACCAGCTCGCAAAGTACTGTTGTTCATCTCGTAAAACTCCGGCAAGAAGTCCGCCCTTGCCGGTCGTGTTGGCCAGCAACCCAGTCGTTTCCCCCTTGCTGGGAGCTAAACACCGACAAAGCTAGCCAGAAGAGCTAAGCATCTATTATCGCCATGCTCATGACCGACCAGACCCCTGTGCTTGAGAGGTAAACCAACATGGTCCGGCTGACTAAGTAGAAAACGATAGCACCTAATAATAAGCTTCCCCTCCATCGACGTAGTGACAAGCCACCACCATGAACAGAAGGAACCCTTTTGCCCCTCTCGCTGCCATCATAACAGAACGGCATCTCGTCATCACCACCCAACCTGCTGTGCGTCCCGTTTGAGCGTTCGCAGAGCCAGTCGAACAATACTCTTGCAGACTAGACAACGAACAACAGTCTGAGCGACCCCCCTCCCCCCCTCATCCTACCGCAAAAATGCACGACAAGGGTCCCATTTCCCAGACTCACGATGGCACCGGCCTGCGCATCGGTATCATTCATGCGCGCTGGAACACGAGTATCATTGACCCGCTCGTCGCTGGCACCAAGGCCAAGCTTCTGGCCAGCGGCGTAGCCGAGGAGGACATTGTGGTGGAGTCCGTGCCGGGTGCCTGGGAGCTCCCCGTCGCCGTGCAGAGGTAGGCGAACCTTGCCTCTCCCAACTTTGCTTGTCTTCATTTGTACCGTCTTTGCTACTGTTCGCTTCACCTCGCGGAAAGCTTGCCACTGACTAATGCGCGTGCACTGCTGCAGATTCTTCTCCGCATCCCAGATCCAGTCTGCCTCCTCGGCCGGTCCCGACCTGTCGGCAGGCGACCTGCTGATGGGCGGCAGCACTTCCGACCTGACGGCTGGCGCCAGCTCCGCATCTGCCTCGAAGAAAGCCTCGACCAAGCAATTTGACGCCATTGTTGCCATTGGCGTGCTGATCAAGGGCGAGACCATGCACTTTGAGTACATTGCCGACAGCGTGTCGCACGGCCTGATGAAGGTGCAGCTGGACATTGGCGTGCCCGTTATTTTTGGCGTCCTGACCGTGCTCGATGAGAAGCAGGGTCTGGCACGTGCTGGCGTCATTGAGGGCAGCCACAATCACGGCGAGGACTGGGGCTCCGCAGCCGTCGAGATGTCCGTCAAGCGGAAGGCATGGGCAGAGGGCAAGCTGAACTAGGCCGTGACAGAATAGAAAGAACCCCGAAAAAAAAAAAAAGAGAAATAAAAAGAAACCCAACATTACTCCCACCAAAAAAGGTAAAAGGCTCAAGAAGAACAAGAAAAGCAAACAGAAAGTCACCTAACAAACGCATGCCATAACGAGTAGACCGGTCGGGAATCAGACCAATTTTGTATGTCACTAATAATAAAAGAAGCAGGTCAACCACAGGTGGCTGTTGAAGGAATTAAATTATATCCAAAAAATGTAAGGACGATTGGTCTATCGTAAACCGTCCCAGACACAAAAGAGAGATATGTAGTGTAATATGTCCAAAGAAGAATGAAAAGGTTGCCGTCCCTCCGTCTGTATTGCTAGTCTTTTCTCGCAAGCCAAAATTTGAACGCCAGGTATGAAATGACTGAAGGAAAGAATGCAGCAAAGGAAAGTACCAAAAGAAGAGATAAAAAGAAAAGTATTGAGATATAAGACGAGGCGATAAAAATAGTAGCAGAACACAGAAGACAAAGCACGGCCATGCACAAAACAAGAAACAAAAAAAATAATAATGACCGACATGTGCAAATATACAAAAGCACCCTCATCAACAACATCCTTCGCTTTGATCTGATCTTCTTACCGTGTTCTCTCGTTATATGTCGTGCGCATGTTGCTTGCTTGGCTCCGTTTGAACGCTGGTTTTGTATGAATACCGGAGAGAGGCAAGCTTCGAGAAGGTAAAAAATCTAAATCAATCCAACATGATTATGCGTTTTCCATTCTTTTTTTTTTCAAAACCAGTCTAACGGGTCCAGATTTTTTCCCCTCCGATGAAACCCTCCCAATACCACGAAGAGAGTACAGGAAGGAGTAACAGAAAAAAGGAAGAGCAAGGAAATGTGAAAGGTAGAATTCCCAAGGAGAGCATCAATCACACACCCGATTAGCTGATTAAGGTGCTGATTTCGCTTCCGGCAGTGGATTTCTTCGACTTCCACAACGACCGCTTCTTGTCGCGCTTGGCCTTCATAGCGGCCCAGCCCTGTTCGTCGTCATCATCATCTGCGTTGGTGGCGTTATTCAGGGGCGACCGGTTCGTCTGCTTCCGTGCGTGATCCAAGCTGCCTGGGCTGGGAGCACCGAGTCCGTCGCTGCTGGCACCCGGGCTGGAACTGCCATTGACCGGCTCTCCGTGGGCGCCGGTCGCGCCCGACATGGCGATCGATTTATGCAGCTCATTCGCGTTGGGGCCGGCTGGCATGTGCGACACGGGGCGGTACCGACCAGGAAGGCCAATGTTGCTGCGCTCGGAAGGTGCAATAGAAGGTGCGTAGCCATTTGTTGCACCCTGGACGCGGATCGAGGGAGCATAGCCGTTCGGCTGCTGAATCCAAGACGCCGAGCTGGGTTGAACCATGCTCATGGTGCGCATGTGCATATCAGGACGTCCTCCAGCCATGTCCATTGTCGACGATTGGTCGGCAAAGGAGTGGCGCATCATGTCAGGGGTAGGCATACCATTGAACATGCCGTTGGGCATGCCATTGGGCGCCATTCCATTGGTACCGCCATACTGGGACACAGGGCGGTTGTTGTTGTTGCTGGCCATCATCTGCATGAACTGCATCTGCATCTGCATGAATTGCTGCATTTGCTGTGTCATTTGGATCTGGGCCTGGTCACCTGGCGTGAGCATCTGAGGTGGGGCCATACCCGGGTACATCATCTGAGGAGGAAGACCACCCATAGGGTCAAACTGGCCAGTCATCATGCCCGGCATGGGCTTGTTGATGGCGTCGACGTTGGGGCTGCCTCTGCGAAGAGCCCGAGAGCGCTCCTCTGTGGCAATCACGCCAACCAAGCCGCCGGGCATGCTGCCCTGAGGCTGCTGTCCAGCGGGCTGGCCAGCGCTGTAGCTGAGGGTCTCTCTGACAGATGGCTGGACCAAGCCGTAGGGGTCCTGGGGAAGATTTCTCGCAAAGGGCGGAAGACGGCCATTGCCACCAGCAACAGAGCCTGCGGCACCGTTGCCAGAAGGATCGCCCATAACCGAGCCGGCACGTTGGTAGCTAGGGGCGGCAGCGGCACGCAGGTTCGGGTTGGACATCATTGAGCCGAGGCGAGTTGGCGGGCGGTTCTTGTTCGGGAAGCCGTGGGCGGCCAGGATACCCAGCGGCACCTCCTCGTCCTCGTCTGACCCATCCGAACCGGCCTGCGGGGGCGAAGGTGCGGCAGATGCGTCGCCTGCAAGGCTCGGGAGGTTGGGGGTGGACATGGAAGGATGGGTGGAGCGAATGGGGGTTCCGGTCGCGGCCTCTCCGGTGACCTTCATCATCTGCTGACGGTAGACGGCCATGTGAGCTTCTTGCTTCCGTCTCTGCTTTGCAGCTTGGCGGGATTTCTCTGCCTCGTCAATGTCGTCTTCGTAGTTGTCTTCCTCATCCTCGTTGTCCGAGTCCTCTGGCTTGATGATGCTGACGCCATTGCTAGTCTCCTCGCGCTCCTTGTCCTTGCGATAGCGCTCGAACTCGGCGGGCGTCATGACCTTGTTGTTTGACGGAGGAGGCGGGTTGCGCTGGGTAACAACGTATCGCTGGTTCTGTCTCGTCGAGCGGGAAAAGCTGCTGTCAAACAGGTTGTCCTCCTCGTCGTTGGTAGCCTTGGAGCCAAACCGTGGCGATGTAGATTCGGTCGGAACCTGTCGGTAGCCCGCGCCAGACGCTTTGGCTGGCCCGGGGCCAGCGAGCGTCTCCTCGTCTCTCCGGAAGCGACCGCTGGAAGGGGTGGAACGGTTGGCCACCGAGTTCGACGCGGTCGCGCCAGAGAGAAATCGATTGACAGTGGAGTACGAGTCCTTCAGCAAAGTGGCGTCCTCGTCCTCGACCTCGGCGGAATAGTCGATGGTGGATCGGCGGCGGCCAAAGACGGCACTGCTTCGCTTCAGGCCATTTTCGGAGGGCGATGCAGGACCAGGAGGCGACTCGGGCCCGACGCCGTACGGCGAGGCGTGTCTCGGAACAGGCGGTGGTGGCGCATTTTCGTTAGTCGGTGAAGCCATAGCTGAATGCGAGTTCATGAGCTGGTCGTTGGAATTGTGGCTGCCCCAGGAATAGGGCGAGGGCTCGACTTTGGTCTGGTTGTCGACCTGGATGGGCGTGGGCTGGTTAAGACGGTTCCCCGTCAGCGAGCGTGGCGCCAAGGCGGGACGGCCGTCAGCATCATCGCGGATGGTCATCCCGCTGGAGCGCTTATCGAAGCTGCCCAGCATGGAGCCAAAGTCGCCTCCGAGATCGAGGGTGAAGTCCTCCTCGAGTTTGGGCGGAGTGGCCGTCGTGACGGTCGACGACGTGGCAGCACGGTCTCTGGTGGTATACTCGAATCTAGGCGGCGTTTCAGGGGGCTGGTCCTCGTATGCCGATGGCAGGGCGTGGTGCTTCCGCTGACCGCCAAAAGAAAAGGTTCGCCCAGCCGATCTCAGAAAACTGCTGGTTGAGCTGCTCTTTGGGACAGGCGGAACAGGGATGTCGGCGTAAGACTTCTTGTCCTGCTGCTGCTGGTATTGCTGTTGTTGTTGCTGTTGCTGCTGCTGCTGCTGCTGCTGACCCATGTCAGCAGAAGAGGGCGCAGTCGATGCGTTGCTGTGGCGGGAGGAATTGTCAGTGGAAGTGGTCTTGGTTGTGGAGGAGCCGCTGCCACTGATTGGTGTTAGTGGATTCTTTTCTTGGACTGGGGAGGGACGAGGTCCTTCTCCAACGTGGCCATTACAAGGGCATGCGTCTGGCCATGCGGCCCCCAAGCAAACAAAGAAACGCAAGTGCAACGACGTACCGGTTGTTCTTGAGGTCAGCAAAGAGGTTGTCGTTCGGGTAGGTGCTATCCGCAGCAGTGGTGGTGCTGGGCATGGTGTAGGACTTGGCAGGCGGACGGAGAGCCGGGTTGGTGTCGAAGTTCTTTGCGCCGCCGCCGGGGATCTCTGAGCGTTCCAGGACGCGGAAGGACGAGCCTGAGGGGGGTGTTACGGCGACATTCTCGAAGCTCTCGGCGGCTGATTTCCGCTTGCTGAAGGCGACTGGAAATCTAGGCATATAGAAAGCTATGGGAGGAACGGACCGAAGTGGTCGAGGGGGGTGGTGCCCATAAACTGTGGCGGTGTGAAAGCGAGAAGCGATTGGAAGGCTCGATCGACGGGCGACAGGCGGGAGACGACGCGTGCACTGGTCGGTTTGCGTTTGAGGAGCAGGATCCGGGGGGGCGAAGGATGGCAGAGGAGGCAAAGACGACGGTCGACGGGCTGAGGAGGCGACAGATGTGACGGTCGATAATTAGCAGTCGGGGTGGCTATGACGCTCAGTGTCGGGTGGCTACATGGCGGAGAGGGCGAGGCTTCGGGTTAGCAAGGATATTCTTCTTTTTTCTGAGGGGCCCTGGTGGTCTTTCAGCCCCGTTGGTGTTTTTTATTTATAATTTTGGGGACTGGGGTATGCAATGCCGTGCAGCGAGGAAGGGAGTGCAAGTCGTCGTGCAACAATGCGAGTGCCCGCGTGTTGGTTTCGGCGAGGTTGTGGCCGCCAGAAGATGGTCCGGGCACATAGATCACAAGACGACGGACAGACAGGCAAAGAAGCAGAGGGCAGAGAGGGATGGATGTGAACACGGGCAGGCTAGGAGCAGGCAGAGAAGAGGAAACAGCAGAACAACAGCGCAGCGGAGGTAGAAGAAGTAATGTGAACACGCAGCGCAGGTCGTCAAAACACGAAACGCGGCCACTCCAGTCCGGAGGATCCAGTTGTCCACAGTAACCACAACGGGAGCGAAACAAGTCGACCCAAAGCGGCACCCTCGCACAAAGCAGACTGAGACACACACGCACGCACACACACAGAAGTACACAAGCACGCATGCACGAATGCCGCAAAAAATGCTGGTGCTAATACAACCGCATACCAACACCCACACAACCACAACGCGGGACGGAGAAGGCCGCCGGGGTCTCGTGGTCGTCGTCTTTCATAGGCGGGAGGCAGGGGAGGCAGGATAGAGCCGTGCAGGTTTCGGGACCCAAAAGAGCGTGCAGATGCGTTTGTGGCGAGCGCAGCTTCGGATCACAACGCAGAGCGCAAGGTGGAGTGTGTTGCTGCCAAGCTGCTGCTCAGAGCGAGACGAGAAAACAAACGAGGCCAAAAGCTGGCCTTGCGGCGCGGCGGGCAGTGATAGGAGCCAGGCATAAGGGACGGCAGGGCGGTGGAGAACAGGGAATGCAAGGAAAGCGGGAAGCGAGAACGAAGCAAGAAGATGAACAGAGAGCACGGGCAAGGGCAGTGGGGGAGCGGGCAGGTTAATTGGGAGCGATGCACACAGAGCAGGGCAGTCCCAGGATTGAACGACTTACAGAGATGAGGCGGGAGGCGAAGCCGAGAGCAGGTGTTGTGATTAATTAGGAGTCGTTTGTAGCAGGTCATGAAATCGCAGGAAAAACGCAGGAATCCAAGCAGGTGGTATATCAAGGCGAGAGACAGAGCGAGAGTGTTCGATCGTTCGAGGACGACGGAAAGAGCGAGGGGTGAACGTTCGAGAGGACGCGAAATCGCAAGGCGGAGCGAGAAAGGAGAGCGAGAGTTGAAGACAACAAAATCGAGGGCGCAGCAGGGGGGCTTTGCCTTGATGATGGATTCCGACGAGGCGGCGACGGCTGCGTGAGAAGAGAATGTGGAAGACAGTGCTGGAGAGAAAATCGAAGAGCACGTCGAAGAGAAGGTCGGGGTTCAAACGAAAGGAGGCAGACCGTTTGCGGACGAGGTTGTTGATCTGTCAGGGCAGGTTTGTTTTGTGACAATGTCTGAGAGTCAGAGAGCGTGTGCCGGTTTTTTTTTGTGTGTGTGGTTGGTTGCTGGTAGGGTGTTTGTATGGTCTTGGCTGAGTCGGCTAGAGGTGGGTAGCGTGAAGAAGGCGGCAAGGTATACGAGAAAAAAAATCAGGGACTGAACCATTAAAGAGGGTCAGGGACACCGGTCAAGCCCCAAACAACACTGATGCTGACGCAGGTCCAGAGGGGTGTGCGAGCGTCAGGAATGAAGAAGGAGGAATGGGGAACGTCTCAGGCTCGACGAACGGAAGCAGCGGGCAGTCGAGGAGGCGAGGAGTGGGAGAAGCGAAAGAAGAAAGCAAGAGAGCGCAAAAAAGAGGTTGGTGTAAATAAAGTACAATAGGGTAAAATAGAGTAAATAGAGACCGCAGAATGTGTGTACCCAGCCTGGCGCACGATTGGACGGCGGCGGGCAAGAGATGACAGGGGTGCAGGGGTGGGTGTCGTCTGTGTGGGCGGCCAGAACCAGGAAGAGCAGGGGAGTGGAAAGAAAAGAGGACAGGTGAGAAGACGTGACGACGTGAAAACGTGAGAAAAATAAAAAATAAAAAAGAGATGAGGCAACCAAATACAAGAAGAAAAAAAAAACCAAGAGGCAACGAAGACAACAAAACGTGAGCAGCGTCTCGGCAGGCGTGGGCGGAGGCTGGATGGCTGCGGAACCAAAACAGCAAGAGAACAAAGGACAAAGGAGGCGAGGCGTCAGGGAGAGGAGGAAGACGAAGACGAAGAACGGGAGGGGACGATGAGACCGAGGGAGCGAGCGAGGCGAGCGAGGCGAAAACGGAAACAGACAATAAGAGAAGCCGGAATAAAAACAATTGCTAAAATAAAGCTGCAAAATACCGACAATAAGATGCAAAAATACCACAGCACGACAGCACTAAAAACAGGTGGTCGAACAGGAGAGAAAGGGGCTTAGGGCGTCCAGCGGGGGTGCCCGGCGGCCACGGGGCAGGAGCCAAGCGCAAAAGGGAAGGAATGGGGGACCTACTATGTACGAGTAGGGATGATGGGCGAGGAAAGGACTCCATTCGCGAAGACGGGGCAGGGAAGGAGCGCAAGGAAAGGCAAATAAGGGCAGGCCTAGGACGTGCCAAGCGTGCCGAAAAGAAGTTAGTGCGGGCAGTGGTGGTGGTGAGCGCCGAACTCTGTACATACGATAGTAGTCAACTACATACTCGTACTTTGTACTATGTAGGTACTACGAGCACACCGTAGGACAGTATGGAGATGGGCGGCCGCCTGGGGCTCTGGCTCTGGGGCTTGGAGCACTACGGGGCTCGGAGGAGGTTGGAGGCGGTTGACCAAAAAAGAGCCAGGACTGGAACTGCCAGATACGGCTGCAGGACCTGCCATCAGCCTGTGCAGGGTCGCTCCTTCTCTCTGGACCAACCAGCTGAAGACAACCTGCTAGCAGCGACCGGGGCCCTGAAAATTGCAGTGGACCCTGATGGTCCGTTTTGCGCGAGCTGCTGCGCTTGCCGCACGCCAGTTTGCGCAGGCCCAGACAACCCACAGGCACTAACGGCGAGACTGCTATTAAGTTATCAACTGCTTAGGCACTGATTGAGCGTAAAGCCAACAACCATAATAACGCAATAACGGAGGGCGCGCGCTAACTAACGCGCCCACTCCAGCTGGCCGTTTGGCTCCGCCAGGTCCAGCTGCGGGCAAGCCTCTCATTTTTTCCTGTTCGTCAAAAATTCCTTGACCCTCATTTTCTACTTTTTACCTTAATTCTCTCTTAAAGGACCCCTTCTCCGCAGACAGCAGAAGGACCTCCCTTGCATGGACAGTGTGCGTGACAACAGCCAGACAAGAAGGTTATCGTATTAGCATGTGTTTCGGTGGAGGGCCAGGAGGGCCAGGAAGGAAGAAGCCCGCGTCGGTCGAAACGGACAATAGCCAGACTCCGTTGTATTTGGTGCTTTTTGGTGTGTTTTGTTGTGTTCACCCTGCTGCCGCTAAACCAACCCCCTACCAGACTTTGGCACTGGCTAAGGATGGGTGATTTCAATGATGTTAATGCTGCTTGCTGCATTGGGGCTGGCTCGAATCCTGGGACGCGGTCTACGAGTACAACCACGAGTACTACGAGTACATGCTTTGTGGTTGCTATGCACCCGTACGCGTACTGGCTCCGATGTTCTCTCCAGTGTCTCTCGCAGAGTTGCCTCTGCCTAACAACGCGAGGGGTGGATTCTTCCACATGTTTTTCCCGGCTTCACACCATCTTGCTGTCATCTTGCTGTCACCAGCCGGATTCCGACCTGCAGACAGGCGAGCTCGGTGCACGGGTCTCCTGCATTGGTTCCTCCACTGTGACCCTATTCTTGGTATCGATACCGTGCCTGCCTGTGCATAAGGCAGTGCCATTGATCTCGTTGCTTTTCTCCTTTTTCTTCCCCATTTTTGATGACTCAGCAGTATGCAAGTGCTTTCTTACAAGAGTACTTTGTACAGCGTGCTCCTCACGATTAAGACGCTTCTAGATTTGCTTGTTGACTTGGCTTCTTCGCGTTGTTTACCTGGCGGAAATGAGCTGTCTGGAAAAGCAAGCAAGACGAGGCGCCCGGCGGACCAAAGAAGGAAGAAAAGTCCTGTTGGTGCCGGATCATGGGAAATGGTTCTTGCCCAAGGCCGACCGACAGCCCCTGGCTGATGATGAGAGGGGGAAAAAAAAAAAAAAAAAATTGGATGGGGCGAACAGTGGGGACGCCATCGGAGGAGCCAGCCAGCCATAATTGGAGTTGGGACGGAATTTGGCACCGGGGTTTGAGGCCAGCAAAAGAACCTGAGTATCTTGCAATAGTTACTTGAAGGCAAGAAACACCACCAACCAATACGGGCGTATTCGCAAAAAAGAGACCACAGGGTGAGATACACGAGTATCTTACACGGCACACAGCAAGAGGAAACAAAACAATGTCTCCGGCTTGCGCAGACAGGACACGAAAATGGCCCTTTTTTTTTCGCACAACCACCCACCCCGGCCCACGTGCATGAGGCATGCAGCTCAGGTCTGCGTGCATGGCATGCTTACATATCTGACCATGTACTTAGTTACATAGTGCACACTCACCGTAAGATGCAGTGCACAGTTTTGTGCGCGCCCGCCCTGTGCGCTCAGCTCTGCAAGGATGGGTCCCAAGAGTGGCCAGTCCGGGACTAGGCCGGCATGGAGGACAATAGAGCAAGAGGCAGCAAGAGGCAGCAAGAGGCAGCAAGAGATAGCACAGACAAACAAAAAAAAGAGACGAGGGTACAACCAGAGCCAGACCTGGCCGCGCGGTCTCCAGTTTCCCAGCCCTGGTGCCCCAGTGTTGGTAATGGGTGGGTGGCAGAACTCCAGCATCCTGCGGAAAAAACGCGCCATCACGAAAACAGGGCAGCCTCGCTCTCGCTCACCACGTCCGGCGCCACGCCCGGCACCGCGTCCGCCCAATGCTTTCCCGCCTCGCAGCCTCTCCCGCCGCGTGCCAATTCTCACTCTCAGGTCCAGGCGTGCATCAGGGCCGTCCTCCGTGGCGATCTTCAGCAGCCGCCATGAGACGAATACCCCGTGTACGATACGCTTGCGGGCCTGCTAATCGCGTGTACTTTGTACTATGTATGAATAACGTCCTTGCCGGGTATCCAGTCCTTCTTTGCTTGCTGCACTCCCGTTCTCGCTTCTGCTCTCGCCACCTACCGCGGGCACTCCTCCCAGCCGTTCCGCTGCCCCTGCAAGCTACCCCTGCATGCAGGTTCTCCCCCAGCGCGCTCCGCCGTGAGCGCTATTTTATACGAGAGACATAGCGACATGGCGGCCACAGCTGGTTGGTCCACGGGCCTGGAACCACCCCTGGTCCCCAGTTTTGGATCGATCTGGGTTTTTTTTTCCCCCTACATCCAGGCCTTTGTTCTCTGTGTGGCTGACTCTCCCTATTTTCGCACGCTGCGCATGTCTCAACAAACAAACCTATTCTTGTTCCATCTGCGTGTTCGTCTCGTCATGGCCGTTTGACAGCCGCAGCTTACTACGCGCAGCCCGTAATAGAAGCAAAGAGCTCGCAGCCGCCTTGGCAGGGCAGTGAAAGGTGCAAAAAAACAAGGAGACAGGTCCCGTATTGTTGTGCTAACTACGAGTACAAGTACGGTGTACGAGTATTAGTCAACTAGTTAGTTGTTAGTTCGCGCCACGCTGTTCCTTCCGGGTCTTGCCAATCTTCCTTCTTCTCGCTTCTTTCCTTCCTCCCCAGCCACGAAACAACTTCCTCTAGTATGCCTGGTATTTCAGGCCATGAGCGCCCCCAAACAGCACCATGCCGAATCAAGCAGTTACACAATCTAGCTTCTAGCCTCGGCCTGGAAGGTACCCCGGATTTCACTTATTATCCACCGCCTTCTCTGTAGTGGCTCGCGGTAAGGTCGACCATGGGGAAAGCCTCTATAAGCACCACCCTATCAGTGTCGTCGCACACTTGCAGAACATAATGCCTGACCATACCCACTGGCAGGAGAAGTATCCCAACTCAATGGGAAAGAAAAATTGAGATACAGATGACCTAGCTGAGTCTATCAGGTATATCATCTAATCAGCCTAGCAGAGCCCCCCCCCTATATCAACACAATGAAGCTTCTTTTGAGAATGGCATTCAATGCATACGCTTCTCTCTCTCTCTCTCTCTCTCTCTCTCTCTCTCTCTCAAGCAGCAGCCTCCACCAAATTGGCTGCTGGCACGGCCGCCGTCTCCTTCTCCGACTCCAGAACCCCCGTAAAGGCCGGGTCCGGGTCTACCCAGTACGGCCGGTCCACCCCTTCCATCCACTCCACCGGCGACTGGAAGTCGACGAAGCCAATGTTGGGGCTCGACAGGTGGAACCCCATTACCCGCTGCACCTCCCTGGGCCACGACAGCACTTCTTCTTTCGTGTGGACCAGATACTGGTTCTCCTCCCCGCGCATCACCCCGCGCATAAAGAACAGCCCGTGCATCGGCCGCTCCTGGTCCGTCGTCGTGTTCTCGCCACCCGCGTGGTACGTCGAGCCCAGCATCACAAACGCGTCGCCCTTGTTCATCACCGCGTACGCCAGATTCTCCGTCCTGGGCCACCGGTCCAGGCCCCAGAGGTGCGACCCAGGGAGGACCTGGAGTGTTGGGTTGCTTTGTTAGTGAGGGGAGGGGGGGGAGATACGCGTACGATGTTGGTGAGTGTGTAAAGGTGCACAAGTGTGCAAGCAGTGATCAACAGACACGCAAAGGTGTGAGCAATATCAAGAAGCCGAAAAGAAAGGGCAAACAAGGGGGGGGTGGTTCTTGGTTGTAAGCGTGCCTGTGTTGCGCCGTTCTCAATCGACGTCTTGACGCCCGGGATCAGAAACGCCATTCCGACGTCACTGCCCAGCCGGTACCCCGTCTTGGTCTGGTCCACGTGGTCCGGGTGGAAGTTCTTGTCGTCCCGGTGCAGCCGCTGCGCCTTGCTGCCCGGCCGCGTCTCGATCGTCAGCGCCGTGTTGATGATCGGGTGCGTCGTGTACGTGTGCTTCTCGGCGCCGTAGTAGTTGCACGTCGTCTTGGCCAGGAAATACTCGGTCAGCTCGTGCACGACCTTGCTGACGAGCCACTTTTCGCGCACCGTCTGGCTGCGGGCGACCAGGCGCGGGCAGCGGCGGGTCTCCGGCGGGAAGATGGTGCCCTTCCAGGGCTTGTCGCTGTCGAGATACGGCTGGATGTCGGTGTTGACCTGGTCTACGAGTGCCGGCGTGGTGAAATTGGTAATGATGGCAGCACCATCCTCGACGATGGCCCTTTTCAGCGCCTCAATGTCCGAGGCATCGATGCGCTGGAGCTCCGGTGACGTAGATGACGGCATGGTCCATACAAACTGCGCAATATCGATCGATGACAATTACTTGGTTTGAATTGTCTACTGTTCCTTTGCGGGAGAGATAAAAGACACAAAGGGGCCAGGATAAGGGGACGACCCGCTTGACAGGTCAGCCAATACTGAATCTTGATGCAGGGAGTGGTGCAACAAAAAAAGCCCGGGGGCTTAACGACTCAGGTCCGATTAAAATCAGGATGTTTTTATATACGCATGAAGCACTCAGAAAACAAGCATCCTATTTCGACAGATATCCTATCTCTGTCAAGGCTGCCAGAGCTGTGGTTCGCCTCGTCCAGGATAGGCAAGCGACCAGCGAGCTACGGGTGACGTTTTGGGGGCAGCATGCATACTCCATGTCGATATATCGAAGATATAGACCGCGGTTATCGAATATATCGAGCACTGAGCACACCAAGTATTTCTCCGGGGAAGCCACTGCGGCCTTATCAGAGCACAAAAACAGGGTAGGCCACACCCTTTGTATCCCAGTCGAACGTGGGTAAACCTTCCTCATCCAGGAATGCTTGTTATCCATGGGTGTGAATTGTGTGCGCGGGGGCCAGGACGTAATCGTTTATCTTTGAAGATCGTCGCTCTTGTATTCTTTTGGGCTGGGTGCGAGGCTCCCCGGCTCCTCCACTATCAAACCATTTGCTTATCGTACTTGCTATGCGTGGCCGTCATCGAATCCAGCTCTATTTCGACTGGCTACCAGCTGTCTGAAAAAAAAGTCTGATAACCCGTGGTTTTGGTACATGCAAGACAACTAACTAATACGCGTACAGAGGGCAGGAGTATGGGCTAGGCACACACTCACGGATATGCAATAGAAGAAGATATATACACACACGCACATATATATATTCTTTGTATTCCACGTCTTGAGGCTTATCCTATGCATATTTTGTATGGTTTTGCCACCTCTTCTCTACTCTCCACTCGTTCTCTTGAAAAAATTCAAGGACGGAACCAGCTAACCCACTGTCTCTTCCACAATGGCCGCCACCGCCAACAATGGCGGCGACGAAAAACAGGTCTTCGACAAGTCCGAGACCGACAAAGGCACCCCGGTGGCGAGGTTGAAGCTGAACGTGCTAGTGGTTTTGAAGTCGGCACTGTTCACGAGTACGACCACCTAGAACGGAAACTTGCCTGGCGCCAGATACCGTGGATGATTATTAGCGGTGCCATCGGCACCACCCTTTTTGTCTCGATCGGCACTGGATTGATGAACGCCGGCCCAGGAAGCTTTCTTGTCGCCCTTATCGTCTACACCTCGTTCCTCAGCGCGGGCAACAACTGCATGGCCGAGATGTGTGTATACATGCCAGTCAGCGGTTGTCGGATTCGGATGGCCAGCCATTGGGTCGACGACGCTCTGGGATTCGTGCTGGACTTAACTTCTACCTGTGCCAGGCTACGTTAATATCTGCAAGCGCCTTCCACGACAGGCTTTTTTTGGGTTTTCTGATTTTTCTGACTTTTCTGGCGATGTTCTGTGTCTTCAGTTCGAGATATCTGCCAACCTTTGACTTATTGGACCGGCCACGTGCCACCTGCTGCCATTTGTGTTGGGTGCATTGTGGTCAGTCCAGTATTGCGATTGATCTTGTTTACTGACTAAGCTAACGTCTCCGCCCACTTACACCAGCCTCATCAATGTTTTCGCCATGAAGACATACGGAGGGGGCGAGTTCTGGCTCTCTATTGGCAGTGTGCTACTCTTGTATTGAGTTGAAGAAATCGAAACAAAAAATCCAGAGACGAAAAGTTGTGTGGTGCTGACTTGACCTCCCAGAGCTTATCCTTGTGTTCACCGTCTTTGGGTTCACTTTTGTCACCATGGTTGGGGGGTAAATGATGTCTACGACTTCCGCTACTGGAAGAATCCGGTATATCCTGTGGCTTAACGGACGGCCCAACAGTGTCAAAAGTAATCCCATGTACAAGAGCGTAAGAACTGAATGAAAAAGGATGCATTTGTAGAGTACATTACGACCGGCACGCTGGGTCGTTTCGAGGGATTCCTGGCTGGTCTCTGGCTTGCATGTTTTGTTATTGTCGGCTCCGAGTATGTGGCCATGTTGGCAGCCGAGGCCAGGTCGCCTCGGAGGACTCTGTCTAAAGGGTTCAAAACCATCTACTGACGATTCACCATTTTTTTAGTGGGCGGCGCCCTGGCAGTCGGCATTGTCCCCCCTTACAATGATGCACAGTTCGTTGCTGTCGACAGCGACAGTGTCTCGGGCTCTGGCACGGATGCTGCCAGTCCCTACGTCATTGCCACGCAGAATCTTGCTATCGGTGTTCTGCCAGACATAACAAATGCGCTACTTCTCATCAGCATCTTCTCAGCCAGAAACTCCTACGTCTTCTGTACCACCCGGACTCCCTATGCCCTATTTCTGGATGGCCATGCACCACGATCCATGCGCAAGTGCACAAAGTCCGGCGTTCCAATCTACTGTTTTGCCGTCATCGTGATATTCCCGCTGCTGTCGCTGCTGATCCTGAGCAACAACGTCTCGCAGGTTGTGAACTGGTGAGCTGGCCCTTCTGGGTGGATGTGTGTCGCGTATTTTCCCCGGAAGGCCATGGAAATTTTTTGATAAGTTTTTCGATATATTTCCCCCTCCCCCTTTTTTTTTAATTTACTTGGAAATTTTAAGAGCCTTGCAAATATAATATGTTTACTGGTACGACTTTCTTTAATATAGGCTGGCCAAATTGACTACTGATTCTCAAGTTGTCGATTAAGTTAACTAATGCTTTTTAGAAGACTCCGTTCTTATGGCCATGCAGAAAATCTAGCCCCGGCACCAAGAGACAGCTGTTTGAGCGACATGGCATCAAATGGCGAACGAAACAATGTAGTTACATTTTTTCTTCCGCACACAAGAGACGCGGCTATCACACCACGATGCCAGTTTTGTACATCCACGCATGTGATAAAAGAATTTCCAAAGTGCTGCCAGACACCACGGCAGTACCACTCGTAAAGAATAAAGGCCACACAAAGGAGAAAAGAGACGTGGGCCGGCTGAAATGGGGGATATGAAATATACATGGTCAAAATGCATTGCCCTGTTCAGATAGTTTGGGCACCAGACCACAGCAGGCTCACGGGCATTCCATTTCCCATGCCCATTTCCCCATTTTCTGGCTGCTGACAGGCGCTAAAATGCATCCTGGAAGGCGGTGTTTTGCAGGCGCTAACTAGGCCCACAATCCCCGCCAGCACTTGCTGTTGATAGCTCTCGCAGTGCCATCACGTGGTCAGGGGTGCTGAGCACGTTCCTGGGCCAAAGCACACTCGTTGTAGTAGCAGTGGTGGATTCGGGGGGGGGGGGCTATTTTTTTTTTTTTTGCCTCCTAGCTAGTCTTCTTGGCCCAGACCTTTGTTTCAGCGCGGCTTTTAAGGGACAAGCTGTGAGGTGTTGGTGTATCCCTATTACCTATTATTGTCCCGCGTTTCTTTCTCTCGCATTTTTTATGCCTTAGCCGCCCGTCTCTCTCTTCTCTCTCTCTCTCGTCCGAACCACACGAACCACACGGACGTGTTCTGTTTCTCCTCCAATCCTTACCGATTTTTCTTGCTTCTCCCGCCCTGATCGACCACGCAGAACAGAACCTGCCGTGCCGTGTCTGCAGAGAAGCTTGAGTCGGGTATTAAAAAAAAAAAAAAAGCTCTTTGCAAGTGGAGCTGCAGCATTGCTCGCAAGCACCAAAAGAGCAGGAGCACTAAATCGACCAAATCAGGCACAACAGACACCACCAAAAACACCACCAACAACACCACCTCTCACATGTCGTCACCCACACATCTCGTGCGCCATGGCTCGTTCCTGCTGCAGCAGGACGACCACATGGCGCCCAAGGGCAGCTCGCTCAACAGCTTCATCCGCAAGCGCTCGACCACGTCGCTGCTCAGCCACTGGCGCGACGAGGACGACGGCCCGGCCCAGGGAGGCCCTCCCACGGGCTCCGTGACGCCGTCCGGCAACGGGGCCTCGCCGCCGAGCGCGTCTGCGTTTGGCGGGTTCGACCTGCGCCGCTGGGAGACGTACCACGACGAGGACGACTTCCACCGCGACGAGCGGCGTGCGAGCGCGCTCTTCAGCAACCCGCAGCTGCGCAGCATGCGTCTCATCGGCAAGGCTAAGCGCTACCGGTGGGAGCGGTACTGGAAGACCGACGATCAGCTGAAGAAGATGAAGAAGCCAGTGTAAGTGCAATTGGGCGTTGGACAGGGCCTTGGCCCCAGTCTGGGGACAGTTTGGGGACAGTTTGGGGACAGTCTGGGGACAGCCTGGAGACAATCCGGGGGTGGTCTGAAGCTGGGGGAAGCCAATTCATCTCCTATAGCTCCACGAATCCTTCGAGCTCCCTTGTGTCTGAGACCTGGGGCTTCCTGGCAGTTCTGGCAGTTCTGGTGATTCGTTGTAGTTCTTGGCAGCTCCGGAAGTCCCGAGAGCTGTCTGGAGCCACTGAGACATTGCTGCTTGCCAACAATGTTTTCGGCATCTTTTGTGCATCTTTTGCATCTTCTGCGTCTTTGCGTCTTCTCTTCTTATTCTCTTTCTTCTCTTCCACAACAGCTAACACCCCCCCTCCCAGGCGAGAGTACTACGAGCGCAACAACATGCTCATCCAGCAGTACCTCTACATCGACCGCCTCCTCAACTCGTCTCTGCCCCACGACCTTCTCAACGAGTACAACAACGTCCACCAAACCTCCCGCGGCCTCTCCGTGCCCGCCACCATCTCCGAAGAGCCCACCCGGCCCGTCTCGCCCACCGAAGAGAACATTGCCCTCCTGCGCGAGGACCTCAAGGCCAAGGGCCTGGCCTCGGCCGACCACGTCGCCGGCCTCGCCGGCACCACCACGGTGAAGAAAGTCAAGCGCACGCCCAAGGCCATCTACCGCCCGGCCGAGACCACGCCCCTGCTCAAGAGCCACGCAGAGGATGACGACGACGACCACGATCATGACCCGGTCACCGACGACCGCGTCTGCGAGCGCAAGCCCAGCAACGACCTGCTGCGGTCGCGCAACAGCCAGATCAAGTTTACGGATGCAGGCCGTGGTGGTGGTGGCCACAGAGACGACGACACGGACCGTCTGAGCAGCAGCGGCAGCGGCAGCGGCAGCGGAACAGCCGGCGGAAATGGCAGCACCGTCGTCGGCAGCTGCAGCATCTATGGCGCCACCGCGTCGTCGTCGTCGCTGCCGTCGCCGGCCAAGAAGCCGACCGAGGTCGACCTGGAGCAGGGGGGCACGGCGTCGCCGACGCTGGACGACATCCCGCAGCTGGAGGACGACGACGGCGTCGAGAGCGATGCGCCCATTGTGACGCTGGCCATCTACATCAACATGGCCGCCAACATCATCCTGCTGGCCGGCAAAGTGGCCGTCATCGTCACCGTGCCGTCCATTTCCGTGCTGGCCAGTCTGGTCGATGCCATCCTGGATTTCCTGTCCACGGCCATTGTGTGGACCACCACGTGGCTGATCAGCAACCAGGACCAGTACCGCTATCCCGTTGGACGTCGGAGGTGAGTTTTGTATTCCGCCCACTGTTCTCTCCAGTTCCCAGGAAGCTTCCCCTCCGCGCGATCTTCCCTGCTGACAAATTCACGCCGCAGGCTCGAGCCGCTCGGCGTGCTTGTGTTCTCTGTCATTATGATCACGTCGTTCGTCCAGGTCATGTTGGGGGCAGTCCAGCACCTGCTTTCGGACGATCGTTCTATTATCGAGCTGTAAGTGGTTCCGCGGCGGCGGTGGTTTCCGGTTTCCTTTCCGGTTTCCTTCCCGGCTTCCGGCTGGGTTGCATCTGTGCTTTTTGCGTTGTGCGGCAGTGCATTGCAAACTCGGCATTTGTAGTTACTGACCTTTGCTGTTTAGGGGCATCCCGGCCCTGCTCACAATGCTGGGCACCATTGTCATCAAGGGTCTCTGCTGGCTGTGGTGCCGCATGGTCAAGAATTCTAGTGTCCAGGCCTTGTAAGTTTGGGCAAAACGCCGATGTCGCTGTGTTGTGGTGTCGATCGAGATATCTGGATGATTGATGACTAACACTGTTTTGCAGGGCGGCCGATGCGGCGACTGGTAAGACGACTCTCCAATACGGGTCCCAACCGCAAGTCGGGAACCGCTCTAACTGGTGCTGCAGATGTCATTTTCAATGCCGGTTCCATTGCCTTTCCCATTGGTACGCATGAAGATCTACTGAACACACAAGAACACTGGCCAAGACGAATCCAACTAACAACCCCCCCTTCCCTCCTTCACAGTCGGTTTCTATGCTCGCATCTGGTGGCTTGATGCCCTTGGCGGTCTTCTCCTGTCCATGGTCGTCATCTACAACTGGTCGTGCACGTCTATTGAGCACATCAAGCACTTGTCTGGCTTCTCGGCGACTGCTGACCAGCGAAACATCCGTATGCCCCCCCCTCCCCCCTCTTCCTCCAGAGGAACCAGTCTAACCGGATCAGTGCTCTACCTGACCATGCGGTTTGCCAAGACCATCCGCAGTATTCAGGGTCTGCAGGCATACCACGGTGGCGACAAGCTGATTGTCGAGGTGGATATTGTGCTGGATGCAAACATGTCCCTCAAGGACTCTCACGATCTCAGGTAAGTTTGCTCCAGGGGCATTTGCTGTTCCTGCGTTTCCTGCGTTTCCCGCCCTTCGACTAACACGCCCCCCAGTGAGAGTCTTCAGTACGTCATCGAGTCGGTGCCCATTGTCGACCGTGCCTTTGTGCACGCCGACTATGCCAACTACAACTTCCCCACGCACATGGAGCAGCAAGCTGCCTGAGAAGAGAGGTGTGATGCCACGATTAGACTACAGGTAGAGGGATGTAGACTACTTACGACTAGAGGGGTGGTTAGAGGAGCTGTGTACGATTTTTCCCGGGCTGTTTTTGTTCGAAGTGGTTTGTACCAGGCCAAGGAGACACATTCGGCGCATCAATGCATCTTATAGTATGGCGTTCATATTGGCCTGTCCTCCTGGGGCTGTGTCGGTTTGGATATGGGAGCTTCTTCACTTTTTTGCTTCGCTTTTTCGCTTTTTCGCTTTTTCGCTTTTCCCCTTTCTTCTTTTTCTTTCTTGGATCACTGTTCTGGACATAAAAAGCAAGCAACAAAAACATTTGGATATTTTTTTTTTTCATAGGATTATCGATGGGCGTTGGCGTTTCTGAAGCAAAGGGATTGCCACGTGCATTCCCTTCCCGACTCAAGTGGAATTCAATACCCGCAAGCGGTAGTCTGAACAATTGATAGAAAAATCACAAAAAGTCTGAAAATAGTAAGCATCGCATTGCCTTCCCGCCTGTCTCTCGACATATTGCCCCCCTCTTGCCTGAATAACGCCCCAGAACGCCTCTTTCCCTCCGCTATTGATAGGGATATAAGACTGAGCATGATCTCTCGTAAAAATAGCAGCAAACACCCCAAACTCCCAAAAGTGCACAACAAATGAAAAAGAAAGCCACTGCAGTCATCCATGTCTTGGGAGACCGCCAGACTCCCAAGCCGCCATCATCACCACCAGCACCAACCACCACCAACAAAACGCTACATCTACCAGAGCCGCCCCCGATGATCAACGGCAAACGGGCGAGAAATTTGTCTTGCTGTTCCTGGTGGTATGGCTGGGGGGTCTTCGCATCACAATCGTCACCCGCTCTGTCTCTAGCTGCACGAATGTCGTCCCCCCTCCTGCTGCGTCGTCCCCCCCCCCCTTGCCACCTGGCCGTTGTTGTCCTCCTAGTCCAGACCACTACCACCAACACCACCACCACCACCACCGCCGCCGCCGCCGCCGCCACTGCCGCCAGTCCGTCGCCGCTGCGCGTCCCGGTACAGCGCCCGCTCCTCGGCCAGCGCGTCCCGCACCAGCCCCAGCGAGCTGTTGGACGAGGACATGCGCTGGTCCTTGCTCAGCAGGCCCGGGTCCGCCTGGGCCAGGACCATCCTGCGCGACACGGGCGCCATAAAGTCGGCGTCCAGCAGGTCGACGCACGCCGCGTACACCTGGGGCGGGCAGTTGGCGCAGGCCTCGACGACGCGGTCGGCAAAGGGCAGGCCTTGGTCGATGCACTGGCGGTAGGCGTCCTGGAGGCGGCTGACACGGGCGCGCAGGTCGGAGCCCGGGCGGGTGCGGTAGAGCTTGCGCCACTGGTCGGGCGAGTAGAGGCTCAGGCGGTGCTCGAGGCTCTCCTCGGCGAGCTGGGCGAGCGGGCGGTGCAGGAAGCGGTCGGACAGGCGCCACAGCACCAGGATCTGCTTGGTGGACAGCGTGCCGCCCGTCTCTTCTTTGCGCAGCAGGAACGCGTGCGGCTCGTGGAAGTGCGCGCGGTACAGCAGGTCCACCCACAGGCCAAAGTCCTCCACCGCGACCTCGTCGTCGTCGAGCTCGACGCGCTGGGTCTGCGCCTCGGCAAAGGGGCCGCGCAGGCAGCCGCGGAAGTAGTCCGAGTTCTTGCACAGGAGGTCGGCGTGCACGGGGAACTCGCGCCCGCGCACGACCACGGTGGCAATGCTGAGAGGGTTTCTGCGAGCCCGGTGGTGTTAGCGGTATGCGTTTTTCCTGCCTGCTAGACCCTCTGCTCTTTTCTTTTCCTCTTCTTCTTTTCTTTTCCCCTTCTTCTTTCCTTTTCCCTTTCTTCATTTCTTTTCCCTTTCTTCTTTCCTTTTCCCTTTCTTCTTTCCTTTTCCCTTTCTTCATTTCTTTTCCCTTTCTTCTTTCCTTTTGCCCTTCTTCTTCTCTTTCTTCTCTTTCTTCTCTTTCTTCCCCTTCGTTTCTTCTGCCACCCCCCCACTCCTGCCCTTCTCCCGTTCTTCTTTGCCTTCTCTTCTCCTTCTCCTTCTCATCCCCCCCACTCTCGCCCTGACATTGTCCTCACCTGAACATCAGCACGCCCGTGTTGAGCTCTTCGCGCTCCTTAGCGCGCGCCGAGACAGATTCGCTCTTGGCCGGCGGAGGCGCTGCTGCTGCTGCTGCTGCTACTACGGATGGCATACCGAATATGCTCGGGACCGTCGCTGGCATGTGTCCTGATGTGGTGCTCGTGGACGAACCTGTGGTTGTTGTTGTTGTTGCTGGTTGTGCCGTTGTCGCCGTCGCCGTCGTGGCCGTATTGCCTCTGGCGGTCGCATGTCCCGCGATGTTCCCTCTCCCGTTCCTCATCGGCGTCGCAGCCGCCGGCAGCGTGCCTCCCTCGACAACCGTGTTGTCTCCGCTCATCAACTGCAGCGTGCCGCCCATCATTTGCGCCGCCACCCGGTCGGTATCGGCCATCGTATCGTAGTCGTCCATAGCCCAGTCGTCGGCTGGTCCGATGGTGTTGTCGCCGTCCATGGAGGCGGGCAGCGCGGTCGAAGAATGCAGGAAGAAATGCAGGCAAGCAGTGTTGCGTGTCGTAGGACAGAAGAAGGGTAGAGTGCGGGCTGCCTTGGCTCCTTGAAACCCGGTAAATCGTCGGTTCCAGCCCAAGTCCAAAGAAGTGTCAAATGGGTGGAATGGCTGTCGGCGCATGCAACTAGGGAGTCCGAATGATTAACATGCGCGCACTTCCTGGCAGTCCATTCGGATGTGGCAGTTTTCTCTCGTGCTTCTCCTGGGGAACGGTCGACTTGTCTCCCAAAACATAGGAGAACAAAAAAAAAAGATCGTGTGGTGTTGCAGGAGAATCCCGGCGTGCGATCTTCGGCGGGGGGGCTAATCACAGGGCGAAATAACGGGAGACACCGTAAAGCGGTCAGCTAAATAAGCCTAATTAATTACGAGGCTGCCAAACCAGGCACTAAAAGGCTGCCCCCGAAGCAGGGGGGGGGGGTGGGAGGTGGCTCGCTTTCGTGCATGGAATGTAAGGAGGATTCTTATATCCGATTTTCCCCACACCCAATTTTCAGGTCACTGACGCACTCATCCATACAAACCCTCACGACCGCTCATTGCAAGACACGCGCCGGCCCTCACTGCGTCCTCCACCTAAGACATACACACACACAGTCAGTAACCCTCTCCTTTTCTTTCCTAACTCACATATGGCCAGGTACTGACTACAAAGCAGACCATTTTCAACCCTTCTCCTTTTTCCTCTTCTTCTCCTCCAACTCCCTTTCTCATGGAGAACGGCGCCCCCAGCCAGGGCGAGGGCAAAGACCCCAGCTCGTTCCTGAGCGAGATCAGCGGCGGCCCCGTCGTGGTCAAGCTGAACTCGGGCGTGGTGTACAAGGGTGGGTAGAAACGGCTCCTCTTCTTTTGCTAGGCGTCCTGTTGCTAACATCCCCCCCCAGGCGAACTCCAGTCTGTCGATGGCTACATGAACATTGCGCTGGAAAAGACAGAAGAGTATGTCAACGGCGTGAAGCGGAGAACATACGGCGACGCGTTTGTGCGCGGAAACAACGGTAAGCACTTTTCGCCGGGGTAAACTTGATGAGATGGGTTCCCCCCTTGGTGGGAACCGCGGCGAGACTTTCTGTATATTGACCAGTCTGTAGTGATGTACATTTCCGCGGCCGAGTAATTTGGATTGGCGAATATGGAGAATCATTGGAAACGACCAAAGCTTGACGCAAACGGAGGGAAACCAAAGGCCAAGGAAAGAAAAGCCTCTGGCCATCTGTAAGACGCCCCGTCATCTTGACGGGACGCAAGTGGTCTATGGCCAAGACGGGTCTTGGGTCAGAGGACTTTTGTCCTAGACATGGGAGATTCTACACATTAAATAGAACGCCCGTTTCCTTATTTTTTTTGTTGAAAAAAATATACTAAAATGCTATGTTGATGCGCTATCCGCTCTCCCGCAGCCCCTGTTTCTATTCTCCTGCAGACGAGTGCTCCCTTTTCCTCCCCATGACCTTTTTTTTCTTTTTCTTTTTACAGCCATCGCGTTACTGCCATCGCGTTACTGCTATCGGGTTGACTACCCCCCTCCCGAGTTACAACCGCCGAGCCCACCCAAAGTACGTCCGCCCGTGGATCGTCACCTCGCCCTCGGCGTTCCGCTCCACGTCGGGCCCGCTGGCTGCGGCTGTCTCCAGCCGCTTGCGGACGGTCCGGCGCGACGTCGGCGGCACCGTGGCGTCCGTGTCGCCGGTCTCCTCGTCCGGCAGGCTGGCCACCTGGCTGAGCGTCTCCACACGCTTCCACAGGGCGTCGGGCGCGAGCGCCACGGAGAAGGGAACGATGTCGTCCTGGAGAGCGCCGAACAGGGGCTGGTCGCCCCCGGCGGCGTCCACAAAGGCAGACTGCCACTGGCAGTCGCGGAAGCGCGGGTGGCCGTCGTTGCGCAGCGAGAAGACCAGGTCGTTGAGGGACTGCTCCCAGCGGGTGGATGCCTTCCAGTCGGCTGGCTTATTGTCTAGGGGGAGTGTCAGACAAAAACAAAAACAAAAACAAAAAGAATATTGGCCAACACCAAGCAGTGTCACGTACAGTCTTCAATGTTCCAGATGACGCCCACAAGGGCGTCCGGCTTCAGGATGCGGCGGATTTCCGTCAGCGCTTCCTGGTTGGCGAACCTGCTTGGTGTCAGTCTTTCCGTCTTTGGCACGACGTATCCAAGACCACACATATGTAAGGACTGGCGCATCCAGAGAGCATCTCGAGGACCCAGGGGGTACAAAATACACCCCCCCCTCCTCAAAGGACCATCGCTTACCAGTGAAACGCCTGGGCTATCACCACCCCGTCGGCCCACCCGTCGGCCACCGCCCCCATGGCTGCCCCGTGGCCGTCCACGACGGTAATGTGCGGCAGCTTCTTGGCCGCCAGCTGGGCACGCATCTCCGGGTGCGGCTCGACGGCAACGACCGTCCACGGCGGGCTGGCGGCGGCGGCCCGGCGCGAGAGCTCTTCGGTGAACTTGCCGGTGCCGGCGGCGATCTCGACTATGCGCAGAGGAGTGCCGGTGTCAGTCTCCTGGAGCTGGCGTTCCCGCGCGGGGATCTCCAGGTGGCTGAGCAGGCCGTCCACGGCAGCGGCCGGGAACGACGGACGGTAGGCATCGTAAGCGCCGGCATTCTTGAAGCCCTCGGCGGCGGCCTCGGAGAGGCCGGTAGAATGAGGCATGGTGTGTGGATGGGAGTGTGGAGGGGGATTTTGGGAGAAGACGTGAGAGAGTGTGGGGTGCGCTCTTTGTGCTATAACCACTGGAGATGGTGGCAGTGTCTCTTCTTTTTTGTTGGGTTGTCCACTGTTGATATGCTGGCAACCCTGATGACTGTTGGCCGACTTGTTGGGTCTCCCAAAAGTAGAGATAACTAATAGTGACTGCCTTCCTTGTTGGCGTCGCTTTTAGGCACCCAACAAATGCAGGGTCCCCAGACTCCGGATATGGCTTGGCAGTCCCCACGGGGGTTGGAGCTCGATGTATCGCAACAATGCTACTCGTAGGAGGAAAAAAAAAATAGGCCCCAGTCACTCGCCGATCGGGGTAGATTTCGGTTGCGAAGCGGCACCTGTGGATTGCCTCATAGTATTTTGGGGTAGTATGGAGATTCCATGGCCGATGCTTGTCACGTGGGACCTCCGGTGACCGGATCCCCGAAGCCGGACCGACGTCCCTCCCCGGCAGACGAACGAGATGTTGACCTGGAGGGAGTGGCCGTGGGGGCTTGCACCAATGAACTTGCACAAACTTGGAATGAGTCACAGTTGTGAGTTGGGCATATCTTGGCGGTCGTCACTGTGCAACTTTTTAGTATTTTTCATTGGCTTTGAAACCCACTGAAGATGGTACTTGATTTGCCGTCCTTGCATGTTGCACGGCCGCTACTGTATTTTACATGTCACTGCTGTTGGGAACTCGCCTGTTTTGCATATTTTTTTATTGTATTTTGCATTTTTCTGTGCTATGGAAAGGAACGCCGAATACAGCGAACGCGAGCGCCAGTTGCGCGTGAAGAAAAGGAATGGATGGCTCTTGGAACTTGTCAAGCTCGGAAAACTCGAAAACTCAAAATCTCGAAATCTCAGCAAACTCCCATAGCTCATCAGTGCTTTCCTCCTCCATTAAAACCCTATGAGTACAATTTGTTTGTTTTTTTCTGTAAATGTGACTTCAAAACCGAACGCCATTGTGAATGGTTGAAAAAAAAAAAAAGGAGAGACAAAAAGCAGAGCCGAACGTTGTTGCAATCCCCCATGCACTTGCTTGTTGTTACAATTTCATCGCGTTCCTTCCCAACTGACTGGTCCAGCTGTGTGATGATGCTGTTGCTTGATTTCTGTGTGAAACTCCCAATTTGGCTTTTTTATTTTATTTTTTGTTTGTCCATTCTGGGCCGTCCTTTAGTAGATGGCAATCCGCCGAGAGGAGTGCTTGACCACCTTGGGAATCGAGATGTTCAGAATGCCATTGTCCAGGCTGGCCTTGACACGGGCCTCGTCGACCGGCGTCGGGAAGGCAAACGTCCGGTGGAACTGGCCCACCGACCGCTCCTGGTACCAGTAGCGCTCGGCCGGCTGGGCCGGCGCGGCCACGGCAGCAGCAGCAGCCCCCTTCTTGGTGGCGACAGTGCTGCTGGCAGCCGGCTCTGCCTCGGGAGCCGGCTCGCCCTTCTCGAGCGCCTCCTCGGTGGCCTCGTCGGTCACCGTGGCGTGGCGGCTGGGCGACTGCGAGCGGGCCGAGTTGGGCGTGGCGACGCCCTCGGTGGCAGCGGCCTCGGCCTCGGCAGCGGCAGCGGCAGTCTCGCCGTTGGCACCGCTCATGGTGGTGTCTTCGCCCTCCGTGGCCGCCTCCGGAGACGACGAGCTGTAGTTGCGCTCGACACGGCCGCTGATCACAAGCGTCTGCGGCTCCGTGAACTCAATGGCGAGGTCCTTCTTGTCGACGCCCGGCAGCTCGCCGTGGAGCTCGTAGGTGCCCTCGGTCTCGCGGACATCAAAGCGGGGGTTGAAGAGGCGGGTCATCGAAGACGCGGTGGACGCGCCCAGGCGACGGCTGCTGTGGACCGGCGTGGTGCTCTGGACCGGCTGGCCGGCCGATGCCGTCTGCACGGCCTTGCTGTTGCCGGCCTGCTGCTGCTGCTGCGCGTTGACCTCGCGGTTGTAGGTGTCAAAGTCGTCCAGGAGCCGGAAGAGGTTGGTGAAGGTCTGCTCCGGCGAGTAGAACGAGCGCTGGAAGATAGGCATGGTGACGGCTGGAGTGGTGGAAAAAAGTCTGGAATTGGTGGATGGCGTCTTGTGGAAGAGTGTGCGGCTGTTGAGCGTTCTTGAAAGTGGTTTCAAGGAAGATCGTCTGCAAGATTGCATATATAAGGAAGTGTTTGTTGTTGTTGTTGTTGTGTGTTGCTTGGGAAGTGTTGTGGCTTCGAAGCTTTGTTCAAGTCTTGAGATTGGATTGTTCTCTGATGATGGAGAGAGAAAGGAAAAACTTCAACATCCAAAGGCGGCTGGTGGTCGGCTTCTTTATACCTATCCGGCTGCTCTGCTGGAAGCATCCGGAGCCTTCCCGAAGCCACCGGTGCCTGCCAGGCTGCCAGGCAGTGACCCCCCCAAAACGTTACAATTACGCCATCCTGGTGGCCTTCCTGGAGCTTCCTGAACCTGCCACGACACAAGTTGTCGATCCACAGAGCCATCCAAGGCAATTTGGGTGACAAAGGTGGTGCTGGCTGATGCGAGCTGCTTCCAGATGACCTGCCAAGGATCACGAACCTTCTAGAAGCTTCGGCCAATCAGACCGCCGCCTGGCCAGTGCGCTGGTGGGGCCGCCCAGTTGGCTTACATCACAGAGCGACCTTGGGCAACAGACAGCCCCACACAGAGTATACCGAGCAGCATCTCGATGGAATTGCGTGAGCCATCATGAACTCATGAGAAAAACCGCGAGCTGCCGTTCTGGCTGCTTCTGTCTGTTGCACCGCCGTTCTCGAATCTGCAGAGGCTCCTGCAATGCCACTTACAGAGCTTCTGTCTCTGTTCTGATCCCTGGCCTTCAAAGGTGGGGCCAGGAAGAAAAAAACTAGTCTCAATGTAGCTAGCTGCGAACATCATCTCAGCTGGACTCTTCGGGCACTTTCGACCCGCTTAGCCAATCACACAGCAGAGCCGCAACCTGCAACGACCATCCCATTGCCAGGCCACACCACGACAACCAGTCTGCAAGCCCCCCTGTAATCAAAGAGCAAGGACAGTTTGGGGGATACCGCCCCCCAGGCGGGCTTGCAGAGGGGAGTGGGTGCTCGCAAGGTATGAGTTACTACGTACACCGTACAGGCCAAGCACACCGACATTCTGAGCCTGTGGACGTTCTGGGCCACAGCACCGAGGCCAGGGTATATTCCACGATCTGTCTCTGTCTGACGAGTTTTATCGCTTCTATCGATCTATCTTCCGCCAGTGTCACCAGTCGCCGTGCACGCAAAGCAAGTCACAACTCCATTTTTGTGTCACCATCTATCAGAATCAACGCTTTTGAGAGGCTAACAAACAAGGAATCTGCTTCGCTAGTTGGTTACCGGGGGGTGGCTTTCTTGGAAAAAGAGCAAACTGGAACAAGAAAACAAATAGTAGGAAATAAGAAGTAGTTGGTAGACGGATGTGTGCAAGATGGATGAACAGAAAACAGAATAGACACCAAGCTGCGAGTCTCCTAGTACGGCGGCCGTACGCCCATCGCTGCGGGTGCATAGCCAGCCACCATGGGCACCACAGGCTCTGGCACGGGCTGGTGGAACAGCGCGATGAGTCTCTGTCCCACTACCGCGTCCAGCTCCGTGCCGTCACGGGCAATTTTGATTTCCCGGTTCGAGTTGAGCGGGTTCCGCATGCCTCGTGTCCGGAAAAAAGACACCTTGGACGTTGACAGCCACTCCAGCTGGAACGGCTTGCCCCAGACTTTGGGCTCGTGGCTGCCGTCTGTGCCGCCGCCGCTCTTCGCGCTGCCTGCGTCGTCTGCTACTGTGTCGTTGCTTGCCGAGGCCCCATCCTCCCCATCGGCCGTCGCTGTCGCCGTCGCCGTCGCCGTCGCCGTGCCGTCGGGCCCTTCTTCTCTGTGTATCTCCCAGAAGATCGTGCCACGGTCGGAGTCGTCGATGATCCAGCCCCGCGGCGTGGTTTCTGTGGCCGCTGTCTCGATTGCTCTCGGAAGCTCGACGTCTGTAAACGTCTGCTGGGTTTTTGGCGCAAACTTGATCGCTGCTTCCGGATCTTCATTGATTTCGGACGTCATTCTGGCGTACCCAAAGTATTCGCCAGACCGATTGGCCGAGAACACCAAGTAAACGTTGTCACAAGACTGTGCCAAGAAGAAACGAAAGAACAACTCGTCAGTCCACTGCCACAGCCCATCTGCGATCGTAGAAAAAGACACTAAAAAAAAAGAGAAATCGCAAACGCACCTTGAATGCACTGTTGAGTGTGGCTTCGTTGTGTGACTGGGTTGCCCAGATGCCAGTCCGCACGCTCAACTCCAAATCCGCCACCGTGAGACTCTTCAGAATAAAGAAGCGGTCTTTCTGTCTCGTTGTTTCAGAGATATCAGCGTTGTTTGCTGAAAATGTCGCATTGGCTGCTTCCGCGTCTGCCGGAGTAGAACTGCCAGTTCGGTCCTCATCCGCGGCGTCCCTGGTAGAAGACGGCTCCGTCCCATCTGTCAGAGACTCTTCGTCCTGCCCATCTGTTTCCGGAGTCGACTGCTCCAACTTCTCCGGTGATTGCTGCTGCTGCTGCTTCTGTTGCTGTGGCGCTGGAGCCAGTGCTGCCGGTGCCGTCGGTGCCGCCACGCCCTGCGCGCCCTCTACTGCGTTCTTGCGCAGGCGGCTAACAAGGCGAACAGACATGAATTTCGTTTCGTTCAGCTTTTGGTGTGCAGCTAAGCAACTCTGCTCATCCTTGAAGTTGGCAAAGGCACAGTAGCTCTTTGAAATGAGAAACAAGGACTCCAAACCGGTAGTATTGCGACAGACATGGTGGACCAGGTTCATCAGGTCCGTCTGTGGAGGCAGATTTCCAACCCAAATAGCGTGGCCTAATGCTCACACCGTCAGTCTGATTATCCCGTCTTTCCGCTTCGGCCGTGTTTTTCTTCCTCCTTTCCCTCTCTCGACAAATAGACACAGCGTGCATTCCCACGCACAGAAAAACACACTTACCACTCTGTCTCGGTTTCCTTGGTGGCCCACGGACAATGTTGCTCGCCCGTGTTTCGGTTTGTCCTGCTGTTGAGAGTGTCAGCAAAAATCGACGTTCTGGCCAGTTATTTCGAAAGCAAACCACCCAATTAAGCGTGCAAGTGACCATACCGAATGGGAGAGGGATGTTCGCTTGCGGCGGCGGAATTGTCGTGCTCGGTATTCCGCTACCTGTCACGACCACTGGCTGGGATGGTAACCTGGGATCGGCTTGGGAGAAGGATTGTTGTGGAAAGGCTGCAACACCACCCTGATTTGATCTACTTTGGCTTTGGGTAGGGTAATAGTATCCCGTAGATGGAATCGGCCCCGGGTAGTAGTTGTAGCCGCCATGGCGCGATGACAGGTGGGTTCCGCCTGCGTTCATCGGCGGCGCCGCGCTACCGAAAAATGGCGCAACCGGTATCTGAGATGGCTGAGGCATGTAGATGGCCGGGTTCATTATCGAAGTCGAAGGAGGTAGCTGGCTGACATATTGCGAGACAGGCACTGGGACTTGTCGAGGAACATTGGCTGGATGATTGAATCTCGCCCCCCCGGAACCGTACTGCGGGACATTTGGCAGCGTATTTGTTATCGTGCTCATGTCGTAGGCCCTATGGGCAACAGGCGCAAGGCCCGGCTGCTGGAAACTCGGGTGAGGCCCAGCATTGTAAGGCTGGTGGTGATGATGCTGTTGGTACTGTTGGTGTTGGTGCTGCTGTTGGTGCTGCTGTTGGTGCTGCTGTTGGTGCTGCGGCTGCGGCTGATGATAGTGCGGCTGTTGTTGCTGAAACGATGCTGGCTGCTGCTGGAATGACGATTGTTGATCTGTCTCGGGGCGTCCCTGGACGTTGCCGCTCATTTGCTGTCCGTCAACTGATCCGGGCGTACTCTGCTGGCGGGAATGATCGCCCAGCGCAGCCTGCTGCGACGCTGGAACATCTCCCATCGGGGGGGTAACTCCAGCAAATTGACCACACACTAGGTCAGTCGAACGAGTCAATCGAGCCTGATATCGAAAGCCCACCGGATATACGACTTGGCACACAGCCAAAAGGTTGTGATTTTTGATAATTCCGTGATGGGCAAAGACCGGGCGCTTCGACGATAAATAGGGGGGAAGAAGGCTGACTTCCAGAGGTGAGTTTCCTGGCGCCCGGGGAGAAACACACCAGACAGGCAGAAAGAAGGCTGGCGAATGGCACGATTGATAGATTTCAAAGGGCCTGGACGGTCGTTTTTCCTTTCTGTTAATTTCGAGGAAGAAGAAAGCAGAGATTTGCTTGGTCGGTTGGGTGCCGGGCCTCCAACCAATGCACGGTAGACAATCGCCCGACGAACAAGGCCGGGAAACAAGAAAGCAGGAAAAAAAAAGAAAAAAAAAGAAAAAGAAAAACCGAAAAACGAAAGAAAAAAGCAAACAGCTTTCCAAGTGTGACAACTCCCGGTCAAGGGTTCGCCAAAAGCAAGGTGAGATGTACGGACAGACAAATGAATATCGAGGAGCGTCGACGGGCTGGTGTGGCTCGACGGATCGAGTGACGTGGCTGGAAAGCGGGTGCTGCAGAGTTTTGCACAGGCTTGGAGCGTGTAGGACGGGACAGCGTTCTATAAATCAGGACGACTCTGGGGCCCTGTCTCTGCTCCTACACATACGACGTATCTTATGGAGCAGCTGCAGATGGGCGGAGGACAGGGGTTGGGAGCCAATGGCCCGACAGAGGGATCTCTCAAGACTCGGGTCGATCGAGGCCCAGGATGTGGACTAGGCGGCTTGGGGCCCGGGGAGCACCGACGTTTTGTTGGGTCCAAAAACAAGCAAGTGTGACTGCAAGATCGCAGACAGAGGACGGGGATGAGGAGAGAGAGAGGGTACGGAAGTGTGGAAGTAGCGAATTTCGGGGCGACCTCAGGTGGCTAGCGGGCTGCCGTGTGCTATTTGTCTTTCGGCAGTCGTCGATCTGGACGCGGAGGGAGGGAATGGGAGCCCTGAGGGTAGTGGTGGTGGTGGTGTGTGTGTGTGTGTGTGTGGGCGATGGCGAGGTGTGGGTATCGCGTTCTGCTACCTCTATGCAGTAACTATGCAGATGCAGCTTACACCCCTGTCGTCGTTGTTTTGCAAGAGCAGGCCCCGCGGGAGCAGGGCGGGCGATGGCACAGGTGCAGCGTGCGGACGGTGTGCTATGTACTATGTATGTGCGAGCTGAAGCTGGGCTTTGTGTTCGGGGCGGACAGGATGTCGCAGGGAACAGCCTCTCTGCCAAAGACAGAACGTCACAGGCGATGTGGGGATGGGGCGAGAACAGGGAGCAGGCCGGTTGGGCTAAACATGGGGAGAACGACCAGCGAGGCCGGGAACAGCGGTCGTCATTCCCAACTGTGTTGAAACGGCCCTGTCGATGTGACATGCATGTTAGTTTTAAACACAGAAGCAGCCCCCTCTTGCTGAGATGGTTACGTCGAAGATCTCAGTTTGAAACCCACGAGTTCCTCGTCCGAGGAGAAGAAGAAAGCACAGAGGGGGCAGGCTAGCAAGGGACGACGTCTTCTGAACTATTTCGTCCGAAGAAAAGAGACAGGGGACAGGATGTGCTATGAAACGCAAAAACGCAGGAACGCAGAAAGAGTGGGCAAGGAAACTGGCTGACCTTTGAGCTGAAAAGTGAGAATAACTGCAGCGTAACTAGATTGAAACGGAGCAAGGGCCTGGGCGAGTAAATGAGAGAGGACGAGAGTTGCCGCCACGGCCGGTCAAGAGCATAAAAAAAAAGGACTGAGGAGCCTGAGGAGCCTGAGGAGCCCGAGGAGCCGTCACACACCAGTATATACGCGTGTGCACCTGTCCTCGTAGGGCCTGGGCACGGACAGACACAGAGAGCAGAGATCGTCGCCGCCAAACTGTGCTCGCGTGTAAGTGCTGGGCGCAAGTGAATCCAAGCTAATCAGGAACACGTATACGCACGCAGGTACAAACTGATGCAGGCAAGACACTGGCAGGCCTAACAGGCACAAACGACACCGAGAACACACGTGTATCGTGCTGTTGTATACAGATTGGCCGACGTTTGGCGAAAATCGTGGCGAGAATCGAGAACCGTGGCAAGAACTGTGGCAAGAAGGACGAGACGAACCGCAAGAACAGGGCGCCAATGCGTTTTGCGACTCGGGGCTGGGGAGGTGTAAGTGCCACGCTGAGCAAGACACACAGGCCAATGAGGACAATGGGGAGGGCAATGGGGCCAAAGCCGTTGCGCGAGTAGTGAAAATAAAAGTGCAGAAATAGAAGGGCTATAATTTGGTGATAATATTGGGAAGGGGTGCGTATATATTGGGTGTAAGCAAGGACTCGTGCCTCGACCCGACCAGCAGGAAGTACTATGTACCCTAGCGAGTGGTGAGGTTTCGATGGGGCCGACCCAATGGGTCGAAGCGAGCTTTTGTTGTGGCCTCGTGGCTTTCTGCTCAGGATGGGACGCTCTTTGTTGCTCTTGTGTTGTTTTTGTTTTTTGTTGTTGTCGTCGTCGTCGTCGTCGTCGAGCAGCCAAGCGCATTGGAGCACGAGCAGCTTGGAAAGGCGGAAGTCGGGCTGGACCCGGCATGGGGGTCCAAGTGCCATACCCGCACTCAGGGTAGTGTTCATGCTCGTAAGCCGTGATGTGCATTACTAGGCGAATGGAGAAGTTGGATGGGATTTGGCGGCCGGATACAGCGGTGGGCACCTAGCCTTGAGCTTGCAATGGCGGGATTCTGTGGCCTGGCCGGCCAGACAGGCCAGCCAAGGGAGGCCAATTGGCAAGATTGGCAAGATGGGACAGCCAGAATGGGGTGGAGGGCGTGTGAGCGGAGCAGGGAGTGCCCTGGACATCTGGCAGGGTGGTGATGGTGGTGGTGTGGTCCGGTTTGCCTTTTTTTTTTTGCCCATTTTTTCTTCTTCTTTTTTGCCACCCCCTACTGCACCCCCCTTACACTCTTTCTCGACACCCTGGACCAAGCCCCCTGTCGTTCTTACCCGATCCTTCATGTTCCCTTCTCCCGCCCAGTGCAGGCGAATGAGACGCCCCGGGGTCCATTCCAGAAACCGGTTCCTACCTGGCTCTAGCGTCTGGCAAGAAACTCGGACGCCGTCGCTGCCGGGTCCCAAGATTGCCACTAGATTCGCAGGCGATGCAGGGCGTGCCCGTCCACCACAGGAGATGCACAGCTAGCCACGATAAAGACCCGTAGCTGTGCGGGCGTGTCTCACGGCGTCTGGCACACATCTGCTGGTGTTCTGGGTGGGTTTCTGGGTTTCTGGCGTTCTGTTCTGGCGTTCTGGCGTTTTGACGCACACCAATTTCTGGCGTATCGAAATGGTGTGTACCATCGCGACCCGGGCCCCAATGACATTTGTACATGCAGTCTGCACGGGCGACGCTGTGGCAACAGCAGATGAAACTGGCATGGGTGGCTCTCTTTACGTTTTTTTTTTGGTCGTCAGCTGCTGCGGATCTGTCGATAAAGTCGGGTTCAAACTCTGGCTCAAAATCTGGTTCAGTGAACAACAGTGCTGTTCAATGAACGGTGCTGTCGGCACGGTTGGTTACAGACCAACCAGCAGCGCTGATGTGGGCGATCATACTCGTCGACCCGGGAGCTCTGCTGGGTCGCGGGAGCCATGCAAGATACGCTGTCCGGGAAGCATCGCGCGAGATCAAAGGCTGAAGCTGCATTGCAGGCCCATGAATCCTGGCCATGTCTGTTCTGCAGACGACATGGCAGGACTCGACCTTCGGCACGGCCGAGTCCTTTTTGTGTGTGCAGAACTGGCTCCCAGATCCGGCATCTCACCGTATGTAAATTAGCTCATCCAGGTTGGGACGAAGACAAGCTTTGGATTTTGACAACCGCAAGCGAAGAGCTAATAAGCGATGCACTGTGCTGTCGAAAGGGGCCATGCCACCCGAGCAGGACGGGGTTCAGGAGGTGTGCTTTGATGTTTTGCCTGTGCGGCCAGGACAGCCACAGGGAGCCGATCCTTGTGAGCAAATCCTGGCAATTCATCTGCAGGCACTGGAGAAGTTTGGCGGGCTGTTTGACTGGTTCGCTGGCACCATGCCATCAGGAGGTCTGGTTGCAGATCGCCGGCTGCTATTCCGCGCAAGGAGAACCAGGCCGGGCTAGAACGTGCGGGTGCATGCAACGAGTTGTTACTTGCAGTGCAGTCGGGTACTATGTACTTACGGGCTAAGCCTGTACTTGTCGGGCCTGAGTAATGGCCGGCTCATTCCGCTCGTTTTTCTCATAGGCAAAGCGCCTGGGGCGTCTGTGGTGACAACGATATGCCGTTTTCGGCGGTGCAGCTCCAAAGCCTAGCAGAGCAGAGCAGACACACACTGGCGCATACTCGCGCACACGACAGGACAAAGGATCCCAACCTGGTGTCACTGGCGGAAGGAAGAAGTTTCGAATCTCGGCCAAGGCCCGAGGGCGCCACGATGGCACGATAGACAGGCATAGAACAGGCAGGACGTTGACCGGCGTTTCGTTTCAAGAGCACTTTCAGAGCAGCTGTGGAGACGAGTCGTGTCTGGTGGGCTCTGGTGGGCTAGTGCCTGCAGTGTTCGTGGAGATTTTGGGTCTGTTTGGGTCTGTTTTGGTCTGTCTTGGTCTGTTTTGCTTTTGGCTTTTGGTGTGGTTTTTTGTCTGGTCTGATCCATTGGCTGAAGCCGTCGAGTTGCATCACCGATGCGTGAGAATGTAAGATTGTCTGCTGTGAAGGAGGAGCAGAGGACGAGGGATGGCGTTCCAGGATGTGCCCAATGCAGAGCCAGCGCCCTCCTGCAGATTCCATACTGGCACAGCGAGTCGACCAAGACGAGAAGAGACGAAAATCCCACAAAGCCCAAAAAAGCCAAGATGCAGCTAAGGAGAAAATTCGACGACCAAGACTAGGGAAAAAAAATCAGACAAAAATAGGGCAAAAAAAGAAATTAAAATAATAACCAATGAATCAATAAAAGCTAGCAATCAATCCACCGTAGAATACATAGAATACATGGAACGTCTGATCAATCGCTGCCGTTGTGCCCCCGCCGGTCTACTGAAAAGGGAAGGAAGGACCGCGTCATGGAGCCTGCGTGTCTGTGTGCAGTTGTGCCTCTGCAACCTGCCTGTAGCGCACCTGCCCTGCGAAATACGTGCATAGTTGCCGTGCGCTTTTGCAGGACGGAGCAAAAGTCTCGCCAAACACAGGAACCATGAGCAGCGGCCAGGAAAAGGCAGGAGTGCATGGCAGGCGCGAGATCAGACAAAGAGCAGGAACGACTGAGCGACACCGCCGTTGGGACCCGCCGTTCGTGGTTCGTTCCTTCCCTATTGCTACTGATAATGTGCGTATTAGATAATATGGCGAGTGCCGATCTTTTCTGCTTCCGTCTGGGCGCTGGCGGCCTAGAGCGACTGACTTTGCACTGCTGAACACAGTCAATAAGAAGCTGCATGCTTGTATATAGTAGTACGAACACAAATGGTTGTAGTGTAGTTAAGATACGTGGTACGGGCTCTGCAGGCCCCTTGGCGGGGGAGGCTCAGATCCCCGCTCGCGCCTTCCCTGCTTGTCGCTGGCGATCACTCGCCTTCCCAGCCGCCCTAACTTGGGTGGGCAAGCCTGGGCGTCTTTCCGTCATGCAGTGGAGAGGATCGCTGGGAGGGGCCACGGTCGCTCTTGCCCATTCTGGCAGACTGCTATTACCATAGTGCATGTATGAATATCTTCGTTGCCCGTACAGTGTAATCGTGCCTTCCGAGAATGCGGTCTCAATGGCCGCCTCGCGCCTGCCGGTTCGCGTGCTGTTCCGATACATGCATATCACACTTTTATGCACCTACGATGCCTAGGCAACAGACGACATCCGATGGGACTGCTGATGGTCACGAAGTTTTCTTTTTTCCCGTCGACAGACCTCTTACGAATATCATCATCAACCACGACCCAGCCCACACCCCTCCCCCCCCTTCCACCCCCTGCCTTTCCGGACCGTTACCCTGACCCACCCCAAATCTCGGGATGCAGAACACCAAAGCAACCCTGGCTGGGGTCCTTGCGCGCGCACACGCACTCTCGCACAAGCTGACAATTCTTGGCCCTAATTTTCGACCTGTCCGTGTTGCACTCGGGGATTATCAAGGCACAGTTTCTGCGGGCTTTCTTCAGCCACCATGTCCAAGCTGCCCCCTGGCCGTGTCGAGAACGCTTCGGACGCCTGCCGCGTCCGCAATGACACGGGAGGGATTGCAAATTGGGGGAGCACACACTGGCCGTGGTGGTGGCCGTGGTGGAGTGGGCTGGGTGTGTTGGGCGTGGTGGACGGACTACCATGACTGCCTGGAAAGGGCTAATACATAGCAAGCCTGCGTCCAGCCAGGGCTCCACACTGGTCAGGTGAACCCGGGCGTGTACGAGCATCTCTTGCGGCAGTACGTAAGATACAGGGCACATTGTCCATGTACGGTGTACTCGTACCGTATCGAGACGTGCCAGCCAAGTATCGGACATGCCCTTAACAAAGACAGGGGTATGAAGACATGCGTTGAGACAATGCATCAAGGTATGTCTCCCAGGCGGCTACGAGCATATACATAGTAACCATGCTACTGACCGTCCCTGGCCCAGGCTCGCATGTCCGCATCAGCGCCGGGTCGCAAGAGCACAAGGACAGCACAGCCAAAGACGAAGCTACTGCGTGCTCCATATGCTAGGCCTGCCAGACAACGAAAGACAGGAAGGACAGCAAAGTCGCTGGCCGACACCAGTGGGACGTCCCTGGCTTGGACTCGCCACTGGCTCAAATCAGCCAGGCAGCCCGACCAAGGGTGGAAACTGGGACAGGACGAACCGAACCTGGTGTTGCTGGCGCCGTGTCCTTTTCTCTGTCTCGTTGGTTTTCCGTCTTTTGGCCCTCCGCATTTTCTTCGCCCGCTTTCCCTTTTGCGCCCCGTGCAGGGCCGGAGCATGGTACACAAACATGCTGCGCGCATGTATCTTCCCAGCAGTTCAATGTACGGGTACCCGCTCTCTGTTCTCGTACATAGTACAGCACGCTCTCCACTTCATCGCCACTGGGATCGCAAGTCTAGGCCACCCCCCGGAACCACAGTCTTGCGGTCGGTGATTTTTGGGTCGCCTCCTTTGCAGCCCTAGCCTGCGCCGGAGAGTGGAGTGCGTGGGAGACGGTCAGCGCCCTGTTTCCGTTTATAGGCCTGCGTACGGCGGCGAGCTGGGAGAGCTATCAAGGAACGCCGTGCACATGACCATGGATGCTCGTGTTGTGTTCTTGGTGCTCTCGATAAGCACGCACGCAGCCACGCACACGCATTGCTGCCAGCCGACATTGCTGGCCAGTGGCCTCCAGTGCCTCCAGCGCCTCCAGTGGCCTGCTTTGCTCGCCTCCGCCCGTCTCATTCCTGTCCCATTCCTGTCCCATTCTGTGTCTTTCTGCCTCTTTCGGTTTCATTCTGCTGTCGTTTGATTCTGCCTCCCGGCTGCACACTTTCTGCACCTCAAATGGCGGTAATCTTACACAGGCCAATCACCGCCCAGAGGTTGCCTTGGAGCTGTCCCGTGTAAGAGGAGAAAACTGGGTCGACAATGCATGGTTGCCTCGAGCGAGACTAACCGTCGAGGTCGGCACAAGTCCCAAGGTCACGGCGAGCTTTTTTGACCACGGAAGACAGACAGAGAGCACACATACTGTCGCTCACCAGCGACCACCCACCCATTCATTCATTGTGAGCATGAGTACTCATACATGGTATCGTGCGCACTCACGCACGTACTTTGTACATACATAGTACACGCGCGCACTCACACGCAACTCACAGTTTCATACGCCAATTCATACACCCGCGATGAACATGCACAGAAACCCCCCGAGATACCGCTGTGCTGGAGACAATATGCCCCAACCGGCTTCTCCCACCAAATTTAGGAATGTTGGTCTTTCGGCAGTGTCTCATACGGGTGTATCCTGACCTCAACCCGACGACTACCGGGCGCCGCCATAGTTCGGACCGGTGCCAGCAGGATTATCCCCTGTTATCGCCCGGTGGTCTAGATCTGGTTGTCTCACTTGAGCGTGGGATGCATGTTTGTCCCTGCGCGTCGGGAGAGGGATAAAAGATTGAAAAAAGACCGCTGTGAACTCACCCAAACTTTATCTTCAGTCAGCCAACCGAGCAGGACACAGACTGACACGAACCGAGCAATCAGCACTGCAACAGCAAGCCACCACTGGGGCTGTTCCCGCACTGAAACGATACCAAAAAAAAAGGACCATAATAGTAGCATTGGGGGACGAAATCAGTTATGTCTTGGTAAGAAAGGATTCTTCCGTTCGCCCTACCACGTAATGTCTGGCCTCACCGCTGCCTGTTGGCCTAGCTTTGGTCCGTCCCAGCCCTCCTCCCCTTCTTTGTCTCTCAGCTGCGCGCGGTGGCAAACCAAAGACGCCGTTTCCAGCCTAGCAGTCTGCAAGGCTCTTTCTGCCGCCTTTTCCCAATAACTAATTATTTTGTCATCCGGATTTTTTCCTCCTTTTCCTCCTTTTCCTCCTTTTCCTCCTTTTCCTCTTTTTCCTCTTTTTCCTCTTTTTCCTTCTTTCTGTTCCTTCCTGAACCACGTCCAGTTTCTTGAATTGGCAATTCCACATAGATGGCAGGACTGGAGCAACTGCATCTGGACAGGCGCGAAATACCGTGTAGTTAAGCTACCAATATCAACGCAGCGGTGGTCCTGCCGTGTTCCGATTCAGGTCGTGGCGAGGTGGGTCGGCTGAGAAAGAACAGGACCTGCTGGGCTTGAGAGACAGGGGAGGCAAGATATTACCATGTACACCAAACACGACACGGGCCATCTTCCAGGGTACCATGTTTTGCACAATGGCTGTCCGATCCCGTCGATCATTTAGCTAGGAACAGGGCCGAAATGGGTGGCAAAGCCCCAGACGGTGATCACAAACTCCACGATGGCAAGTGACAACAGACCCGACAGACGCCTGGGCAAAAAAGCAAAAAAAAAAAAAGAAGAAAAAAGAACTCCCCCCAAAGAGACGAGCAAAAATAAAAACACTCAACCCAAACCAAGGCACGGCATACTAGCGTTCAGTTCCCATGCAAAACACAGGCCGCAATAACAATAGACAAACACAACCACCAACAGAACCAACATCCAAACTTTCTTCAAAGCGCGGTTGGCCAAACATGACAGGTTTCACACAGTTCCGTTCTTTCTGCCAGGCATATGGGTCCCAGACTAAGACGGCCGTCTGCAACCCGCGGAATTTTGCTCTACTGGCCATGTCCCGACGTGCTAGCACGCCCCAAGGCACAAGAAGGGCACCCTTCCTGAATTCGGGGTGGCAAACATCGACGGCTCGTTGTCTGCTTCGGCCGGTGGGCTGGAGAATTTTCTAGCCAAGGTCCACTGTCCAGAAACAGAAGCTCCCTATTCTGGCTCTGGGCCTCTTGTTTTGGCTCCTCGTCTACTAATACCTCTACTAATACCAGCCCGCATCAACCAACGCCAAAGTTTTCTCTCGGCTACTCGCCTCGACGGCGAGTGGATGGGGCGAAGGGAAAACGCAGTTTACCGATGGGGCCTTTCCATCGTCGTGGATTGAGTCTTGCTTTGAAAATAGCCGAGCAGACAAAAATGTCGACGACCAAGACTCGACGGCAAACGAACCGACCGGAGCAGAACATCCGCTTGCTACGACCCCGCTGCTACCCTCCTGCCACGACCTGTTCGTATCCGACCTTTGCCTCGCTCCATCAATCTGAGCACTGGGGTTTTGCTGGTTCTCCCCCACCCCTTTCCAAGACACCTTCCCCAAGACGAAGATACCGCATGCCCCCTTTAATATTGCCCCTTGGAGCATAGGCGGATTCATGTTGGCAGTTGTTGGAGGCTGCCATCGACAAGAGACTAAGAAACATGGCGTTGGACATGGCGAAACCACCGTCTCCCTGTCCGTCCTGAGTTCTCGAAGGTCAGAGGAGCTGCCGCAGACACAAGTACAGAGCAGCCCTGGTGTGGTATTTTCATATCCAATGGAGAGCAATGGCGAGACATGAACCGCCTGCTATAGGAGCGACTGGCGGTGGATGGCCCCAGGTCCTGTCTCTATCTTACTGGTGGCATTGAGCAGTGTGAAGGTATGATGATCCACCCCACCCACGTTTTCCACTCTGACACGAGATGGCGTTTCCTTGCTGCCAAACAAGAACGTCAAACGCAAATACGAATTTGAGTTTATACTACTATGTACGTAAAGAAGCCGAGTGGCACAAGAAGGCGATGGGCTCAGAGTTGTGGAAGGAAAAGAAAACACAGAGAACGGGTATTTGGTTTTCGTGATTCTCGCAAAACTGGGCCTTTCAGAAGCCGCGTGACGGTACGCACGCACGGGGAGGACGGGGCAAATGTGCAGAAAGCCCTGGGTGAGAACATGGACAGGATATGGACAGGATATGGACAAGCTGCTGGTGTAGGTGACACTTTTGCCACAAAAGGACCATGTACTCGTGCTCCGAATAGCAGCCCCCAAGAGCAGGCCAACACAGCATGCGCTCGACAAAGTGCAAGAGCTTGGAACACAGAAGACGACTCGGGGGCTGAAGACGGGGCCTGCACAGCTCCCAGTATCTTACTTGCTCCGGCCCCCCTGCCATGTAGCCATTTGCTTGAGGTCTGGCCAGCCAGTAATCTGCCCGATGTAGCCGTTGTGTGGCACCCACCCACAACACTATGGGTTGACACGAGAGGAACTGGCAGCGGCACGGCACACTGAGTAGGCACACTGGGCAAATGCTCTCAGAGAAAAGCCGCCGAGCAAGGTGCCAGTTGCCATTTCTCTCTTGATGCTTTCTCTGTCCCTGACAAACGGGACAGAGGAAGGTTCGGTGGCTGGTGATATCGCTCTGAGTCTCACAAGAACAAGACAAGCAATGACACACGGACGCAGAGAGAAACGAGCGGTGACAGCCATACGAAGGAAAACACTCTTCTTGCCCCGTTGCCCAACCATGGACAGACACACAAACGTGGAACCAGCATTCCAGGCGGCGCAAATGCGCAGGGAACATATGGACGGTGAAGACGGCGGCGGCGAACGGGGTCGTCCTTGGACCTGGTCTGGTCACATAACATTGTACTATGTATGAGGCTGGGACTTGGAGGGTGTGGTGTAGTGGTGGTGCCATGCAGCAACCTATCGGGGCCAGAAGAAGGGGCTTGAAGGACCAGGTGCATACGCCACGGCAATGATGTGTCTAAATGAACGGGGGGGTGTGTTCTCTTGGCCCTGGTTGCAAAAGCGGACGACAGGGTATCTGAGAGGTATCCGAGATGCCTTTTGTGTCCAGGTGACCGAGCTAAAAAATAACAACAACAACCACACAAACAGCAAAGCAAAGGAGGACCAGTGTGCTGAACGAAACTGGCCGCATGAACACAGAGCAACAAGGAAGCCGGGAGAACAGCACAAATGTGCTGAACCTGACCCAAGCCAAAAAACTCAGAGCAAAAACAAAACAAAACAAAAGCAGATAGCCAACGGCGTGAGTGTGCTCAGTGAAACCGGTCCCAGAATTGGAGCCCCCCCCCCAGTCTAGGGCTCCCAACAGCTGCCACAATGGTGGCCACAATGGTGGCCACATGGAGGGCGTCTCTCGAACACACACCACACACAAACGCACGAAAACTCAGATGCCTACGCGCATCTCGTTTCCGCAGAGACAGGTAGGTGGCCAACCGATTCAGCCAGTCAAGCTTTGGGCCAGATTGGCAAATTCAGCAAGGACGAACCCGCCGCCGCCGAAAACACAAATGGAAGCTGCATAGTCTTTACCGAAAAACGGGGCCAGACAGCTGAAGGCGGGTGCCAAGTTTTGTATCTTAGCTGTACAGAGAGTACTGATCTATCACACCCTCCTCTTCCTGCTTCCCCCTGGCTTGTTCTGAGACAAAGTGGAGATGTTGGTCGGTGGCGCTTGTCGTCGAGAGACCTGCACCGTGTACGGCTCGATGACAGGAGGGACCTGCCGATGGCTGGCAGACGGAGACGTGGGCCTAGGCCCGAGAAGACAAGCAAGAACGCGTGTTGTACTACGGTGGTGGTGGGCGTGTGTGTTCTGGCTGTCCTGGCTTCTCGAGGTGTCTCCTCCTGTTTTTTTTTCTACTTGGCCGTACTTTGTCCGTACTTTGGGATATGACTGTCTTATATTCTTTCCCCGTCCGGTGGGACGGTCATGAATTTGAGATCTGGGGATAGAGCGGTCGCAAGTGGACTCGGCATGGGAAAAGGGCATGCGGCGGACGGCTGAAAAAAAAAGCAACCAAAGAAGACAGACATGGGTTTGGCGATGAGCGTGCCGAACGGACAAGCATATACATAGAGGTCGGCAGACAACAGGCACGGCTGCACACAGGCACAAAAATGGGAGATATCTTGCAAAAGCAAAGGAAAGAAAAATCAGCTGCTTTGAATCCGAGACTATGACCGTGTGGTAGGTATTGTACAATAGTGTAGTGCCGAGATCTCGTCCCACACACTCTCGACCCTTCTTGCCATCCCCATACCCAATTCCCTCTTGGGACCCGCCTCTAGTCCTTCTTCAGCGGCATGATGATCTCCTCGATGCCGGTGCGCGTCACCACCAGCATCTGCAGATAGTCGCCGACCTCGATGTGGCGCTCGACCGCGCCGTCAAAGGCGTCCTTGACCAGCGTCTCGACGGCCGGACGGGCCAGAGCCACGCGCGGGCGCTCCTCCAGCGCATGGCCCACGCCGCTGCCCGGGATGTACTGGTTCTTGAAGTTCACCTGGTTGTCCAGGAACGGCATGATCAGACTGGCCGCCGCGCCGCCCGCACGGCACTGCTCGCGCTCGTAGCTGCCCACCGGGTCGTAGCTGTACACCGCGCCGGTGCCGTCCTCGTCGAGGCCGCCCAGGATGGCATGCGTGTAGTAGGGGAAGAACCGCTTCTGGTACAGGATCGTCGACAGCCGCTTGGCGCAGGCGCTCACGCTGATGGGCTTGCCGTGGCGGTAGCGGTACATCTTGCACACCGTGTCCAGCCGCTCCTTGAGGGCCTCGCCATCGGCCGCGAACCCGACAACCGACAGCACGATCGTGGCATCCTTCTGGTCGGCCGTCGTGCCGCCGATCCGGAACACCTTGGGCGAGAAGCGGCTGTTGATGGAATAGCCCGCCGTGTGGCGCGTGTCGCCCGCGACAATGGCAAAGTCGGCGCCGGCAATGGCGAGCGTGGTGCCGCCGTTGTCGGTGTATCTGCACCAAAGGAAGGTTAGAGCGATGAAGAAGACCAGAAGAAGCAACATACTTTTGGAGACCTGACGTACGGATCGAAGCGATGCTGGCGGGCACCCTCGGGCGCGGCGACTTTGGGCGCATCCGAGAAGGAATAGCTGGGTCCGTTGAGGATCGGGTTTTCGCTGAAGACGGCACCCATGGTGGGCGAGAGATAAGGGGGAGAGTGTTGGTGTCGGGAGAGTGGATGGAAAGAGGAGACGGTTGTCGTGGAGGAGGGGGGGGGGCGATGCACCGTTCGTTGTGATGGTGTTGGGGGGGATGATGAAGCTGACGATGTGGCAGCTAAAGCGAGCTTTCCCAGGCAGGAGGTGCGATTGTAGGCTCTCTCCCTAGCCAACGCGTCCCTGGTAGCCTTGCCCCAGACAGAGCCAGTCAGCAGTCAGGGACCACCCAGCTTGGACCAAGCTCCCCGACAGCTCCGATGACTAATATTGAGTGTTCACGTGCCAGGTGGTTGGCCATTTCATGGTGGAGTCTGAATACGTATTGACTAACGGGAAGGTGCGAACGCCAAAAAAACAGCCTGAAAGGACAGCAGCACACGCCGTGCCCGTGATTGGCTCAGGGGTGTGTGCGCACAGGATGCTCCTTCCCCGTGCTTCCCTGTGGACGCCGCGGCCCGGTTTTCAGTGGTTCTTGGCCCCAAAAATGGGCCAAAATGATGTCCCAATATCACGCAGGACAGCCAGCCACAGCCCCGTAGTAGCTCCGATTTTCTTATGATTTTCGCTCTCCACCCAACCTCGCTGACCCGTGCCTCTACGCATTGCGCTCGCATTGCAACTCGCAATTGTGCCTGTGGGAGAGTTCTTATGCACACTGCTCGCCTCTCCGCGGTCGACTGCATGTGCTGTTTTATCTTCTCCTGCGAGCATCTCTGTTCTAGTCTGCAGCGTGGTTTCCCGTCTGCCATAGACGAGAGAATCTCGTACGATTTCTGACGATTCTGGCGATTTTGAGCTTTGAGCTTCTCTTTTTTTTGATATTGACTTCGACAACCCCTTTTTTTCCCAACCATACCTGACCACTACCGGACACTACTGCCACCACCATGGCTTCACGCGACATCCGCCAGCGGGCGCTGCAGAAGATCGCGGCGCTCTCGGCGGCCAGCACGACGACATCGTTTGATCGATCCGACCTCGACCGGCTGTGCAAGGCGTGCCCGAGCCATGCCAAGGGCCGCGATAACGCCACGGCCCCGGGCACAGGCACGGGGGTCTCGTCCTCGGCCTCGTCGACCACGAACGGATATGCCGCCCGCCAGGCGTCGGCGCTGTCGGCCCGCGCCCCCATGACCATCCGCGAGTACGAGGTGCTGCTGGCGCTCTGCAAGGCCGCCCCCCTGGTGCAGGCAACGCAGGCCGCCCAGCGGCTCGCGCGGCAGCTCATTCCGTACATGCTCGACGCCCACGCCCAGGCGTTTGCACCGTCGCCGTTCTTCCGGCGCGTCGAGCCGTCGCCGACGGAGGCGCTGTCGTTCCACGTGACCGCCGCTCTGCTGGCGCTCGGCATCCACCACGACGACGTGCACGAGGCGGTCTCGGACAACATCTGGGTGTTCCTCAACGCCTGCGCGCGCACGACGGACGCCGTGCTGCCGGTGCGCACCAACGGCAACGGATACAACTACAACAGCGGCGCGGAGAACGGCAACGACGGCGACGGCAACCTCGACGACGCCATCCGCACGGCCACGATTGCGGTGGCGCTGCTCGGCTTCCTCGATGCGGCGGCGGCGCAGGCGGATTTCTGGCGGGCGGGCGGGCGGCTGGCGCTGGTGGCGCGGCTGCGCAAGATGCTGTCGGACCCGTTCCTGACGGCGGTGGAGACGGCGTTCTCGACGATCCGCAACGCGCACGCGCCGGACCGGCTGACGCGCGAGTGGAAGCGCCACATGCGGCACTACGCCGACATGGGCCGGCCGCTGGGCGCCATGCTGCTGCAGCGCAGCTTCATGCACCTGCTGGTGGCGGCGACGTCGCTGCTGGTGGCGGACGCGCCGGCGCTCCAGCAGACGCACGTGCTGGACATCCTGGCGGCCGGCGAGGGCGGCCTCGCGCGGCCGCCGCTGCCGAACGCGCGTGACCTCGGCGGCGAGGAGGCCGACTTCCAGTCCGTCGAGACGTACGCGAGCACGGTGATCGACCAGATGCAGTACCTGGACGCCAGCGCGGACTTTGTGCGGCTGGGCTCGGCGGCGCAGCAGCGGCTCTCGTTTGCGGTCAAGGGCGCGGCGCTCATCGCCTACCTGATCTGCGCACGGCTCAACGAGGAGGCGGCCGACGCGGACGTTCTGATGGGCTGGCTCGAGGACACGCTGGCGGACCCGGTGCCGATGGCGGACGAGGGCCTGGCGGCGGTGGTGCTCAAGGCGCTGGCGCTGGTGTGCCGGATCGCGCCGGCGGCGTACGCGCCGGCGGTCAGCAAGCTGCTGCCGCGGTACATTGTGCAGAGCGGCGCGCGCGGCGCGACCATTGACGTGGCGTCGACGAGGCTGGCGGCGGTGCTGCGGATGATGTCGACGGACGCGATCATCACGACGATCTACACGCTGGGCAACGTGCTGAGCTCGGGCAACGAGCGCGTGCTGCACAGCAGCGAGAACGGCGGCGGCGGCAGCCTGCTGGTGCCGCCAAATATGAACAACAACAACAGCAACAACAACAACAACAACAACAACAACAACGGCTCGACGACGACGACACATCTCTATCAGGGACGGCAGTCGACGGGCAGCTCGATCTCGCTGCAGCTCAGCGGCGAGGAGGAGACGTCGGTGGTGTACGGCAACGTGGTGCAGGCGATCTGCGGGATCGCGTCGTCGTGCAAGGATGCCAAGATCACGGCGCTGGCCCAGACGATGCTGCTGCAGAAGATCGACAAGATCGACAGCTCGGTGGACGCGCGCATCATCCCGGCGGCGGCGGTGCTGGCGCTGAGCGGCGGGACGGTGGAGTTCCGGTCGCTGCTCAAGACGTTTGCGCGCATCAGCCACCTGGCCACGATGGAGGGCCGGCCGGTGATGCTCAACGCGGTGCTGCGGGCGCGCAACTACCTGTCGGCGCACCTGACGCGGGCGTCGCCACTGTACGAGATCTACTGGGAGCACCTGCTGGACGCGATCATCAGCAAGGGCGACGTGCACCAGACGCACCACGCCAAGGAGTCGGACGTGGAGCTGGCGGCGCGCGAGATCGCGCAGCTGCTGCAGCCGCTGGCGGTGCTGATGGCGGCCAACGACCTGGCGCTGGACCCGGCGGTGGACGACGACGCGCACGCCATGGTGCGCGACGCGTGGTTCAACATGGTGGCGCACGGCTTCACGCCGCTGTCGGAGCGCGGCCGGCGGCACCTGGCGGAGCTGCGCGTGATCGCCATCCACTCGCCGCCGCTGGTGGCCGAGCAGCGCGGCGAGCAGGTGGAGAGCGACATTGAGCTCAACACGGTGCTGCGGCGCGGCATGAACGCGGACCGCGAGGCGATGCAGAAGAAGTGCCTGGCCGAGCTGGTGCCCAGCAAGGCGGGCGAGATCCGCGGCCTGAGCTACCGCAAGACCATCTTCTTGCAGGCGGCGTACCTGGTGGAGAGCCTGCGCGCGGACGCGGGCGACTGCACCAAGGCGATCTCGTACTTTCTGGAGCCGAGCATGCGGCGCGGCGACGTCAGCAGCATCATGGAGGGCATCACGGCGGTGGTGATGGACCGGTACATTGCGCGGACCATGGACGCGGCGGGCAGCGGCAGCGGGGCGGGCTTCTCGGCGCAGTACGCGGCGCAGCAGCTGGCGTCGCTGTTCTGCGCGTGCTGCCACCGCATCGAGCGCGTGCAGCAGGCCGCGTACCTGTGCGCGGACCGGCTGATCCGCGACGTGCCGTCGGCGCTGTGCCAGCGCACGTCGCTGTTCGCGCTGCTGGAGCTGCTGTCGCTGCTGTGGGCCAGCTGCCTCGAGGCGGAGACGGAGCTGTACGCGCCGAGCAGCACGTTCACGTCGGCGCGCGGTCACGTGACCGTCGAGCTGGCCGACGACCACGCGCTGCGGCGCCAGACGCTCAACGCGCTGTACCGCCGGGCCAAGGCGTGGGTGGCGGGCGTGGTCAGCCTGGCGCCGGCGGACGTCAAGGGCCTGCTGCAGACGTACCTGTCGGAGTGGGACGACGACGGCGCGTACGGGCACATTGCGCTGGGCCGGTCGTTTGCGCTGGAGGCCGGCTTCTCGATCCCGGCCAGCGACCAGCGGCTGACGGCGCTGGACCGGTTCGGCAGCGAGTTCCGGGCCAACACGGCGTCGGACTTTGTGGCCCAGTACAGCACGCGCCAGGAGTACCGCTACGCCGAGCCGCTGCCCGACCGCGGCATGGAGTGGCTCAGCTTCATGCGCCTCGACCGCCGCTCGTCGCTGCTGCCCAGCGAGATCGAGAGCGCCGACGCCGTCACCGCGCTGGCCCACATTGAGAACCGCATCCTGCACCGGAAGCCGACGCCGCTCTCCGACATCCGCGCCATCCTGCGCCGCGCCGCGTCGTTGCTGTGCCGCGGCGACGCCGCGGCCGCCCGGACCGCCGCCCCGGGCCACGCCTCCGCCGACTCGGAGCCCGGAGCGGCCGGGGCCGGCGGCGACCAGTGCGCCATTGCCCAGTTCCTCGTCAGCATCCCCTTTGCGCTGTTCACCAAGCAGTCCGTCAAGCTGGGCGTGTCGCTGTGGCTGGGCGTCATGAACGAGAACCCGCGCATGGAGCCGCGCATCCTGAGCGCGGTGCTGCAGCAGTGGGAGCGCTCCGTGCAGCGGCGCCAGGGCCTGTTCAGCGCCGCCATCACCAGCCCGGACCCCTTCTTCGTGCGCATGGAGTTTGCGCCCACCGACCGCGACGCCATGGTCAAGCGCCAGCAGCACGTCCACAACGTGCTCTCGCCCCACACGCGCCTGCTGCAGTTCCTGCAGAGCCACTTCAACGCCACGCGCCTCGGCAGCTTCGACACCCAGCGCGGCTTCCTGCGCATGCTCGACACCACGCTCGACGCCCTGCGCGCCGCCCGCGCCCCGCACCCCATGGCGCGCGACGTGCGCTTCCAGATCGTGCTGTTTGCCCTGCGCGTGCTGCGCCACAGCGCCGCCGCCGGCACCGTCGCCCAGTGGCGCCTCAAGGACAAGATCTTGTCCGCGGCGCTGGCCTGGTTCGCCGAGCCCGTCAAGTGGGCCTTTGGCAGCAACAACCTGCAGGTCAAGACCGAGATCCGCCTGCTGGCCGACGTCATGGCCGGCCTCCAGGCCACCGCCTACATCGGCGCCCACACCATTGCCACCAGCGGCAGCGGCAGCAGCGGCGGCAGCGGCGGCGGCGGCGGCAGAAGCGGCGGAAGCGGCGGAAGCGGCGGAAGCGGCGGCCACCTGCGCTCGCTGCAGGCCAAGGAGCAGCTGCTGCAGCTGCTGCTCGAGAACGAGCAGTCGCGCCTGTCCGTCTGGGCCTACCCCCTGGGCGAGCCGTCGGCTTCGTCTTCGTCCTCGTCGGGCAGCGGCAGCGGCAAGAACTGGGGCGGCTTCGTCTTCACCCACGCCAGCCGCGCCTCGGTCGACGCCCTGATCCCGCTGGTGCGCACCGCCTGGCAGGAGAGCCCCGCCCTGGCCATCTCGCTGGCCACGCGCTTCCACAACCCGCGCGTCCACAAGGAGATCCGCTGGCTGCTGCTCAACTTCCCGGCCAAGGCCATCCACGACCCCGACGCCGTGCCTCTGCTGCTGGACGCCAGCAGCAGCAGCAATGCCAGCGGCATGGGCGCCGGCTCCCTGCCGGCCGACGTGCGCTTCCAGCTCAAGTACCTGCTGTTCTGGGCGCCCGTCAACCCCATCACGGCGGTGACCTACTTCATGCCGGCCTACGAGAACCACCCCTTCATGCTGCAGTACGCCATGCGCGCGCTCGAGAGCCACTCGGTCGACGTGACCTTTTTCTACGTGCCGCAGATCGTGCAGACGCTGCGCTACGACTCGCTGGGCTACGTGGTGCGCTACATTCTCGAGACGGCCCAGGTGTCGCAGCTGTTTGCCCACCAGATCATCTGGAACATGAAGGCGAACGCCTACAAGGACAACGACGCCACCATTCCCGACGCCATCAAGCCCACCCTGGACAGCGTCACCACCCGCATGACGGCGTCCTTCTCGGCCGTGGACCGCGAGTTCTACGAGCGCGAATTTGCCTTTTTCGACGAGGTCACCGGCATCTCCGGCAAGCTCAAGCCCTACATCAAAAAGTCCAAGCCCGAGAAGAAGCAGAAGATCGAGGAGGAGCTGCGCAAGATCAAGGTCGAGGTCGGCGTCTACCTGCCCAGCAACCCCGACGGCGTCGTCATCGGCATCGACCGCAAGTCCGGCAAGCCCCTGCAGAGCCACGCCAAGGCCCCCTACATGGCCACCTTCCGCATCCGCAAGCCCAAGCCGGGCTACGAGGAGGATGCCGACGACCTGATCGAAGAGGTCAACGAGACGCTGGCGGTCGCGCACCTCGGCGGCCACGACAACAACAACAACAGCAGCAGCAGCAACTTGGCTCTGGTCCAGACAGCCGGATCCTCCACTGGCAGCGCCGGTGCCGGCGATGCGAGCAACGCGCTCGTGCCCGCGGCCGCCGACAGCCGGTACATGGAGGTGTGGCAGTCGGCGATTTTCAAGGTGGGCGACGACGTGCGGCAGGACGTGCTGGCGCTGCAGATGATCTCGGCGTTCCGGGGCATATTCCAGAGCGTGGGGCTGGACGTGTACGTGTACCCGAACCGGGTGACGGCGACGGCGCCGGGCTGCGGCGTGATCGACGTGCTGCCGAACTCGGTGTCGCGCGACATGCTGGGCCGCGAGGCGGTCAACGGGCTGTACGACTACTTTATCAGCAAGTACGGCAACGAGGACGCGCTGCAGTTCCAGGCGGCGCGGACGAACTTTGTCAAGAGCATGGCGGCGTACTCGGTGATTTCGTTTCTGCTGCAGTTCAAGGACCGCCACAACGGCAACATTATGATCGACGACGCGGGCCACATCCTGCACATTGACTTTGGCTTCTGCTTCGACATTGCGCCGGGCGGCATCAAGTTTGAGCGGGCGCCGTTCAAGCTGACGTCGGAGATGCTGGCGGTGATGGGCGGCAGCACGGACTCGCAGGCGTTCCAGTGGTTTGAGGAGCTGTGCGTCAAGTCGTTCTTGGCGTCGCGGCCGCACGCGGAGAAGCTGGCGCAGCTGGTGCTGATGATGATGGACAGCGGGTTGCCGTGTTTCAAGCCGGAGTCGGTGAAGCACTTCCGGGAGCGCTTTGTGCTGGAGAAGAACGAGCGGGAGGCGGCCGAGTTTATGCGGGACCTGATCAAGAAGAGCTATGCGAGCTATTCGACGGGTCTGTACGACCAGTTCCAGTGGATGACGAACGGCATTCCATACTCTTCGAACTAGGAGAAACGACGAAAAGGAAGATGAGGGGGGGAGAAGAGGGAAGAGAAGATGAAAGAAGGAGAAGAGGGAAGAGGGAAGAGAAGATGAAAGAAGGAGAAGAGGAAAGAGGAGAGGAAAGAAGGAGAGAGAAAAGATGAGAGTAAAGAGGAGAGGAAAGAGGAGAGGAAAGAAGAGAAGATATACACACCGAGAGAGAAAGAAATAGAAAGTCGAGTTGGTATTCGCGAGTCTGTTGTTTTTACATTGTTTTAATTCCTATCCACTACTTCTATTTAATATTTCATCACTTCATGCCTCAAGCTTGTTCCGGCCAATTGAACACGGATGCAATGAATGCATGCTTCTGTAATGCTTTCTTCCATTCTCCTTCGAATCTGCATCGGGGGCTACCTTCTCCTGTACTTCTTTCGGTGATCACGTCTGCGAGTGACCGATGATTAGGCTTGTAGCACGCAGAATCTCTGAATCCCATCCTTCTTGTCTCGACCAGGCCATGTCACCTCGAGGCGTCCCCTACCCTTTCATTCGTCCCCTTTTCATAACATCTTGACAAGGCGAACCCGCCAGACACAACATGCATATAAAAGAAGCCTCTTCCTATGATGGCTCTGGCCACAGAACCTTCATCCGTATCTGCAGGTCCAGACGTTTGGATCTTCGTTTCGTGCTTTGCCGTCTTTGCTCGTCATTTTCTTTCTTCGTTTCTACTGCTCCCTCTGGGAAAGCCGCTTGTAGACATCCACCATGACACGCCTCATCATCCAAGAGCTCCCATCGTCACCTGCACCGGAAGTTCCTCCGTACGTTGCTGATGGACTGCCCCCTTTTTCATACCCTTCTTCTCTCACTAACTAGTTAACACAAACAGAGACTGCCCGCCCATGCCCCCGGCTACGGTCCTCTCCCTCCACGGCCGCGAAGTCGAGGTCAACACGTACCGTCTCATGGAGCGCTCGCCCTACTGGCAGCACCGTCTGCGCCAGCACTATGCCCACTACGAGCCTCCGTCGTTGGACAGCCTTCGCGACCAGGCCCTGCGTCTGGGCTCCGACGACAGCCCTCCTCCTCCTGCCCCCGGCCAGTACGACCAGGCCACCGACGCCGCCGAAACCTACTGGCAAGACCCCGTCCGCCTGGACGACGACCGCCTCGCCACCCATATGCGCGCCGACCACGTGGCTCTGTTTGTGGCCCTGCTCGAGGGCCACGACCTGCTCCCGCCCGTCCACATGGCCGTCGAAGAAGCCGTCGTCGAGCACGCCGACGACGGGACCGACGAGATCGACGAGCTGTCTCTCTTTTCCCTCGGATCCTCTTCCCCGGCCTCCACGGTCCACGACCCCTTCTTGGGGACGACCCCCCCCGGCCGCCACCGACTCACCATCGGCCACCGCCCCCACCCCATCGCCGTCACCTTGCACGCCCTCCACTACGTGTTCCACCTCGCCCAGGTCGCCGGGCGGCCCGACGTCTCGCTGCGCGTCATGGCCGTCGAGCGGGCCGCCGCGGCACGCCAGCACAGCAACGACGACGCCGAGACGGGGTCGGACGAGTGGTTGTCGCTGTCTTCCCCCGCCCTCGCACCGCCGATCCTCGGGCCGGTCGACATGGACGGCCGGCGCATGGTCAATGGGGCTGTCCGGCTGCCGCGGATACGGGATCTGATGCGGGGGCTGCCGGAAGAGCCACGCGGACGACGCCCAATCATCCGGTCCCCGCCTCAGAGCCGGCCTCGCCAGTCTGGACAAAGACGAGGCTCTCTGAGCGCTGCGTCCAGCGGCGCCCAACCCCCGGTCTTGACGAATGGATGGCCTGTCCGCCAGCGGTCTCCATCCCGAGACTCGAGCACGACGCCCACGCCGGCGTCCGTCCAAAGGGAACAGCAGCAGCAGCAGCAGCGTCAGCAGTCGGGGGCAGCCGACGAGTCCGACATGGCGTCGGAGCAACTGCGCCGCGAGCAGCGGAATCGATCGAGCTGGCTGCTGAACCACATGTTCCAGGACGACGATGTCGACGAGGACGAAGAGGAGCAGATTCGTGAGGCAGAGCGCAGCGAATGGGCACGAGATCGTTCGCGGTAGAGGAGAGTGAGAGCGGTAGTGACTGCCTTTTTGGGAATGTAGACAATAGGGAAGGAGAGATGGGGGCAGGCAGAATTGGAAGGGAAAGAGCAAAAAGACAGAAGGAGCGATCGTGTGTAGCTTCCTCGGGAATCCTCTCACGCTCTCTTTTTTTTGCCAATTCTTTCTTTGTTCAGCAAAAAATAGAAAATCTCTCTTCTCTTTTCTTCCCGTCATTTCATTCATATTTTTTTTTTTTTTTTCATAATCACAACCCATGTCCCGAACTATTTCCACCGGCGTGTGATTCACACCCTCCAAAACAGCCCCAGATTCTGACTCTTCACAAGGCTCACACGCAAGGCTCACACATACACACTCGCCAACTCAGCCCCGCGGGCGGCTGTGCATGGAAATGGGCTAAACCCGCCAAAATCAGCGAGTCGATGACTCAAGACAGTGCCACCACCCGATATATGTGCCCAATCGCCACCTCTTTCTTCTCAGTTGCCCGTCCCATTCACTCGTTCACACATCCACTCACTCGCTCACGCAACAACAACAACCATGGGCGGCGCCGCCTTTGCCTCTGGGCCCCATGCGCTCTACACCCCGCGCATGCCGCCGGCCGTCTACCAGGCCGCCCTGGCCCGCACCCACGCGGTCCTGCGCACGCTCTTTGTCGCCGTGGCCACGCCCATCGAGGGCCCCAGCAAGGCCGACTTTGGGGATATCGACGTGCTCGCGGCGTGGCCCAAGGACGAGACGCAGTCGGTGCGCCAGCTGCTGGAGACGGCGGCCAGCCGGCTGGGCGCTGTGAGGGCCATCTACGAGGGCCCCAACAAGGCGACACTGGCACTTGTATGGCCCGGAGCCGGAGAAATCAGAGAAGCAGACGCACCGGAAGAGCAGAGAAGACGAACCGACGAGTCTCCGAGAGAGACGGGGGAGAAAACACAAGAGTTGCGAGACAGCGGCAACGAACCAGGCGAGAACGAGAGCGCCATACGAAAATGCGACACGCCAAACACCATGGACACGGACACAACACCAAAAACACCCTACATCCAGCTCGACCTCAACATCGCGCCCAGCCTGCGCTCCTTCCAGTGGGACCTCTTCCTCCACGCCCACGGCGACCTCTGGAACATGATCGGCTCGCTCATCCGCCCGCTCGGGCTCACCGTCGACGACTCCGCGCTCTGGCTGCGCATCCCCGAGATCGAAAAGGCGCATCGCAACCGCGCCAAGGTGTTCTTGACCGACGAGCCTGTCGAGGTCCTCCATTTTCTGGGCCTGCGCGTGCTCGACCACCCCGGCACCGGCGTCGACACGGGCGCCGACACGGGCGCCGACACGGGCACAATCAATATCTGGGAACAGCCGTTTGCCGATACCTGGACACTCTTTGACTACGTCGCCTCGTGCCGCTTTTTTCTCCTGTTTCCCGACGACGAGCCCACCGCGGCCCACCGCAAGGCCAACGACCGCCGGCGCCTCACCTACCGCCCACTGTACCGCCAGTGGGACACCGAGTACATGCCGGCGCTCCGTGCGCTGAACCGCTACCCGGTGGCCAGCCGCACCGCCGACCCTGCGCGCAACATTGGCTCGCTCAGCGACCACCGCGACCGCGTGCGCGAGGCGGCCTTTGCCCGCTTCCCGGGGACGGCGCACCGCTATGCGGCGACGCTCACGGCGTGGGTGCGCGAGCGGCATGCGCAGGACATCTGGACGGCGGCCAAGGCGGCGGTCCCGTCGGATCTGCCGAGCCAGTTCCGCGGCGAGGTGTGCGCGGCGGTGCGGCGGCAGCTGGGGCTGGAAAGGAATGCGGCCGACGGGAACCGGGCCCTGGAGGAGGCGGCGCAGGGGTGGACCGTCGAGGCTGTCACGGCCTTTGTGAAGGCAAACTGGGAAGAGCTGGGGCGGGCGCGCGTGTCGGGAGAGATGTATGCGCATTATGTGGAATGGAGGAAGGGAAAGGAGGAGGAGAGGGAGGAGGAGACCAAGAACGAGACAAAAGAAGACGAGGCGGTGCAGGGGAAGACATGAGGTGGGTATGCATTTTGGCTGGACTGATCTTGGTCATGCTTGGGCGTTTTTGCAGTAGTTTGCAGTATTATTTTGCGTTATATTGGGAATCTTCCTGGCCTTTTGTCTTTTGTCATGACTGATGCATTTGGTGATCTCATTGCTTGCCTGGTGGTGGGTGTCTTGTTGGACAAGCAAAAACACAATATCTTGATGAGTTGGATTTGGGCACCTTGGGCGTTCGGTGCTTCTGTGCTTCGGTCTTCACATGTTTGTGGGTGCCACTTACACTGGCCACTCGCTGTCTTGGTCTTGAATCACCCTTTTTATACTACAAAGTTTGTCTTTCATTTCGTGGCTTGTCATAACAAATACAGATGTTTCCCAGGGCTTTCCGACTCCGGCCATTTGCGCCTTTGTCTCCGTCAACAAAGAGAAGAAACTCCTCATGTTCCATCAACGCCCAATGCCCATACGCCCTGTCCTGTTTGTGTTCATTCATCCCGCGCCCCGTTATCAACTCCCCGAGTCCTGTTTGGGCCTCCTTCTCCTTCTCCCTCTCTTCCCTGGTATAATAATCTCCTTTCTTCCCTGGCACTGTCCTCCAGCCTCCGCCCCCCATATCATTCCCACCACCACTTGGACTCCGTACCCATAATGGACCCGTTGCCGTACTCCTCCTCCTCCTCCTCCCCGCCATCCGTCTCCTCGGCCTCCTGCTTCCTCCTCCACTCTTCCTCCCGCGCCTCCCGCGCCCGTCGCCACGCAGCCATCTGCGGCGCCAGCTCCGCCGACGGCTGCCACGGCTGCACCAGCCCCTTCTTGAGCAGACGCCGCCGGTGCCGCCGCCGCTCGTCAAAGCTCATGTACCGCGTGTCCATGGCGCGGATGTCCACGCCCGTCAGCTCGTCCCAGGCGTCTGCCGCCACATCGCCCGCCTCCTGCGCCGCCCACGCCGCCAGCGCCCGGCCCCGGCCGCCCGTCGTCCACTGGTCGAGCTTGACCGGCAGCGCCGCGCCAAACGACGGGTCGTCCGGCGACCACCGGCAGGGCTGTCCGCCGGTGCACGCGTCGGGCCGGCAGTAGAGCGCGCACATGGCCGTCTCGGCCGCGAACCACAGCGACACAAACACGACCAGCACGCCCAGCAGCGTGAGCTTGACCGTGCCGCTGCGGTCGCCCGCGGAGGAAGGCTGGTTCTTGTGCCACAGACGCGGGACGGGGACGCGCACATAGGCGACTGCCGACGGCGGCGGCGGCGGCGCCGTGGACGCGGAGTCCAGCGAAACATCGGTGTCCGGACGGCGGCGCCGTTGCTTGAGCTTGGCGCCGCTGGCGGCGTCCGGGAGGCCCTCGAAACGCGGATCCTCCTTGCCGTCTCCTTCCTCCTCCTTCTTGACAACAATCAAGTCGTGCTTCTTTTCATTGATGGACGGCAGCGCCTCTTCGTCCGCGTCCTCCTCCTTCTGAATCTCTGCCCAGAGCCTGGCCTTCTCCTTCTCTGCGGCTTCTGTGCTTGTGAGGAGTTTGGACGGACCAGAGACCCGGCCGGAGACCTGGCCGGAGACCTGGCCAGAGACCTGGCCAGAGACCTGGCCCTCCAGCCGCTCAATGCCCATCTTGGCCGTGTGCAGGTCCCGCAGGCCCGACCGCAGAGACTGGTCCATCCGCCTGAGCGTCTCCACATTGTCCTCTTCCGAGTCGAGGCCCGTGTCGTCCTGCAGCGCGTCCCGGAGGAGGGCCAGATCGACACTGACAGCAGTGGCGCTGCTGGCCGCGTCGGTGGCAGCCTTTTTGGACAGCAGTCTGTTGCTGTCTTTCTTCTTGTGGATGTCCACCGTCCCCAGGATCCCGTCCAGGCTGTCCAGGGTCGAGTCGTCCAGCTGCTGCGCCCGCTGCAGCTCCCGCAGGTCGTCCTGCACCGTCGTCGGCTTGGCCGAGTTGATCAGCACGGCCGGCAGCGGCCGGCGTGTGCGCGACGCGGAGCGTGCCCGCCGCTGGTGGTGCACGGCAGGCTTGACCACGTCGCTCTCGGCGTCGCCGGGCACGAGAATGGTGTCGGCCGGAAAGGCTTTGGTCGTGTCGAGGCCGGTCGTGGGCCGGGTCACCGGAGCGCTGGCCGAGCTGTCTTTGCCGTCTCTGCCGTCTCTGCCGTCTCTGCCGTCTCTGTCGGGCTTGTTGTCGCTGCCGCTGCCCGTGGCGGCCCCCCGGATCAGGGACAGGATCGACGGCAACGACCGCTGCTTCTGGTGTTTCTTGAGCGACCGCCCGGGTGCTTCGCTGGTGCTGGTGCTGGTGCTCTTGCTGGTCCCTGCCGCCGCCGCCGTCGTCGTCTCTTCGTCGGGGGCGGCCGCACCACCCGCCCGCAGAATCTCCTGGATCTTCTCCGTCTTGGCCGTCACGGGCGTTTCCACATAGGCGCCCGTGACACGCGGCGTCGGCATCAGCAGCGGGTTGGTGATCTTGTTCGCCTTGGGCGTGACTTCCTCCGTGATCGTCTTGTCGTGGCTGTCATCGTCATCGCCGCCGTTTCCTTCTTCTGTTCCCACCGACTTGATGCCCTCGCCATTCCCGTCGCCCCCCTCGCTCTCGTCCGTCGTGGCCGGCGATGGCGCCCGCATGGAGCCGCGCTCGGAGTGGTTATCTGTCGGCGCAAACAGCTTCATCTCGGCCTCGATGCGGTCTGTCGGGTCGCCGTCCGACACCGGCACGCTCGAGTCTTTGGCCGCCGCTACCGCCGCCGCCGCCGCCGCCCCCGACGACGACGCCGAGTCGGTCGACGGCATCCGTCGCAGCCCGGCAAAGCCCACCGTCGGGCGCATCGTGTCGGCGTCCCGGAACCGTGGCACCTTGAGGTTCTTATCCCCAGCGCTGCTTTCTGCTGCCGCCCCGTTCTTGGCCGCTTTGACCAGACTCTCCCTGCTCGACCGGTGGCTGCTTCCACCGCTGCTCTGGGTCGTCGTCGTCGTCGTCGTCGTCGTCTTCTTGCTGGCGGCGGCGGCCTTGTCGGCCTTGGACGGCTCGGATGGGCCCGGGCTGCTCCGCGACGACACGCGCGCCAGCTTGCGCAGCAGCTCCTGCGACTCTTTGCGGGCATGTGCGGACGACGAGGACGACGGTGTTCGCCGCGCGGCTTCGGGGCTGGAGTCCTTGCTGTTGCTGTTGCTGTTGCTGTTGCTGCTGCCATCGCCGTTCTTCCCAAACAGGCTGCGTCCTTTGCGGCCGCGGTCTGTCGACAGTTTGCGGTAGACTGTGATGGGCGTGTTGGGAATGTGCTCGCCCTCGCCCTCGGGAAGATCGGTCATCGTCTTGGCTCGGCCGTTTGTTGTGGACGCCGATGCTGATGCCGACGCTGATGCCGATGCCGATGCCGATGCTGTCGAAGCCACCGACGACCGCCGCTCGCCACTCGACCTTGACCGGCTGCTCGTGGCCGGCGACGGCGACCGGAACTCGGCATTGCGCTCGCGGATCTCGTCCAGGCGCGCCGTTGCGAGGGCTCTCTTAGACAGGTTCTCAATCTCCCGCGCGCGGATCTCGTCCAGCTTCTTGTTCGTGCGCTCCGCCGGCAGGCCACCGGATGAGCGCCGTGACGGGCCCCCAGCACTGTCCGGTGCACTCGTGTCGTCTGCTGCTGGCTGTCCTTCGCCACCGGACTCGATCGGAAACTTCATGTCCGCCTCGATCTCCAACTGCCGGATCTCGTCCAGTCGCTCGTTTCGTGTTTTCGGCTGTGGCGTCTCTTGTGGATGGTCGTTGTCGTTGTCGTCGGATGGGCCGCCATTGTCGGCGGTGCCACTGTTGTTGTTATTGTTGTTGCTGTTGCTCTCGCCAGTCGTCTTGACCGGCGGACTCTCCGACACCATCAAGTCGCCGGCTGTGAAGTCGGCATCGTCCCAGGCAAAGCTCTTGTTGGGCGTTGCTGACGGCCCAGGCGTCGTCGAGGGCCTTCGATCGTCGGCATCGTCGGCGTCGTCGGCACCGTTTTCTTTGGTAGGCGGCGATGCCCCCAGCAGGCTGGACGACCGCACGCGTGCCGGTCCCGCATCGGCCACGTTTTCGGGCGCCGACACCATCCGCTTAAGAAAGCTGCCTGGCTTGCCCGAGAGACCCCACGGCCGCAGTCCTGCGCCAAAGGTACCCGTCGCGCTCGCCATGCCTGTGGGAGAAGCCGTGGTGCCGCCGGCGGCCGTGGCACCTGCGGCACCGGATGCAGTGTTCCCTCTGTTCCTCCTGCTGTCGTAGTGGCTGTTGCTGTTGTTAATGCTGTGGCTGCTTGCGCGGCGATGCAGGGAGCCCCCGGTGGCCTTGGGGCTGGACCGCGACTTGGGTGAGAACAGCCCGCCGCTCTTGTCGCCCATGGCCACCTGCATGCGCGCCTGGTCCTCCTCGAACTGGATGCGCTTCAGCTCGGACGTGGCCGTGGTGCCGTCGCGGCGCGGGCTCGACAGGGTGGGCGAGGCCTCGGCGCTGCTGTTGTCGAGTTTGACTTTCCGGGTGTCGATGTGGCTCTCGCTCCGCGTGGGCTGGTGGTGCTGCGGGCTGCTGTGGATGGGCGACTCGCCGAGACGTCGTGCGGTCCGACGGCCGGCGATGGCGAGCGGCGACTGCGCCAGCATCTTCTGCATGCGGGTGGCCGATGCGGTGCCGCCGCCGACAGCTGCCGTCGCCGCGGCGGCCGAGGGCGTGCTCTTACCACCCCTGGCGCGCCACGGCCGCGGTGCCGGGCTGGGCGAGCCTTGTTGCTTGGCGGCCTCGGCGAGCTCGTCCTCCTCGGCTGCTATCCTATACGCGTCGGACAAGTTGAGCGGGCGTCGCGGGGTGGGCAAGCTCGGGCCGGGTTTGCGTTGGCCGGTGGTGGCGGTGGTGGTGTTGGTAGTTCTCGGCGCGGGTGAGGGCCGCGGGAGGCGCGTCAGCAGGCCGCTGCCAGCACCCGTGTTGGCGTTGGAGCCGCGGCTTGTCCGTCCGGACTGGGAGTCGGAGCTGCCGCGTCGCAAGGGCGGCTGCTGGCGGCCGTTGTTTGTATTTGTGGTGGTGTACTGCGCATTGGCCGTCGACCTGGTGCTGGACGCGTCGGAGGCGGCGCTGGGGGATGTCGGCGGCACGGCGGACAGCCGACCGCTGTCGGCGTTGTTCTCCTTCGACTCGCGGCTGGAGTGGTAGCTGTTCTTCTTGGACGGCAGGCGGCTCGCAAACGCGGGCGACGCGCCGACGGCGGCTGCCGAGGCCGCCTGGTTGGCGGGGCGCGCGCCCAGGACATCGCCCGGCTTGTCCATGGCGAGGCGGAGAGACTGAGTGTGTTTCTGTTTCTGCGAGAGGTTTGTCGTGCTGGTTCGCGATCGTGGAATGGAAAGGCCTCCGGGCCGTCGACACTCGTGGAGGGAGGGGGAGGGGTGCCGATCTCAGATTGGAGAAGAGAGGCGCATCGTTGCAGAAGAGGGAGACGAGGCAAACGAGGCAAAAAAAACAAAAACAAAAAAACAAAAAAAAAACAAAGGAAAAATAAAAAAGAAGGAAAAAAAGACACCTCCTCAGTTCGGATGTGCTGCGCGGTGTGTCCGAGGCGGATGGAATTGGGTATCAAAGTAGAAGAGACAAAAGAAAACGAAAAAAAGAAAAAAAAAGAAAGTCGCAGTCCGAACAAGACGTGCGCGCGCAAGGGAGGGCCTTCGTGGTGGGCGGGCTTTTTTCAGAATGCGCAGGGATGAAGTGTTGTTTTTTTGTTGTTGATGGGCTTTCCTGCCTGGGGTAGGCTATTCTTTTGGGGGTGGCGGTGGTGATGGGATGGGATGGGGGTCTGCTCAGTACACCGTAGAGCGTTTTTTTTTTTTTGGCAGGTTCGCGACCCGGCTAACTAACTATGCCCAGTAACTGAGAACCACAACCGCTGTGAAGCTGGCGCACGGACCACCAACGGACGCCCCTCAAATGAGAGTAGCGCCAACAAAAAAACCGGCCAAAGAGGACAAAGACGCAAAAAGACCCAGTATCAGGGTCCCACCACAGCCTGTACTGTTGCATTCACAACGTATTGCGGGCCGCAGCTCTCCACTTGCTTACAGCGAACTGCAGGACCTGGTTTTAGCTGTTCCGAGGGTCTGCATGGCTGGGATGACGATGCTGCATGCAGGCCGCAGAGAATGAAGACGCGATGCTGTTTTGAAGAGATTTCAACATTCCGTGTCGGTAATGTTCTCGCTGTCTGCTTCATCGGGAAGGTACGACGGGATGGGCATAGCATCAGACACGTGACGAGTCACGTCGAAAGAGGTGCCACGAGTGACATCATCGTCCTACCTGGAGTGTCTTGCAACGGGCCTGCAGGCTTGGTTATTGGAACGTGTATGCGAAAGAAACAATTTAGCAAGAAGCTGCATCCTTGCCAAGATACAGCAACGTGTTGGAGAAACCAAATGGATGATGGCACTTTGTCAAGGTATCACACAATATTGGACAGTAGCTGAGCCCAAAACAGAATCGTCTAGTTGCCATGAAGATTGAACGGCTATGTGCATTACTTGTATCGTGCTCTCCGATTCTATTAGCTCTGCATGTACAATAGTAGGCATTACTGGTCCACTGGGACCTCTTCGCCACCTCCTCTTTCGCGGGTCAAGAAGTTGTTGCTTTTGGGGAGCCACCCTCGCTTCTTTTTCACTTCGTTTCCAGCCGGTTCGGCACCACCAGCCGGCCCGTCTCGCCAAAGCCTTCCAGACAGGCCGCCATGTCGGCGACAAACAGGTCGGCAAAGTCCTGCTCCACCACGCCGTCCAGCCGCTTCATCACACACGACAGACCGTGGCCCCGGACGCCGCCCACCGTCAGGTTCAGCAGCGGGATCGTGGCCTGCGCCGTCTGCGAGTAGAAGAGGCGCTGCAGCCGCCACGGGTGGGCGGGGGAGGAGGCACCGTCCATACCAGACCGGTTGCCCGCGATGGGCAACGGCGCAGCGTCCAGACCCGTCTCCGTCACGGAGCCTACGTTGGACACCGTCCACGTGCCGTCGCGCGGGATGTTGTCCTGCTCCCGCCACCACTTGTGCCAGTCCGTGATCCAGGCCATCAGACCCATGACGCTGTCTTCTTGGATGTGTGCCACGCGGTGCTTGAGGTCGGCGCTGAAGACCTGCGCCGCCTGCCAGAGGGCGGAATCGTCCTCGTCTGCCGACGAAGAATCTTCTTCTTTTCGCACGCGCACGCTGTCCACCATCTTCGGGTCCATCACGTACTCGTGCCCGGCCACCAGGTTGGCCAGGTTCGTCTCAACATCGAGGGGGTTGGCAGCGGCGGCGGCAGCGGCGGCGGCCGCCGCGTCCGGGCCCGGACCCGAAGGCATCGCGACAACCCGGCGCAGACTCACCGGCGTCAGGGCCTTGAACGTCGGCGCCACGTCGGCGGGCAAGCGGCGCGCCCACAGGGTCATCATGACGGCGTGCAGCAGGGCCGTCAGGGTGGTTTGGTTGTGGGCGCGGCAGGCGGCCAGCAGAGCCGTCGTGGCCTGCTCGGAGACGCGGAAGAAGTGCAGGCGGGCGCCCTTGTGGGCGGCCCAGCTGACGGGCCGCGTGCCGGTGTACTGGGGCGCGGCCGGCTGCAGCGCCCGGGGGCCCAGGTTCGCCCACAGCGTCTTGGCGAAGAAGGACCACGAGAGGGAGAACCGGACGATCTCCTCCTGCGGCGGCACCAGCCGGGGGATGCCGGTGTACGTCAGGACGGTGGAGATGGACTCTTCTTCTTCGTGTTGGTCCGACTGCTCGTTGAGGGCGGCCACCAGGGTCTTGTGGAAGATGACCGTGCTGACGCCGTCGCCGAGCACGTGCAGGATCTCCAGCGCAATGTCCACCCAGCCGCCGGCCACGTTGGGGAAGCCGACGACGCGCCAGGGCGGCGTCGTGGCCACGGGCCCCGTCCAGGGCCGCACGTGCTCCGCCTCGATGACGCCCATGAGCCAGGCATCGTAGGCAGCCGAAGAAGACGAGGCGTCGAGGCAGACCGGGTCGATGGTCCGCCACTCGATGTGGTTCTTCCGCAGGTCCAGCGTCGGCACGGCCACATACAGCGGCTTCTTGGTGCCCTCGTCGACCATGCCCGCGCGCAGAGCCGGCAGCCTGTCGATGACGGCCACGAGGGCCCGCTCGAAGCAGGCCTGCACCTGGCGCGCGTCTGTGGCAGCAGACGTCGGCAGCGCATAGCGGGCCGTGGTGATGACGTTCTTGTCAATGCCCAGGTGGTACCGTGACGACGAGTACTGCTCGCTGCGTGTGCGTGTTAGTTGGGCCCAGCACCAATTCCACAAGCCCAACAGCCTGCATGAAGCACACGGCCTGCACAGAGCGTAGGCAGCACTTACTAGGGGCCCAAGGGCCGAATAACAGTGGGTGCCATGGTGGTCGGCACACAAAATTGTGAATGAGAGGGGGGGGGTTGAGACGAGAGTGCTCAATGCCACAGTGACCAACTTTTGATAGTGGCTACGAACTGGTTACCTCTCTTTCTTCATGCAGTCAACTTCAGAAGCCAGTTCGTCTTGGAAACGGAGCCTCTTTTGAAAATGCCTGCTTTCAATGCCTGCTTTCAATTGACGTCTGCCTGGTGGAAACCCTCCCCCCTGTCGCACGCTTTGGGATCAATATCCGTGGCATGTTGAAATGAAAAAGAAAGCTCTTAGCAAGGAATAGCTGGGGGCTGAAATGTCGGCTTTCGGGTACCTAGAATTGCCGTGCCTGATGGGCGGATGTGTCGTACCTTTGTATTTCTTATTGTGGCGCTTTTGGCGACTTGGGCGACTTTGGGCGGGAGGCGCTATCCACGTGACCCTATTGGCTAAGCGAGTGGGTGTGGAGGGCCGTCCCAAAAGTGGATATCACCAAAACGAAAAAAAAAAAGCTTCACCTGGAGAAGAAGTCATCTTGATTGCCAGTGTCGACGGACTGGTCCAATTGAGCCGACCCCGCGCTCGCCCACGCCTCCCCCCCCCTGACGCATACCACCAAATGGCGTCTTTGTCAGCCTCCCGGCAACCAGCCGCGTCGGCGGCCTCCTCCTGCCTCGGCTGCCTGGCACGACGCTCGTCCCGACCCTCCCTGTTTGCGGCAGCGACCACTCTTGCTCCGTCCTCCTCCTCCTCCTCCTCCCCCTTGTCCGCGCCCTTCCTCCCGCTCCAGCAGACCCGCGGCAAAAAGGTCGGCATCCGCCACGACAATGGCGTCGTCGTCCGCCTCCTCCAAGACGTGCCCCAGTTCGGCCCCCGCGACACCATCCTGCGCACCGAGCGCGGCCGCATGCGCAACCTGTGGTTCCCCCGCAAGATGGCCGAGTACATGACCACCGCCCGCCTCGCCGCCATGGGCGTCACGAACCCAGAGGACGTCATCGTCCCCCGGGACCACGCTTTTGTCCTCGAGAAGAACGACGGCAGCAGCGATAGCAGCACCACGGCATCCTCCTCGCCGTCCCAGCGGCAGCAGCAGCCCTCGATCCAGATCCAGACCATCGACCCGGCCCGCGCCGCCGCCCTCCTCGAGACCATGCTCCCGACCAAGCTGGTCTTCTTCCGGAAACCCATCAGCAGCAGCCCCAGCGCCAGCACCGCCGCTGCCGCCGCCGCTGCCGATTCTCTGGCCATCTTCGGCTCCGTCTCGGCCGGGGACGTGGCGACCAGTCTGCGGGAAGCGCTGCGGATGGACCGGGAGGCGTCGCTGATCCGCGTGGAGAGCCGCGACGTGCGGTTCGTCATGACGGAGGCCGACAAGCGGACACCGGGCAGCGCCGACAGCGACAGCGCATCGACGCCTGACCGGCTCAAGAGGTTTGGCAAGTGGGAGGTCGAGATTACCGTGCGCGGCCACACCGGTCGCAGCGAAGAGGGCGTGCCGCCGGTGCGGAAGATTGTAGAAGTGGTGGCACAAAAAGATTAGAGGGGGGGAAGAAGTCAATGCAAAAAAAACAACAAAAAAAACGGGATGATTCGAATCCCCCAAAGCTTGGAGACAAGAGGCTGGAAAGTGTACATTATGGGAAACCCTCCCCACCGACAATGTATAATACTGCATTAGAAAAAAACTAAAGAACGATTTACATAAAGACAGCATGAACCGATCAAGTTAACGTTTCAACTCCAAGGTCTTGTTCCAAAAGAAGAAGTTGGACAGAAAGAGAGTGGTAGAAATGGCATAAAAGTGGAATTGTTATATTTGTTAGAGCTCATTCTTGTTGTATTTTTCTCTTAAGTTTGTTATATCATAAGTCGTTGTCAGCATAATCGTCGTTGCCGAATCAGATAGAGTAGAGGCCGTTGCGTCGTTATTAAAGTTGTCGTAGGTTGTCCTTTCCAGTCTTGATGATGTCCTCGCAATAACTAATCCCTTCACAGTATTTCAATGCCCAAATTTTGTGACCCCAAAGTTCCAAGCCGATCGTCAACAAAACATAAGGAAAAGGGTATCAGTCTAGAGGCCACCTCACACGGCGCCTATTGAGCAGAAAAGACTATATGTGCTATGCAGGCCGAATGAAAAGAAGTAAGAAATAAAAGAATAAAAGAAAAAAAGCAAGACAAGCAATCGCTCAAGTGAAGAAAGAAGACGTGAGTCGTAGAGAAAATAACGTTCTGGAGAAAAACAAATTGCAGATTAAAACAAATAAAAGCAAAACAAGGAAAAGGCAAAATGAAATGGCAATGCCACGCAAAAAGACAGTCAAAAGACAGCAAAGACAATCAACAATCAAAGCGACAAATGAAACAGGTAAAGGATAGTTGCAGCATGGAAGAGTTGGCTCAGCAGTTCAAGTGGGAGCTCCCTCTTCTCACGGCTAGTAGTTTTCATCGTCTGAAGCGTCGGCAATCTCAACCGGTCGAGGTCGTCGCTTTTCCGGAACAAGCGTCGCCGTTGACCGGTTGTGATTAGCTTCAGTTGTCACAGTTGTGGCGGTTTCCGCATTTGTTGTTTCCGTAAACACCGAGTCTTCTGTAGTGCTTTCTGCGTGGGAGTGTTCTTCTGTGGACCCGGAGGGTGGTTCTGCGTGGCCAGACACCACCGAAACAGTATCGGTCATGGCCAGATCAGAGACGACTGAGCCCTGGTGGCTGGGGTCTGCCTCGTGGTCGGATGGACCAGCTGATCCCACCTCAGCAGCAGTGGACACAACTGACCCCGTTGGCGAGTGATCTGGCGTGTCCTCAGGGGTGTGGTCTGGTGTATGCCTTGCTGCCGTCTCCGTTTCGGTTTTCGGGTCGGACGTGGCGGCGGATCCAGCAGCAGCATCATTCGGAGCACTCTCCTCAACGATAGTTTCCACGCCTTTTTTGGAGAGAGACTCCCCGGGCGAGTGGCCCTCTTCGGGAGTGCCCACCGTGACGATTGTTTCCGTGACAATGGTTTCGGTGATAATTTTTACTTTCTTTTTGGCAGGCTTGGCATCCGTTGAAGCAGACTCCGCGGGTCCACCAGGTTCCAGAGGCTCCATGGGGGGCGACACGGCAGGGCTGGCTTCCTTCTCAGCATGTTCAACTGTAGCTGCTTCGGCATGGGACACATCAACAGGCTCACCAGCGGGCTCTGAAGCGGGCTCGGCAACAGGCTCGGCAGCGGGCTCAGCAGCAGGTTCGGTAGCCAGTTCAGTAGCCGGTTCAGCATCGGGCTCCGGGGTAGGCTCAGCAGCGGGTGCAGGGGCCGGTTCGGTAGCCTCTGCGGGAGCTGCTTCAGCAGCAGGTTTCTCAGAAGGTTTCTCAGCAGGTTTCTCAGCAGGTTCGGTTGATGGTTCCTCGGCATGTTCCGTATCCGGCTCCGTATCCGGCTCCGTGGTGGCTGATTCTACGGCAGGCGTATCCGTTTCCACAGAAGGCTCGGTAGTCGACTCATCAGCTGGCTTATCAGTAGACTCAGTAGGGGACTCCGCCGCAGGTTCAGAAGACGATTCGGCAGCAGGTTCATCAACGGGCCCAGCAGTGGGTTCAGAAGCCTCCGGTTCGGTAGTCGGCTCAGTGGCCGCTTCACTGGCAGGTTCACTGGCAGGTTCACTGGCAGGTTCGCCAGCAGATTTAACGGCAGGTTCAGCGTTAGGTTCGTCAGTAGGTTCCGCAGCAGGCTCCGCAGCAGGTTCCTCTGCAGGCTCCTCTGCAGGCTCCTCTGCAGGCTCCTCTGCAGGCTCCTCTGCAGGCTCCTCTGCAGGCTCCTCTGCAGGCTCCTCCGCAGGCTCCTCCGCAGGCTCTTCAGCAGGCTCTTCAGCAGGCTCTTCAGCAGGCTCTTCAGCAGGCTCTTCAGCAGGCTCTTCAGCAGGCTCTTCAGCAGGTTCCGCGGCAGGCTCCTCGGCAGGTTCCGTGGCAGCCTCATTGGCCGATTCCTCCGCTGCAGGCTCTGGCTCTGCTGCAGGCTCAGCCACCGATTCTGCGACAGATGCAGCAGATGCAGCAGATGCAGCATCATCGTGGTGATCTTCTTCTACCACAGCAGCATCCATAGATTTTGATTCCTCAGTCTCGTGGACCTCATGGTCCTCGTGCTCCTCATGTTCCTCGTCTCCCTCATGTTCCTCATGTTTCTCGTGTTCCTCATGTTCCTCATGTTCCACGTGCTCTTCATGGTCTTCATGGTCTTCCTCATGTGGTGCGGGTGCCTCTTGATCTTTTGGGGCTTCGGGTTCTCGATGCTCTTCAGGAGCTTCTTGATCTTTTGGGGCTTCGGGTTCTCGATGCTCCTCAGGAGTCTCATGAGCTTCGTGTTCATCATGTGCGTCATGCTCATCTGAGACGTCGCCTTCTGAATGGTGCTCGGCGTGGTCAGAGTCAGCATGGCTGGATTCTGCCGTGTGCGAGTCGGAAGCCGACTCAGAAGCTGAGTTCGACACGGCACGCTCTAGTGGTTCCCCGTGATCCTCGGGGGCCGAATCATGGTGGTCGTCGTGCTCATGGGCAGAGGAAGCTGACGATGCGGAGGAGGCTGAAGACGGCGAAGATGGCGGTTCCTCGGAATGACCGGGAGGCACAGGCAGTGCGGGATTCTTCCCCTTGTCTTCTACGGCCGGAGGAGTCATCTCCGGCGGCGGCTCAAAGATAGCTCGGAAGCTGTTGACAGCCTCGACGGCGAAAAAGTTGAGCTCAAACGCGCCGAACTTGTTCTGTCTCATGTGGTCCTCCCGGTACACGTTGCAGAAGACGTAGAGCTGGACATCCTTGAGCAACACGCGGTTCTTGCCCTTGCGTATGATCCAATCTTGGGACATGGTCTGCTCCTCAGTGACTGAAATTTGTTAATGTATGGCCCGAGTCAATCTTTGCAGAAGCACGAGAGGGCACGTACGGAAAATGGTCCAGACGGGACAATGGCGAAGTTCGCCTTCCCAAACAGAGGCATGCAGACGGCAGCCATTGGTCTCGGCGTCACCATACACAATTAGAGAGTGTGTATATCCATCGTCGACGATGCGTCTACAGTGTGGTCAGAACGCGGCTTGCCTTTTTTCTTTCTTGCAATTCATAGCAGGCAACATCAGGTAACATACGCTTGGAAGAGGCGGTTTTCTTCACTGATTTTGAACTCGGAGGGTGACACATTCTGGGTCATCGCATCTTCGAATTTCAGCGACACAAACGTGCAGTGAAACAAAATCAACTCTAAGAGGCAGAACAAGTTGGTCAGTTTGACGTGTTCACAAGTTGGGGCTGTGTAGAGGTAACAACTGTGTCCGTACCTTCCCAGGTTTGGAAATAGAGAACAGCCCACAACTTGCTGCAGTGTTCTGACCTGCTCCAGCGCTTGAGCAGGAGGCAGCTACCATCGCGTTCGATGCACAGCTCATGGATCCCGTACTTGGAGAAAAGGGGCATGCCTGTGACTGTCTGCGTGCGAGTAACCATGTAAGAGGCATCGGCCTTGGGGTCCAAGTAAACGAGTACGGACATCCGGTCTTGATCAAAGCGTCTGCATGTATGTTGTTAGACCAATGGCAGGAGGCAGGTGGGCATGTCGAAGAGACGAGGCTACCTTTTAAATAGAATCTTGGCACTCTGTGGTACGCGGAAATTGCTCCAGGGTCCGTACGACTTGGATCTGCAGACAAGAGTGAGCAATGAGAAGCGCCATATGCAGGCAAAGTAGTGTACTGACAGTCGGATGTGCTTTAATGGTGTGCGGTTGGTCAAGGGGCGTGAGAAGATATCCTCTGCCCAATGCATGTTCTAGTTGACAATGGTCAGCGACGAATCACTTCGCTTTTTTTCATATAGTGGAAGCCTACTGAAGTGCTGCGTACCCGGTTCGTATGAGCAGGAGCTGGCACTATTTGGCTTAATGAGCCAACCGGACTGGCTGGTGGAGCTTCTAGACAATTCACATTATTAGTATGAGAAACCATGTCGCAGCCACCAGGCATGCATTGTACTGCTTTGCTTACCGATCCCAATCTTCTCACGCAGCTGAAGAATTTGTTTCTTCAGGGTCTCGAGGGCGTTCATGTCGAAATTGGGCGATCTGGAATGGGTCAGTTCACTGATATTGGTATTGAAAGCAAGCCGACGGAGACCTGCGGACAAGACAAACCTGGTCACCATCTGCCGCATGAGAACAATAAAATCGTTGTAGAGCGCAAACCGCGCAGCTGGAGGCATGCCGTTGGCCTCTTCGGCCATCTTGTGGTACATGGTCCGCCAGCGCATGTCTTTGGACAGGGTCTTGTCTTCGTAGTAGGACTTGAGGTCGCGTAGGGTCCGGCCGAGGCAGGGTAGCAGCACCAGCACATAGTCCGCAACGACGGGGATGCGGTCGTAGTGGAAGCTGCACTGGTTGGTCAACTCCCGGAGTAGCTGGCCACACCGGCGCATCTCACCGCAGAGGGCAATCATGTGCGCGTGGAAGTGTTCGGGCAGGTAGCGGCGGAGGTTATCAACACATCCGGCCACAACGTCGGTACCCACAGCCTCTTGACAGCATCGGTCCAGAAGCTGAGCCACATGGTCCTCGGGGGGCGGTGGGCGGACGCCCCCCGGAAACGCCCTCATCATCATCATCGTTGGTCAGAAACCGAGTTGCTGGTCGGCAGGTGCGTGGAAGTAACAGGCGAGACCGTTCTGGCCCAAGCTCGGTATTGTCGAGTCGAGAAGAGCAGATAAACGTAAAAGGCAAAGTAGAAAATTGGAGCAGGCCGGTGGGTGAGCCGTTTAAGATGTCATGGCGGCGGCTGCGGAGCGTGATATCAAGAAGGAGGTCGTTCCGTTAGGCATCATATGAGTCGCTTGCTCAGCTCAGCAACGGGCCTGCACGCCCCCTCCCCGAGTTGAAACCACAATGCCCGAGCCGCCAATCGAGGTGTTGGCGGAGGCGAGGATCGATTTCTGTGTCTCAGGGAGTGTCCCGGAGGGAGCAGCAAGTACGGTGAAGCGCGGACTGGATAAGCTGCGATGTCGTATCCCTAGTTGGGTCGCTAGCAGACCTGCAGTCGAGGTGGGGTGGATGTGCTGACGCTGCAAGTTCAAAAGACTGGCGGAGAAATAGACAAGAAGGCCAAGTACGGCTGAAGAGGACGAAACAGAAGAAGAACCGGAATCCGTCGATGTGGGATGCAAGGGAATGGAGGAAGGACTCCGAGCCACCCCCCACAAACCAGACCTCTTGTTTCCCCTTTGTTTTTCCCTCTGTGCGGAGGACGGTCGTCTGGATGACGGGTGAAACGTCTGGCAGGTCCACCAAAGAGCCAAACAGACGAGGCTAAAGGGCGAACAAGCACGGCCGGATGGCTACAGGAAAGCGTGGACTATAGTGAATGGTTCGTGAACTGGGCGTAGTGCACAGCCGTTGGTGAGACGAGAGAAAGGGCAGGGAGATACAGAGAGTTACAGAGAAAGAATCGAGCCGAGAAAGAAGGCGCAGGAGAAGATTTGGAACAGAAGAGGACGGGCTGCCCTCTCTTTTGATTTTGGGCTGCAAAAGTAAAGCTGGCCGCAGACGGCCTCAAAAGAAACGGTGCCCAACGACCCAGTCTATGCTGGTGTCCCTTTTCGTTCGGGCGATTCGCGGTTGTTTGGAAAAGTGGTCTTCCAAATGGTGTTTTCGGTGGCAGTTTCGGTGGCAGTTTCGGTGGCCTTTCAGGTGGTCTTCTCATTGTTTCGCATGCTAATCCTGTCTTTACCCTCTCTCTGTACGTGTCTCTCCAACAGGAACGGAACACAATGCACGGAACTGACGTGTCCGGGTTGCGATAGGTCCAGACAGCGGAGAATATGCGAGCCTGTGGATATTTGAGAAAGTTCAGGTTATTTTTCTTGGGTTATTTTTTCTTTTTCTTTTTTTTGTGAGAGGAGCAGCTTAGCTCGTCTTGCATATGGCCCTCGTCAATGCAAGATGCCGTGCTGGGTTTGGTCGTTTCCCCCTCCCTCTTTGCGCCGTTGGTGCGTTTCAACTTGAGAGGCTTTTTGTTTCCTTTTGTCTTTGTGCTCCCTTGCTTTGCCTTCGATTGCCTTATTCCAACAATGCTTCTCAGCACCTTGCGGGTATATTTAGAAGAAGCCCCGACGAGTCCGGCGGCAATCCCGTTATCCGGACACCCGGACACTCCAGAATGGGAAGACGGTGTGGCTGGGTGCAGAACAAAGCCAAAGTGTATCATTTAAAAGAAAAGTGGTGAGAGGCGAAGACGAAAAAAATGGACTAGCATGGGGGAGGCACCAGGGAGCTGGGGAGCTTGGAAGCAGAATGGCATGAGCGAGGGCACGAGGGCACGAGGGGGCACGAGAGCGTAAAATTGGCCCGCAGTACGGCGAACTGGTCTAATAGACTGCTGCCACGAAGTCACCGCAAGTCAGACCAACGAGGGACCCAACCAGTCATTTCCGTGCGTCTTCTGCATTAGCATGGGTTTTTTTTTTGGGCGGCGGTGGTTGCAGAGGGGAAAAGTGTAGGCCAAATCGCAGGTGGAAATATAGAATTAGAAATATGGAAGAGGGGGGGAAAGCTGGCGGAATGGAGGTTGGCTGCATGAATTGGCGCTTATTTTGGGAAGAGAATAAAAGGGCAAAAAGACCTGGACCAGCCGATAGAGCTATGGACGATGGCATAGCGAAACACTGGTGGCCGCTCCTAGCTTGCAAGGATGGGGCGGTGATGCCACGAGGCAAGAGGCGGTGGTCCGCCGGCAAGCATAGGAGAGGTGGAAGGGGATACGAGAATGAGTGTGAAATCGGGGCAAGACCAGCGAAACGGGGGCCAAACCACGCGAGAAGGTCTCTCATGATGCCAGAATCGGCTCTAGCACTTGCATAAGTCAACGCAGAAGCCAAGGCCGACGTCGATTCGTCAGTCGATTTTGGCGGGCAATTGTGGAGGCAGGCTTGGGAAGGCGGACAGAGATTGGAATTAGAGTAGAGGCGACTGTACGTGGTGACCATGCAGGACGAGGAGCGTCGTGACAAAAAAAAAAAGTTGAGGGAATATTAAAATAAGGTTACGAAAGGTCGAAATCCTTGTCAGCATGGCTAATGAACCGAAAAGGCAGGAACGGGCATGCGTGCATCGTGGCTTCCTCTCTGGGCCGTGCCTTACCAACAAAGCATTCGTTATCGCTGGTGTTCACTAGCAGCTCCAGACTCGAGCTCTTGGCTACATTTTGGACGTGTCTTGATTCTTACACGCAAATCTTCAGCATACTGCGTAGTTCTTCTACCGCTGTCCGCTGCAGACTTAAGGGCAGAGCCGCATAAAGCCAGTGAGTGGCCCAAGCTGCTGGAAGCCAGGAAAAAGCAAATATAACACCGGTACGACTTACACGGTACAGAAGGCTGGTTGGTATTCAAAAGAAGCTCGAACACCAGGAGGCTTGCGACTGCAGATTGACGTTGGCACTGTGGCTTATGCGAGCTGAGATGCGTTTTGTTGATCATTGCATATTGGCGTCTTCAGCTGTGGTCGCTGACTGTAGGACAGCGTTGTTGTACAATGCAGGACATCATCACGTCCTCTTCTGGTTCCGATGCATCTGCACAACGAACACACCCTCCATCTTATCTTTATCTTCATACTTGAATCACATCCTTATATGGCAAAACACCTTTTCGCACACGCAAATCTTTTTGAAAGACCAACCGACTAGTTATACACATCTCTTCCTTTGCTATTTTCCCGTTCGCCCTGTTCGCCGGTCAAAAGCACCTTGGTCCACCCGAGTACCAGGTTCGTGGACGTGACGAGGAAGTATGACAAAGAGCAAAGGACAAGGCTGCCTCACAGCCAGATATTGCAACCCGAATCAGAAGCTCATGAATTCCGTAAAAAAAACACACACGAAGGCAAAATAAAACATAACTAGTAACAAAGTGACAACGATTCTGAGAACGACGCACGTTAAATCATTCCCATGTCATTTGTCTTTCGCGCCACCGCCCCATCCCAGCCCAGTGACCACCGTTTGATAAAAAAAAAAAAAGAAATCTCATACATTCCGTCGAAGTGAAGCTACAGCAAATTTAAGCCTATTCAGTGTTAGTACTCGATTGTTCACATGTGGCTAGAAAAACTGCACGGGCGACTTACGTTGTAGGCAGCCTTCTCGTCTTCGTAGCGCTTCTTGTCGGCGGCAGCCTTGGCCTCATACGGAGTCCGCTGCTTGTCGTTCAGGGCCTTCCAGCGCTCACCCAGGATCTTACCGACCTGGCCTATGGGGGGTTAGCACGAGTATCACACTATGGACTACATGAGAAGAGAAGAGCGCATGCTACATACCGAACGTGATGCCGGGGTTCTCGTCACGGACGTTCTCGCGCTGCTCGTTGGCGAAGAACATGTAGGCAGACAGACCACGCTTGGGGGCGTTGGGGTCCTTCTTGCCACGGCGCTTCTCGACCTTGCCGGTCTTGCTCTTAGCTGCGGCCTTCGGCATGTTGATCTAGAAGGCGATGTTAGATGCGAGTTCGTTTGGTTGGATGGTGTTGCGATAGATTGAGAGTCACTTTGAGTTGGGAATAGGCGATGAACTCTCTTGGTTTGGGTTGTGTTGATGTATAAGTGCAGAGCGTGTTGTGTTCAACATGGGGGTAGGAGGGGGGGGGCAAGTGGGAGTTGAGAAAGGCATTGAAGGGAATAAGTGTAGAGCGACGGCACAGAAGCTTGCAGCAGTCTATGCGACTTGAAATGATATTCAACTCAGACTGAGATGCACTCGGGTGAGCGACCGCAAAAATCACTGGAAGTTGCGTCGCAAGTCTCCCAACACCTCGAGTCCGCAGGAACGTACTCGGACAGCACTTCTGCTAGGAAAGTCGAGCAAGCTGCGATGCAGCCCCTCTCACATCCTCTGCAAGAGAATCATTGTCGCAAAAAGAAACAACCGAAGCTCATGCACGGTCGCAACTGTGCAGTTCTTCACGCTGGTGCAACTGGCTGAGTTTGGCCCATTTCGCCTTTTTGGTCGTCTTTTTGTCAATCGCAAACGTCGATTGAAAGCTTGACCTAGGCTCGATGCGCTCTCTGCATGGTGGTGTTGGTGGTTGCTGCGCAGTCGCTTTGGCTGTGCTGGCGACGCGATGCGGTTGTAAACACCAAAAAGAGGCTTTTGCGATTTTTTGTTGTTGAGCGTCTTTTTGCTGTTGCGCCCAAGTGGCAACGCGGGCGAAGCTATGAATGGCAGGGGAAAGTGGGAAAGGGACGCGCGCGCGCGACCGCAGGAGGCGAGAATTGGCCAAAGGGCCCCAAAAAGAACAGGAGAGACAAACAAGGCAGGGGGAGACGAGGAAACAAGAGACACGCAAGAGTGCGCGATAACAGCACTGCAAACTCGAAATCCAATCCGCCCACTGGGACAGACAAGTGGCAGACGAGCGCGCTGTGAGGTCGCAAACGACGAGTGCGTGTTGTTGTGGTGGACGGCGTGGTGACTTGTAAAGTGCAGCAGGCGACAGTGGAGGGCGAAGTACTTACGGATTTTTTGTGGATTGTAAAGAGAGGCGTGGATTTGTATGGGACGATGGCAGAGGCTCTCGATATTTTGCTGGGGGAAGCCTTTGTATGGAGATTTTGCGTGCAGAATGAGAGAGAGATGAGAGAGAGGAGAGAGAGGAGAGGAGGGAGAGACGAGAGAGTATGTGCGGGTGTGTGGGAGAGGGCCACGCCTTTTTACTATGGGCGGCTGATTGGGAGGGGACTGGGGGTGGGCGGCGCGCGCGCGTGCGTGTGCGGTTTGTGTGTGTGTGTGTGTGTGTGTGTGTGTGTGTGTCTGGCTGGCTGGCTGGCCGTCCAAGGGAGGGAAGGCGGGGGCGTGTGAGCGTGCGAGGAAAGAGCGACCAGCCCAGTGTGCGTGTGTTTGGGTGTTTGGGTGCGCAGGAGGCAGGCGCGACCGTAGCGGGGGCAGGTGCGCCAGGCAGGACCCTAGTTAGAGGGTCCAGAGAGCGCAGAGAGGGAAGGAGCGCCGGCGCCCTGCCTTGGGGTCCTGGGAGGTGGGCGGTCGCAAACCCCCCCAAAATTCAGAGGGTGATTTAAAAAAAAAGGGCTGGCGCAGGTTAGGGGGGGGGGGAGGTGCGGCCGGGCAGCTGCGACGGACTGGTCTGGTGTGATTTCTCCGTGCTCTGCCCGTCGCTCAGACACTTTGTCCAAGTACAGTACTTGCGCCCTTGTACTGCGTGCCAGCAAAAATTTGTACTGTGTACCTCTCGCGGATACCGTTTTGCGCCCATTCTGCTGCTGGCGAACGTACTGCGCTGTCTCAGCAAGTGACGTCTGTAGCAGGACTAGAGCAGCACTCTGGCGCAGAGCGAGTGCCGTGTTACGGTGACTGCGACGGGCCAATATGCAGAAGTCGAGGAGCTGCCCAGAGGGAGCGCATACCCTCTCCACGCAAATATTGCGTGCAGCGTCTCAACATCGTCTGGCCCTCGCGCGGTCTTTGCTGCAGATACTGCGAGCTTGATAGGCCGCGGCAGCTTGACTTGCTGGCGTTCTAGCACATTGCAAGGCACTGCGAGACGCCTTGCTTCTGCTGCTCGTCTCCTGCGCGTCCTCTCTTCGTCTCGCCTCCTTGTCCTCCGGCTTCATTTCCGTCGCGATCTCTCCTCGTCGCATTCTGCGCGCCATAACAAGAGCCCGTCCACAGGCGGTCCTGGGCCTCATTGTTGTCTTACAAGGAATGCCCGCCCAGGTGTCAACAGCGAAGCCAAGCGCGGCCTCTGATTGGCTGTGTTGCCAAGGCGTGGTCAAGAAGCCTGCACCGCTATCGCTCTCGGTACTTTATTCCTGCAGGTCTAGCATGTATCCCCTCGCCAACCTGGTAGGTACTGGTACTTTGACCAAGGTACCACACTCGAGGTAACCCACCCGCCCATTTCTGCGGCGCCTGTACTTGCACTCATCTCTTCTTGTCCCTTCTTGTATCCTGCCTCTCGTCGTGGACCGCAATGAGCACATCCACCTGCGTTAGCGTCTCACAAATCCCCCCTACTTTTTGCGTTCCCCCTCTCTCTGTTTGTCGCTCTCTGGCTGCTCTTCGAAGTGCTCGTTGCTGCCCACCCCTTACTCCAGACTCTCCCGTATTATCCGCCCATTTGGATCATTTCGATGGGCCCCCTACCAGTCTTCTTTCTGCTCTTGACCAGCAGAACTTGCGCCGATGCGGCTATCTGACATCATTTTGCTGCTGGACTGGGCATAGTGCAGCAAACACGCTATCCGGACTTGGTGCAGGCGAGCATCTGTGTTGACTTCGTTCCCTGGAAGAGCCGACTACGAGCCATGGCATTTTCCTATCGTACAGCTGCTGTTCTCTTGCATCGAGGCCGCATGCACCGTGGGCGACGCAACGAGAGAAGTTTCCAGAGCCCCGCAGACACCGGGTGTGATATCAGAGGCGCATCGCTGGAGTAACACATCTTCCATACATAGCAACAACATGGTTATGTGTAAGAGCACCGTACATACAGTGTAAGAGACTCACTAATTAATGTAGTAGAGCATCCCTGCAGCCATGGGCAGGCTGCCTCGGGTGCCCTCCGCGCCTTCCAGCGTTCATGCAGCTGCTACCCTCGCCTCAGGCCCGGCCAGATATCAGACCAACACGCAAGAGCAGACCATGCTCAGTTGGGGCAAACAAGCTGCAGCTCCTGCTCCACCCAGTTCGACTTGCGTACGCACTCTTCTGCTGTCCGTCCTTCACATTCGTCGGCGCTATCGGAAGGCATAACAAAGGGGGAAGTGGTGGGTGAGAACTTGAGGGAACTTGAGGAGCCGTGGCGTGGCGTCCTTGTATGGAAACAGATAGGCTGTATCTGACATGTAACAGAGGCGCCCTGTGGTTGGCCTGCGCACATCGCAACTACTTGGTAGCATCTAATTATGGCGGGCCATACTATGCCTCATGCTACTACTCGTACTACTATGTATGTACTATGTAGGGGGGGGCGCCGCAGAGACACGGCACCGTGTGCCAATTTTGTTTTGATACATGGGCGCACTCGCAGCTGCCACGGCACAGAAGCCACCAGCACCACTCACCAAAACAACCTAACGCCCTTTTCTGACTTTTTATTCTCGGCAAAGCAGGAAAGGGAAAACGGGCGAGTATGGTGGCAGACAGCCAAAACGAAAAGGAAGGAGCAAGGGGGAGTGAGCTCCTGCCTGGACTGGTCCGCACTCCTGTCCCGCGCAGCGTAGGACGGGCGCAGCTGGACCAGGATTAGCTCGCACAGCTCTCTGCTACCATTCGCCCACTCTTGTATGACTGGGCCTGTGTAAGATAGCTGCACATAGTACGAATTGCTGGCGGACAGGGGGGGGGGGGGATCAGTCGAAAAACAAAAACGAAAAAAAAAAAAAAATTAATGGGACACAGACACCAGAAAATACGGAGGGAAAGTGCGACGGCAAAATGGGGTGCCATTTTTTCTTGCAGTGTCTTGGATTTTTTTTTTTGGCCTGCGCATTTTCTGAGGTTTGCCGTTTTGGGCGTGGATGATCCAGCGCAAAAGGACACTCCAAATCACCAGTCACGTGTTGTCTTAAGTTTAACAAAGACGCGTCCCACCAAACGCGACTTCCCCTCTCACATACTATGGGCAAAAAGCTTTGGTGAAGTGTTGTTTTGTTCTAAGTGCTCTTTGTCCGCTGAATGCGATCCATGCCGCCCATCGTAGCCGTACGTGCAATGTAGCGCAAATAAAGTCAATGCGAAAAATGGCTATCCAGAACATAGTTTCCCCAAATGCATGTGCTGTTTTCGTTTGCCCCATCCGCCTGCAGCAAGATCGTGCTGCAGCCTGATCGATTGGCCACTCGCTAAAAGCTGGCCGCTGTGTGTGGCCTCGGCAGGTCGCCGGTCTGGTCCGCCAGCCGGCCATGCACACCAAGATGGAGGGTGGTGTGCTCCTCCCGTACGGCGGCCACATGGCCACTCCCGTAGATGTGCATCCGGGAAATAAGTGGCTCCCGGGTGGTGTTGTTCCCAGGTGCCTGTGTATGTGCGCGCGATCTTGCGGCAGCCCGCCGCGTGTGATGTGCGCAACCGGTTACGTGCGTGTGCCCTGCTCGTGGTCGTTTCCATCGTCGTTTTACAGTTCAGCTCCTCCTTCTCCTCCCCCCCCCCTCCTCCTCTTCATTCAGGATCTAGCACAATATCCCGTAGAGCTTCATCCCGCGCCCAGTCCACGCCGCTGCCGGCCACAATCGCGCTCGCCGCGCCCTTGATCAGCTTCCACCGCTGCCGGCTGGCCTTGACGTCAGCCTCGAGCCGCGCTAGCTCGGCCGCCGTTTTCTTGTCCGTTGCTTCCGCTGCGGGAGCGCTAGTCGTTTCCATTGCCGCCACCAGCTCGCGCACCTGTCCAGCCAGCTCGGCGTTCTGCCTCTCCAGCTGTCGGCTCTCGATCGCGACAGCGCGTCGCGCGTCGCGCACAGCGCGCTGCTCAGCTGCCTGGTGGGCGACGGTCTGCGATGTGGCGTCGCGATGCTCGACAACAGGGAGGAGATCGCGCTCGATGGGGGACGCGTAGGTGGCACGGTGGACGGCCTTGAGAACGGGGTTGACGGTCAAAACGCTGTCGACGGCTTCGTTGCGCAACACATACGCGCCGCGCGCTTCGAGGAGCTGTTTCTGGGCCGACTCAATGTCCGCGGCAGCAGAAGCTGGCCAAGGTTAGCGCTCGTGTTCAGATTGCGACACAGCCAAACCTTTCTTCTTGTCTTCACTTGTCGCCAAGCCCACCGTGCCCCGTCACTGCGCCGTTCCTCACTCACCACCATCGTATGACTCGCGCGCCTTCAGAAGCGCAATCTCCAGCTGCACTGCCCTCAGCCGGTCGTAGAGTGTCAGCAGACGCTGCTCGTCATCTGAGAGAACAAGCTTGGCCACCGCGTCGGTCGCGTCAGTCGGCGCGTCTGCCTCGCCCATGGGCGTATCACGGGGCTCGACGGCAGCCATTTCTCGGGCAGTTTCGTAGAGAGCAATACGTCGCTTCTGGTCGGCCACGCCGCACGCGACTCCGAAAGCTCCTAAAAGACGGCAAAGATCACGATGCGCATCAGCAAGCCGCCACAGAGAATAGGCAGGATCACGCAGCAGCCCAGCGACCCCTGTGGCTGGTGCAGGTGCTGTTCTGTGGCGCTGAGCTATGCTGGCCCAATATTAGTGGTCGGCCGGGGCCAATCATTGCACTGCAACGTCACGAGCCAACGGTCACGCTAGCGCTCTTTCGTCAGTCGCCTGCAAGCTGCCTTGTGTCTCTTGCCTCTGCCGCCTTGACGCCCTGGACGACCGCCCAAGGAGACCCGGCGACCGCAACACAGCAGCCTCACAAAACCTCCACGGCGGCAGCGGACAACGGCGAACTCTGGCCGGCTCTCTTTCTATCGACTACACTCTTTTTTGTTGTCGTCGCTGCAGAGAACCAACAGGATCGCCCCGACACACTACGTCTTTGTCTCAGGCCAGCTGATTCGCCTCCTCGATAAGAGATATCAAGGAGCGTGAGCAAGACACCGACTGCGACAATTGTCACGAGGCAAACACTCGATCACAGCTGCCTCGGACTTTGAGCAGTAGGCATCTCTGGGTCGCGAAGCATATATCTTGCCCGACCTCATCTCTGCGGCGCTCACCCTGACCAGCACGTCCAGCTGAAGGCCATGTCTCGTGATGGCCAACCAGGTGTTGATAGCCCATACGGGCCAACGACTGCAGCTGGACTTTACGCAGTTTACCTCGTACGGCGCTGCTCTCCTGTGTGTGTGTTTCTCTGTTGAAGGGTCTTCTAACGTATGATCTGTCCCCGCAGACTCGATGACTTTCGAGCAATCGTCACGCGCCAGACGTCCATCCCGCCCGAGTGCATCATTGCTCTCACGTCGCAGGGCAAGCCTTTGCGCTTAGCTGCGTTCCAGACAGAAGTAGGTCGCCCGTGTGCTTGCGTGGCTCTGCCCAGGCCGTTGGCTAATCCCTTCTGCAGAAACAACTCTTTGTCTACGATGCACGAACCACACAAACCAACGCTGCGGGCGCCGCGGCCACGGCTGCCCTCGAGATACCCCTGCCCAAGCGATTCACCGTGACCAACCCGCCCAACGAACTGCGCGACCAGCGATCTCTCGAGGCATGGCAAGAGCTGTTCCACACACGCCAGCAATGGGCCTCGGCGCTGGCTGACGACTGCGCCTCCAAGTCCGGCGCTGCCCAGGAGCGGTACGACGAGATGGACGCGATGATGCACTGCCTCGATGCGGCCGTGGCCAACCTCGAGGCGGTCGTGAAGGGCGTCGAGACCAAATACACGGATATCAAGAAGTGGACGGGCGATGCCCAGGCCGACTACAGCCAGCTGGTGGGACAGTGGGAGCAGTATCTGGACCTGGCCCGGAGTATCCCCATCGCACCCGCCATGCTACAGTTCATGACAGGCCAGGACGCAGCAGCGGCAGCGTCGTCTTCGAACAGGAGCAAACTGCTGCTGCGGCAGCAACAACAACCGGCCTCGCTGGAAGACCTGGTGGACTTGGAGACGGCCAGGAAGGCGGGCAAGCTGGCGCCGGTGGCCCTGCGGCGGTTCAACACCAAGCTGGCGGACCTGGAACGCGCAGCGCCGCAGCTGTTCAAGGGCTGTGAGAAGGTGCTGGGCAGCTTTTCCGAGGCGGTCGACCGGATGCCGAAACAGGAGGATGTGGAGTCGGCGCCGCTGCTGCAGGACATCCGGGCCGTCGCCAACAAGATCAACACGGACTACCAGACAACGCTTGAATACACGCCGTCGTCGACGCGCGACGTGCTGCAGGCGTCCAAGATTGCGGCGACGCATACGGAGCGTCTGCTGCCCAGCCTCAAGAACCGGGCCGTGGAGATGGACGAGATGTACCGGTTCGTGACGCAGGCGCGCAACGCGCTGGCGGCCGAGTCGGTCGACTTTATGCGCACCATCACGCAGCTGACAAGCCTCAGCAGCGACGTGAAGGCGCAGATTGGGTCGGTGAGCAACGAAGAGGACATGGCGCACTTTGACTATCTGCGGCTGGTGCAGCAGATCCCCTATGTGTACGCGTCGTTTGTGAGCGAGGCCATCAAGCGGCGCGAGTGGCTCGACAAGGTGAAGACGGACTCGTCCACGCTGGCCAACGAGATGGCGCTCTTCCACGACGAGGAGGTCAAGCGGCGCAAAAAGTGGCAGAAGTCGGTGGGCAACCTGGCGTACGGACCGCCGTCGACATCGTCCGCGGAGAACCAGGTAGCCGGCCTCGAAGTCAACCTGCTGGGCGAGGAGGCCGAGTGGCCGGCTGTGACGCGAGCCGACCTCGAAGATCTCTACGACGTGCTGCAGCGGCAAAAGGCCGATGCCTTTCTGATCGAGGACATTGGCAAGATGATTGCGGAGCTCAAGACGCCGACCAAGCAGCAGTCAAAGCGGATCAAGGCCTTCAAGAACGGCAGTGTCCACGAGGCGGCACTGGGCCGCAGCGGCCTGCTGATCCGCGGGGACGACGACGTGCTGCGCAGCCTCCAGGACGACAAGGGCAAGCTGGAGAGCAAGCTGAAGACGGCAGAGAGCCGGGTGCGCAGACTCGAGGACCTGCTGCACCGGCAGAGCCAGGCGTCGCGGGCCAGCATCGGCGGCGTCTTCCAGGCGTCGCCCAGCCAGCACCAGTTTTCGCCGTTTCAGACGTCTTCGACGGCCGACCGCTCCGAGTCGTCAAACGACCATCGGCGGTCGCTGGATGCGGCGGCGGCGGCAGCCTCTGCTGCTACGGAGCTGCGCATGGCGCAGCGGGCGCAGCAGCTCGAGGCGGAGCTGGCAGCCGAAAAGGAGCGCTCGGCGGGGCTGGAAAAGGATCTGGCCGAGCGCCGCCTGGAGCGCTCGGAGCTGCTGGTGCAAATGAGCGATACCAACTCGACCAAGAAGGACCTGCTGGAGAACCTGGAGGCGCTGAAGAAGGAGTTCACGGAGGAGCGCAAGTCGCTCGAGGCGGAGATCAAGCGGCTGCAGGCGCGGCTGGAGGACACGGAGGACGAGATGGAGCACTTTGGCGAGTCGCGCGAGAACGAGAAGGCGTCGTACGACGAGAAGATGCAGGCGCTGCAGGCGGAGATCGAGCGGCTCAGCAAGGAGTACCGCGACGACGCGCTCCGGAACCAGGGCCAGGTGGATTTCCTGCGCAAGGAGACCAAGATCCAGCGCGAGCGGACGGAGACGCTGGAGAAGCAGCTGCAGACGGCCCAGGAGGAGGTGCAGGCGGGCGCCAAGCTGGTGCAGAAGGCGGCCGAGGCCGAGGCGACGCACGTCCAGGCATTCCGCGACCTGCACGGCCAGCTGGCGGTGGCGGCGGCGGCCAGCACGGGCGAGGCCAGCGCGTCCGGCACCCTCAGCAGCAGCAAGTCCAACAAGGTGGCCCCCACGGACGTGGCCGACCTGATCGAGGCGGTGTCGGGCAAGCTGGCCGACAGCCTGTCGCGGCTGCAGACGACGGCCAGCGACATGGCGCTGGTCAAGGCCGACCTGGCGCGCTCGGAGGCGGCCAACCAGGGCCTGCGCGAGGCGGTGGCGGCCGCGGAAGCCAGGCTGGCCGAGGAGGAGGCGTGCAGCCGGCGCCTGCGCGAGAGCCTGGCCGAAGACAAGGCGCGGGTGGCCGCCCTCGAGGACGAGCTGGGCGGCAGGCGCGACGAGGTGCGGCAGCTGCGGGCGCAGATTGCGGACGGCGAGACGGGCTCGGAGACGCTGCGCCGGCGGCTCGAAGAAGAAGAGAAGAAGGTGCAGGGGCTGGCGGAAGAGGTGGCGGGCAAGCAGTCGCAGGTGGGCGGCCTGGAGGAGGAGCTGCGGCTGTTCCGCGAGCGGCACCAGGAGGCGCAGACGGCGCTGGCGACGGTGTCGGCGCGGTTCGACGCGCGCACGCTGCGGGCCAAGGACCTGTCGCAGCGGCTGTACACGCAGAACGACCGGCTGGTGCGGCTGCTGGAGCGGCTGGGGTTCGCGGTGACGCGCGGCGAGGCGGGCGGCGAGGCGCTGTCGATCCAGCGCGTGCCGCGGGCGGAGCGGTCGGCGCTCATCTCGGCGAGCATCAGCGGGAACGCCGGGGCCAGCGTCGGCGGAAACGCCAGCAATGGAGCTGCCAATGGAGCCAGCAACGGAGCCAGCAACGGAGCCAGCAATGGGAATGCCCATGGAGGAAGCAGCGACCACACGCCCACCGATGCCTCGACGATGCTGCGCAAGTCGTCCGGGGGGCTTGGTGGTTCGCGCCTGTTTTCGTCGTATTCTGCGCTGGCGTCGCCCGAGAACGGCGGCGGCGCGGCCGACCTGGATCTTCTGTACTGGATGAACAGCGCGGACGGCGAGACGGAGGCGGCCAAGTACGCGGCCTACATGGCGCAGATGGGCTCGCTGGACATTGACGCGGTGGCCGAGACGCTGTACCGGCGGGTCAAGGAGGTCGAGCACATTGCGCGCAAGCTGCAGCGGGACGTGCGCAGCTACCGCGACAAGGCGCACGCGCTGCAGAAGGAGGCGCACGACAAGATTGCCTTCAAGCACTTCAAGGAGGGCGACCTGGCGCTGTTCTTGCCGACGCGCAACCAGACCAACGGCGCGTGGGCGGCGTTCAACATTGGCTTCCCGCACTACTTCCTGCGCGAGCAGGAGGCGCACCGGCTGCAGAACCGGGAGTGGCTGGTGGCGCGGATCTCGCGGGTCCAGGAGAAGGTGGTGGATCTGAGCAAGAGCCTGGGGGGGGATGCCGCCGCCGCCACCGCCACCGCGGCCGCGGCCAGCAGCAGCGGCACGAAGAAGACCACGGGCGGAGAAACGGAGTCGCTCAACACGGAGGACAACGACAACGACAATCCGTTTGATCTGTCGGACGGCCTGCGGTGGTACCTGATCGACGCGCAGGAGGACAAGCCGGGCGCGCCGTCGACGCCGGGGCTCGGCAAGAGCACGGTCGAGGGCAACAAGGTCGAGGCCGTGGCGGACATCCACACGCACGCACGCACGGGGTCGTCGACCGGCCGGGGCCTGGGCGGCACGCTCGGCGGCCTGGTCGCGGGCAGCGGCCACCACCACCACCACCACCAGCACCGGCTGTCGGGCATCGACGGAGTGAGTAAGACGCTGTCGCGCAGTCTCGAGAGCCGGCGGTCGAGCACGAGCTCGCGCAGGGCCATGCCTGTCGGCGGCGGCGCACCGGGGCCTGGACCGGCGGCCGGACCCGTCGTGGCGGCCCTGCGCGGGTCGGCCGCTGCCGCGGTTGGCAACAGCGAGACCAACAGTCTGCGGTCGGCGGCGTCGCCGGAGCAGGCGACGAGTCCACCGGGCGGGCGACGGTCGGTGGAGATGGCCAGGAGTCCGCCCTTGGTGCAGGCGGAGCAGGCCACGGGAACACAGGCGGCGACGGCAGCAGCAGCAGGCAGTTTGGGGACGTCCCCGGGCACAACGCGAGACCTCACCCGGACGGGATCCCACGACGAGACTGCCCAACAGACGACGACGGCGACGACGGCGACGACGACGACGACGACGACGACGCCGCAACCGCAACCGCAACAGACTCCCGAGGTACGCGCCGACCCTGTTGATGAAGCGGCCCCTTCGGTTGTGGATGCATTGCTAGGGCCATGAACCAAAGTTAACGGCGTTTTTGCGCGTGTCTTGTGAGCATGTGATAGACCGGTGTACGGCGACAGCGACAGCTACCGCGCGAAGAGAGCGCGGCATCGGCCGACAGCCCGTCGAAGCGGAGCGTCGTGTGGGACAGTCTGTGGGCGGTGGACTACAGCTACGAGAGTGGGAAGAAGGGGGCCTAGGAGGGGAGTAGATTCTCTTTGCGACGTTTTCTTTGCTAGCTTCAATAAACATCATAACTACCTCCCGACCAGAAGAAGAAAACCGAACCAAGGAAAAATCGAAAAAGGAAAAAAAAGAAAAAAACCCACATAACTCCCGCCACAAAACGACTCCCAAAAACACCACACCTTTCTAACTATGTAGTTTTTTGTATGGGAAATATCACGTGGGGCTACAAGATGACGAACCAGCCTGGTCACCTGACATGGACTTACACCTCGTCTTGGAAAGTTACGCACGAGAGCAATAGAGTTCGCACACTCGCATACGCACCGAAGCAGGAAAATATATTTATAATATTAGATAATATACGTGCCTCCAAGTACGAAAATTTGTATAAAAATTGTAAATCCGGAGCCCTAGAATTATCTCAATTCTGGCAACAGCATTCTGTTTTCGTCGTCTTTCCGGTTTCCACACAACTTCCCTCTGCCTTCAGCTCCTGCAGATTCACCATCCACCACAATGGAAGAGCCGGGAGGGTACATCTTCCTTATCACGCTGACTGTTGTGGAGGCCGTCTGCGGACCGCCCACACTTCTGGTGGTGGCCGCTGCCGCTTGGTGCTGGGCCGCATCGTGTCGGCTTCTCCAAGAAACCAAAGACATCACGGACATCCAGGACAGCGACAACGACGAACGCCACAAGACGTACCAGTCGCTCTCCCGCATTGCGGCGCTGTGTCCGTTTGCGCACTTTGACCGAAAGGCACCGAAAATGATCGTGTTCACGCGGGCCGCCGACGACCGCCTGCTGGTGGCGGCCCGGCACAACGCCTACGCCGGCGCGCTGACGCGGCTTCCCGACGAGCTGCTGCTGCGCATCATGACGCACCTCGACCCCATCTCCATGCACATGCTGCGCCGGGCGAGCCGCATCTTTCTGCGGCTGTTTGGCAGCCCCGAGTTCGCGCGATGGCAGGCGGCGCCGCCGCGGGGGAGCGCGTTCTTTGCCTACGGGCCCTGGGCCGCGCAGCGCCAGCACTTCCGGACCACGGACGAGTGGCAGACGTGGGCCAACCTGCTGTGGAAGGACCGGTGGTGCAGCCAGTGCCAGGCGACCCGGCGGGGCGACAGCACGTGGCGCACGCGCCACAACACGGCCTACCACTTCCAGTATCTTCGGTGCGCCGGCTGCCGGGCCCAGCATCCCCGGAGCTTCTTTTCGCCCGCCGCCCAGCAGCAGACCGGCGACGCCGGCGACGCCACGCGCGTCTGCATCGCCCACGAGGGACACGTGCGCCTCTGCGCGCACAAGACGGTCGCGTACAAGGACATCCAGTCGTTCATGGCCCATGCGCGTCTCCGGGCTGAGCTGCCCTGGTATCTAGGCGGCCTCCGCCAAGGATCGGCGTCCGCCCCCCCCCCGACCAAGACGTTTACCTGCCGCCACCCCAGCCACATCCCGGCGCACCACCGCAGCCACCATCGCACGCTGCCCGCGTCCGTCTTCCCGTCCCTGGCCGTGGCCTTTGTCCACAGCGCCGACGCCGAGTTTGTGGTCACCATGGCCTACACGGCGCACCTGGACCTGTCGGTCTACGACCAGCAACGCGTGCCGTCCAGCGACTTCCGCTGCATGATCGAGAGCATGTACGCCCGACGGGAGCCGCCGCAGTACATCACGCCGCCGTCGGCGCCGGGCATCTTCCTGGAGATGCGCTGTGTCGACCCGACACGCTGCGGCTGCCTCCGCTACGCCAGCCACCTGGACGGCCCCGTGGACACGCTGGCGGACGCCACGGAGCGCACGCGGACACGACAGCCGTGTGCCGCGCACACGGCGTCCCGCACGGTCTACCAGCGCACCAGTGCGCTGGACGCGATGACGTGCGCCATGGACACCTGCCCCTGTCCCCGCACCACGAGGTGTCTGCAGATCACGTACCGCCGCACGTTCCGGCTGTCGGGCGGACGGAAAACACGAGAGATCGACTGGGGCACCGGCATGCTCTTCAGCCGGCGCACGAACTCCATGATACGCCGGGCGCAGAAAGCCGACGAGGACAGGGGCATCGTCGCGCTCGGGTGGTACCAGGCCCTGGACCGCGACTCGTACAACCTGCAGGGCAGCTTGCTGGGCTATTGTAGCACATGGTGTCCCAACCCGGGCTGTCGTCGCTATGTGGGCTATTTCAACGAGTTCTTGTTGCTTGGACAGAAGCAAAACGACAACGGGACCGAGTTCGATTTCGTCAACATTGCGACGCGGAGCAATGGGCGCACACAGATCGTGTCGAGTTTGGGAAAGTTCTGGCGTCAGCAGGACTGGGAAATTCCTTGGGACAACGACGGGAGGCTGGATTGAAAGCGAGGCAGTCAGAGAAGGAGAAGAGAGGAACAGAGCATGCTTGATGAGGAGAAAATCCTCTCGTTCCTATACAAGGTACATCGGCCTTGCATAGGCTCCATCGACCTTTCAAGTCGGGATCGATAGTATTCCGTTATCACAGCAGTACGACGAAAAAGAACTTGACCAGATCAAGCAATGGGACGTGGTTAGATGGCCCAGCTGTGCCCGCGCACTGCAAACAGAGGCTGCCAGATTCGGGAGAGCAAGCCAGAGTGCGGGCTGTTGTTTGACCAAGCAACGGCCCTCCTCCCAGCCTCCCAGCTCAACTTGGGGTCTGTGAGTGCGCTCGAGCGGCCGCACGGGGGCCTCGCTCTTAAGAAGTACTTATAGAATATTGCACGGAGAGCGGATAGCGGTAACCCCAGGAAAAGAGATATCCCTAAAAAATATTGCACGGAGAGCGGTGGCGGGTAACCCCAGGAAAAGAGATATCCCTTTCTTATTCATATACTAGGCTATTTTCGGCTTGTAGCGTTTCCAACCCACTCTGTTGTGCAGCATTGGGATTTATGAATGACGGGTTCCGGTGCGTTGGATCGTCTGGTACTGCAAATTTAGCCAGACACTCAACACAGAGCCATAGTGTGATTGTAACTAAGTCGTACTACTAACACAACCAACATCGTCCACCAAGAGCAACTGCGCCCGTGTTTGCATCCTACCCTTGGCATGCTACAATTTTGTCTGCGCTCTTTCCAGTCTGGTCCCGTCCGGTCCAGTCTGGCTCGACCTTCTTTCTCCCATCTACGCAAACACGTCCCAGCTCCCAGCCCTTCCCCTTCCTTGGCACGCACACTCGTCCGTCGTTCTCTCATGTCTTCACATCCGGCTCGTCCCGGCCGACGTACTCCTTGAACTTGAGCAGCTGCGTGGCAAACTGGATCTCGGGCTGCAAGAATTCCTGCGCGTCCTGGCCGTAGCTGGCCGCGTCCGCGCTGTGCTGCTCAATGTACAGCCGGATCGTGGCGCCGCTCGAGCCCGTGCCCGACAGCCGCACCACAATGCGCGTGCCGTTGGCAAACTTGACGTACAGGCCCTGGTGCGCCGACACGGACCCGTCCAGGTCCGTGTACGAAAAGTCCCCGGCGTCGGTCACCGTGTGCGTCGCGTCGACGCTGCGCCCGACAAACGACGCGTCCGCGACCAGGTCCCGCAGCACGCCGACCACCTTGCTGGCGCCGTCGCTGTCGACGTTCTCGTAGTCGTAGCGCGTGAAGAAGGTGCGGCCGTAGGTGGCCCAGAAGTCGTGCTGGATCGACTTGATCGTCGGCGGCGGCGCCGCCGCGTCGTCGGACGCGCTGCCCAGGCCGGCGATGATGTTGAGCCACGCCACAATCGCCCACAGGCCGTCCTTCTCGCGGATGTGGTTGCTGCCCGTGCCGAAGCTCTCCTCGCCGCAGATCGACAGCTTGTCCGCGTCGAACAGCGCGCAGAAGAACTTCCAGCCCGTCGGCACCTCGTAGCACGCCAGCCCCTGCTTCTGCGCCACCCGGTCCACCGCGCCCGACGTCGGCATGCTGCGCGCCAGCCCAAACACCCCGTTCTGGCGGAAGTACGGGATCAGCTGCGCGTGGTGCGCAATGATGGCCAGGCTGTCGCCCGGCGACACGAACGCGCCCGCGCCGTAGATCATGTTGCGGTCGCCGTCGCCGTCCGACGCCGCGCCAAAGGGGATCTGGCCCTTCTCGACCGCCTCGACGAGCGCGTGCGCATACGTCAGGTTGGGGTCCGGGTGCCCGCCGCCAAAGTCGGGCTGCGGCACGCAGTTCTGCGTCGCGCCGGGGCCCAGCCCGAACGCCTTGTCGAAGATGGCCGTGCCGTAGGGGCCCGTGACGCCGCTGAGGCCGTCAAAGAGCATGCGGAAGTCCGGGTGGCTGGCAAAGTAGCGCTTGATCAGCGGAAAGTCAAAGATGCCCTCCAGCATCGCCACGTAGTCGGCCGTGCTGTCGACGATCTCGACCTCGAGCGGGCCGTACGTCCGCGTGCCGATGGTGTCGATGTCGACCGCGTCCAGGGCCACCTTCTTGTAGGCCGTCAGCGTCTTGGACACCTCAAAGATCTTGTTGGTCACGCTCTCCGGCGCCGGCCCGCCGTTGGCCAGGTTGTACTTGATGCCAAAGTCGTTGGTCGGCCCGCCCGGGTTGTGGCTCGCCGTCAGCAGGATGCCGCCCGTGGCCTTGCGCTTGCGGATCACGTGGCTCGCCGCCGGCGTCGACAGGATGCCGTGCTGCCCGATCAGCAGCTTCTTGACGCCGTACGCGGCGCCGATCTGCGCGATCAGCTGGATCACCTCGGGGTTCCAGTAGCGGCCGTCGCCGCCGATGACGAGGAAGGCGCCTGGGAAAAGAGAAGCAGTCAGACCGAGTAGCAGAGAAGGAGCGGTGTTATCGCCATCGCCATCGCCATCGTCGTCGTCGTCGTCGTCGTCGTCATCGTCACCCACCATCTGCTCCCTCCGGAATGGACAGGAGAATGCTCGTGATAAAGGACTCGCTGTAGTGCGGCTTCTGGAAGACGGTGACCTTCTTGCGGAGGCCAGACCTGGGAGGGGGGGGGGGGAAGGGGGGTGTTAGCTAGACCTGTCTCTTGGGCCATCTGGAAGCCGCCCCGGTCGCCTGGTTTTCGGCGTCTCTGAGCCCGACTTACGTGCCCGGCTTCTGGTCCGTAAAGGACGTAAAGGTGACCGTTTCGGTAGCCATGATGGAGGGGAGAAGTCGTGCGTCTGTCGCGGAGGATCAATTGAGCCGGAAAAGCTGGCAGGCGGTGAACAAAACGAAAGAGGGAAGAAAGAGAAAAAAGAGAACCGCGGAGCGAGCTCGTTGGGCGGAGTGTCTTGCTATCGAGAGGAGGAACAAGGTGGGGTGAAAGCTGAGGCAAACGAAAACGTGCTGAGCTTCGTTGGTGGGGAGCCAGGACAGTGCGCCCATCATGAACTCGGGATGGGTACATTCCTGCCGTACCATTTACAGCTCGCTTTCATGTCCCCACCGTGCGAATTACTACCCGCTGGCATCACTGGCCAGTTGTTGTCACCCCACCCAATGCCAATATATTGAAGCTCTTTTAGTGGAGCCCTCGCGATCCGGGCTTGGTCTTGTCAGTGTACTGCCACGACGTTGCCAGGGGTAAACACACTGCTTGTCTGAGCTTTCCAGCTGTCCCAGCTGGTCTAACCCGTCTCAACGTCTAGTCTGGCGTCTGTTGGTGGGTTCCAGTGCCACTGTAAACAAACGGCATCACAACGGCTTCTCGGCACGGTCCTCAACCACTCTTTATGCTAAAGACACCAGTCGCTCCGAGTCTTTGAACCCCCGTCTATCCAATATTGTCGATCCCTGCCAGAAATGGATGCTCAGACGCCAAGCGGCAGTCTGCAGAGAAGATGCACGTCAGCTGGCAGCGGTCAGCGGTGTGGTGCAGAAACGGGCTGGACGACTCTTGCCGTTGAGCAGAGGTGCCTGGCCGGTTTTGCGTACGAGTAGATGCCAATTTCTGACGACGCCTTGTTAAAGACAACCAGGAGGCCGAAAATATACAGGTAACGTCAATAGAGAAGTTCAGAGGAAAGCACTGACAATGCGCACCCAAACCCATGGAGGCTCGCCTCGGTGAACATGTGCTGTTCCTTGTAGGGTGGCCTTTCATATTAGAATATCAGTAGACAGCAGCCTAAATTGTGTAAGTAGACCACCGACAGAACCCTGGAATCAGGAAACCCAGGGCTTGCCGACCTCAGGCTAAGCCGTGTCTTGGGCTTGGTTGAAGAAGCTGCCAACCTTGCATTTTCCATGGTAGCACGAACTCCGTACCTCTGAATCAAAGACAACCAGAATTAACTAAACCGACATCCATTCCACGAGCCTTCCCAAATCCACACACTCTTTCCCTTACTCATAGTGATTTTTGGCTTGAATCAACCTGTCCCGCACCCTTGTCGTGCCCAAAGACCAACGTCGCCCGGTATATCCGCTCCAGCCTGGCCAGACCCGTTGCCACATCAGCGGCAACCAAGAATACCGAAACGCGGGGGAAATGCAAGCAGGCACACGCTCAGTTACCTAGCGGGAAAGGCAATCCGGGGTGGTGTCAGGGGAGCGTTCAGGCGTGCGGGGGATCGAAAGGGACCCTTGATTGAGAGAGAACTAGGCCGGTATCTTGGGGTAAGAAACGGATCTGATCAACCCAAGCCGCCTCGGCTCGGTTAATCGTTCCGAATGACCAGCAACACAGAGACAGAATGAAGCCATCTTCAACCGAACTTGCTGGCCACCGGTTGACTCTTGGGTGTCGAATGATTCAGCTCGTCTTCTTGGCATCATCAAAGGAGGAACGGATAGTTCATACAAAGGCAAAGGAACACTTGGAAGAGTGTTGACGGGAATACATTCCCAGCTCACTTCGCAAACCAGTGATTTTGCCTAGAGGAGGAACAGAGCTGAACTGAAAGAACTGTTACCAGACCGCGAAAAGTGCCGTGTTTACATCATTTAGACTGAGAAAAACTAGCTAGAGCATCACCATGGGAGAATTTCTGCCCAACGGGCAAGAAGGCCCGTACCGTGTGCATGAGACAAAGCTGGGCGAGCCCCGGCCGCTGCGCGTCATCACCGTGGGCGCTGGAGCAGCCGGTCTCAACCTGGCCTACCAGATGGAGCGCCACATGAAGAACATTACGCATGTTATCTACGAAAAGAACCCCGAAGTAGGCGGGACGTGGTATGAGAATCGATACCCGGGCTGCGCCTGCGACATTCCGTCGCACAATTATCAGTTCACCTGGGCGCCCAACGAGAACTGGAACAAGTAGTGAGTCATGTGTGTGGGCGGCAGGGATGTTCCTCGGGTTTCTTTATGTGCTCGTCCGATTGCTCATCCACACGCAGCTACTCTCCGGCACCCGAGATCCTCGAATACTTCAAGAACGTGGCCACGAAATACGACCTCTACAAATACATTCGTCTCAGCCATCGCGTGGCGGGTGCCACCTGGGACGAGGCCCAGGGCATCTGGAACGTCAAAGTCGAGGACACGACAACGGGGACGACCAAAGAGGACTGGGGCCATTTTCTGATCAGCGGCTCTGGCATCCTCAACAACTGGAAGTGGCCCGACATCCCCGGCCTGCACTCGTTCCAGGGGGAGCTCCTGCACAGCGCCGCCTGGGACCCCAAAGCTGACTGGCGCGGCAAGACGGTGGCTGTTTTGGGTTGCGGGTCATCGGGCGTGCAAATCGTCCCAACGATTCAACCAGGTGGGATAGATTGGTTGCCAGGTGCTTTGCTGCTTGGCACTGAGAAGTTGACACATGCGAAATCAGATGTGAAGAGTCTTGTCACCTTTATTCGATCGCCGACATGGATCACGGCTGGGTTTGCCCAGAGCAAGGCCGGCCCAAACGGTTCCAATTTTGATTGTATGCAGGAGCGTTTGTTAGATGGGCATCAGGGAAACCGGCTCACACGTATCTAGTCTCCGATGCGCGCAAAGCCGAGTTTAGGACGTCTCCCGAGACATATCTGCAGTACCGAAAGGAGATTGAAGGCGAGCTGAACAGCCGCTTCCGTTTTGTAAGTGGGAAGAAAGAAAAGAAGAAAGAAGAAAGAAGAAGAAGAACAAAGCAAAACGATACATGATCCAATAAAAAGAAACACCAGATTCAGGCCGAAACAAACAACCCAAACCCACTGACGAAGCAGATCCTCAAAGACAGCCCCGAACAAAAAGAGGCACTCGCGTTCTCCACCAAGGAAATGAAGGACAAGCTCGGACACGACTCGCCTCTGCTCCCGTACCTGCTGCCCGACTTTGCCGTCGGCTGCCGCCGGCCCACGCCCGGCAACGGCTACCTCGAGGCCCTGGGCCAGGACAACGTGCGCGTGGTGACGGACGGCATCGCCGCGATCGTGCCCGCAGGCATCCAGACGGCCACGGGCGAGGTGATCCCGGCGGACCTGCTTGTCTGCGCCACCGGGTTCGACATCTCGTTCAGCCCGCGGTACCCGGTCGTCGGCCGCGGCGGCGCCAGCCTGGCCGAGCAGTGGAAGGACAAGCCGGTGGGGTATCTGTCGCTGGCCGTGCCCAACTTTCCCAACCATTTCAGTATGTTTTTTGGTCCTCGTGTCCCTCGCTCGTTCCTCGTTTGACAGCTCGCCCAGTGTTCCTCGGCCCCAATGCCCCCATCGGCCACGGCTCGGTGCTGCCCATCCTCGAACACGCCGCCAAATACATCATCCAGATGCTGCACAAGTGCCAGACCCAGGGCGTCAAGTCGGTCGCGGTGCAGCACGCGGCCGCCGCCGAGTTTACCCGCCACGCGGAGGCGTTCATGCAGCGCACGGCCTGGAGCACGCACTGCCGCTCCTGGTTCAAGAACGGCACCGTGGACGGGCCCGTCGTGGCCCTGCACCCGGGCAGCCGCGTGCACTGGTTCCACATGCTGGACACGCCGCGCTTCGAGGACTACGACTGGCAGCGCTGGGATGCCCGGAACCGGTTCGCGTACCTGGGCAACGGCTTCTCCGTGCGGGAGGACCCGGGCCGGGATACGACGTACTACTTTGACGACCCGGACCACGGGTACGAGACGGTGACGTACTGAGGGGGCGCGATGGGTTGGACAGATGGACGGTCATACACTGGTTTATAAAGGGTCATGCATTTGTTTACTGTCTGTCCTGTTGGGCTGATTTTGATTCAGCCAACGGGCTCGTCTCTTTTTAGCTTATGTAAAACTCCTTTACGTGGATATTGAAGAGCCGTCACTGTTGCATCTACACGTATGAGAAGCCCGACGGGTTGGACTGGATACAAAAAAGAAGCTTGTTTGCCACGGCAGGGGGCTGTCAGACGGGCGCGTATTTCGTCTCCGCCGTCAGCACCCAAGATAAACGCCTATCGCCGCTCTCACCACCAACACCGCTATTCTCCCACAACCTCGACTCGCTAACACCGGGGCCCACACCACACTCGCTAACACCGCCAGCCCACACAGCACTCACTCGCTAACACCGCCGGCCCACACAGCACTCACTCGCTAACACCGCCGGCCCACCACGTATGAAACCCCTATATATGTTTTGCTTGCCATTGTCACGACGGACGTCTCGCCCGATCCGACTCAGAAAATAGCAATCGCGTTCGGCGGGCTGCCCACGGAGCCCGGCACGTTGAGCGGCGAGCTCGTCAGCAGGAACGAGTACTTTTTCTTTTCCGCGCACATCTGGGACAGGGCCTTGAGATCCCACAGCTCGCCAATGTTCATGCCGAACAGCGAGAGGAAGTACTGGTGGAGGACTATAAAGCCATTAGTCTTTTGTTTCCTCGCTCGCTCCGCTCACTCGATTCTTCTTTTCTTTCCTCGCTCGCTTCGCTCACTCGACTTTTCTTTTCTCTTTTCTTTTTTCTCCTCGCTCGCTTCGCTCGCTCGATTCTTCTTCTTTTGTTTTCTCGCTCGCTCACTCGTTTCTTTCTTCTTTCTTCTTTCTTCTTTCTTCTT
>PCDI01000003.1:1907689-1986114 GCA_002778195.1 Raffaelea ambrosiae | reverse complement strand
TTCTTTCTTCTTTCTTCTTTCTTCTTTCTTCTTCTTCTTCCTCGCTCGCTCCATTTCTTCACTCACCTAGATCGCCAATACCCCCAGTCTTCCCATCCGGTCGAACCGGCGGCAGCTGCTCAAACGCAATGGCATCCCCCGCCACCGCCGCCGGATGATGGTTCCAGAACCACCGTGCCGTCGCCTCGGACCCAAACACGCCGCACGTCTTGTGGCTCGCCATCAGCGCGTGCTGCTTTTCCTCCGTGTCCGCCGCCGACAGCTCCTCCGTGAAGCCCGTCCGCACAATGATAATGTCGCCCTGCCGCAGCGTCACGCCCTCCCAGGCCGCCACCTTCTCCAGGTCCTCCACGTAGATCTTGTCGTCGCTGAAGCAGTGGAACGCGATGCCGTGCGTGTCCGCGTACCGCCGGTAGTCCAGCAGCACGCCGCGGCCCACCAGGCAGCCGCGCTCGTGCCAGTGGTTCAGCGTCGGGTACTGGCAGGCCGTGTCGCGGCAGCCGAAGCCCTGCACGAGGTCGTCCGCCTGCACGCGGGCGCCGTTGTAGCCCAGGCCCGTCGGCTGGTGGGCAAAGTGCACGAGACTGTCCCACTGCGACGTCTCCTGCGTGTTGAACGAGAGCTCGTCGTCGAAGCCGTGCACGCGCAGAGCCTCGACGGGGTGGTCGCGGAAGGAAATGACCTTGTGCGCGAGCGCCTTGCGGTCAAACCCGGGCGTGTGGATGGAGCCCATTGCCCAGTTGAGCGACACGCTGACGCCGTCGGTGGCCTCCTTGAGCGCGGCCTGGACGACCTCGGGGGTCAGCAGGTTGAGGCAGCCGAGGTGGTCCTTCTTGCCGTCCTTGTCGAAGATCCCCCAGGCGCAACCCCGGGGCATGTCCTTGACGGCCGGCAGAGAGTCGAAGTCGGGGAGGTTGGTATAGGCCATGATGAAGACGATTCGAGTGGCCGGAGGAAAGAAATAAAAAAGAAAAATCGAGTGAGCGGAGCGAACGAGAAAAAGAAAAAAAAAAAGAGAATCGAGTGAGCGAAGCGAACGAGGAAAGAAAAACGAGGAAATCAACCAGACAAGGTGTGTTGAGAAGGCGTTGTTGATGCTTAGGAGCTGATGTCCAGTCACGAGACGGATCACGATACCAATCAAGACAATCACGAAGACAATCACGAAGGTAATCACGAAGACAATCACGAAGACAACGGGAGAGGAAACAACCGACAAGGGGGGGGAAACAGCTGTTATCACGTCTTCCTCGCCTTCACACCTAGGCCAATATATTCCCACTCTCCGCCACTCACACGCTTTACCGGCCCAGCCGAGGACTTTGCTCGACCTACTGCCGGCATCTTCTCCAAAAAAGATACATCTATTGCTGTTCCGCCCCCCCCCTTAAGGTCCGCCCCCTCTCCAACGCCTGCTAATCCCCGCCTGTTAACACTCGTTTGGGCAGGTCTCATGAAAGTCTCGTGCGCGCTACTCGACGGGGATAGTGGCAGTTTCCCGATTCCGGCTCCGCACTACAATCAGGCCAACAGGAAGGACCCTTTCGCGGGCCTCGCTTCTCTCCTCGTCCTGCGCAAGACGCGCTATCAGACATTGGAGAAGTCCACGTAGGCTACCAAAAGCAATCGCCCTTTCCCCTCACCATTAGCGTGAACCGGGGCCCCGCGACCATTGTGTGCTCGGGTCTCCGGTTGGGGTTTGGGCTAGGCCTGCCAAGCCGGCCTGGGCTCAAACCCCATATTCCCTCGGCTTCTCAGGAGAGAGGACTGGGACAGTCGGCGCGACAATGGCAATGCCGCTCATTATGGCCATATCCCGAACCTCGTCCGCAGACCGTGTTCTAAATGATGCCAAGTCGCCCTGTTCCCATGGTTCAATAAGTGGGTGGCATCGTCCGTAGAAAGATGCCTGCCCAAAACACCATTGCATGATTTTTCCTACAATTTTTATTTCTTATTTTATTTATTTATTTCTATTTTCCCTCCCTTTGCGACTAGCCGTTTGTGACCTGCGATTCACCCACAGCTCCAATCATGACGTCGGTTGAGATTAGCGTGGCCAGCATTCCAGACCTGAGCAGCAAGGTCGCGATTGTGACGGGTAAGCCACAACACTACGATTCAGTGCGCTCCCGTTTCTTTCGTTGCTGATCAACCCAGGCGGAGCCAGTGGCATCGGCCTGGCTGTCGTGGAACTGCTCCTGGCCAAGGGCAGCAAGGTGGTCTTTGCCGACATCAACGCGTCCACGGGCACCGAGCTGGCACGCACATTGGGCCCGTAAGTGCCGACCGGACGGGTGCGGACATGCGGACATGCGAACATGCGATGCGAGGATGCGAGCGGTGCTGCGTATTGTCTCCCGTACATGGCTGACCAAACCCCATAGATCCGCCACGTTTGTCGCATGCGATGTCAGTGACTGGGCGCAGCTGCGCAGCGTCTTCTCCCAGACCAAGAAGCTGCACGGCCACGTCGACCTGGTCTTTGCCAATGCCGGCGTCGCCGAGACGTACGACATCTTTGCCGACGTGGCTGTGGACAACGGAGAAGACCTCTCCGAGCCCAACTACAAAGTCCTGGATGTCAACCTGAAATCCGTGGTTGCGAGTGAGATTCCCTTTTGCTGTGCATTTCTGTTGCCACTTTCGACCACAACTCTGACTCTGACAATACAACCAGCTACACGATTGGCTCTGGCCTTCTTCCGGGCCAACCCAACCCCGGGCGGCAGCATCATTCTCACCTGCTCCACGTCCGGCTACAACGAGCGCCCCAATCTGCCCCTTTACTCGACGGCCAAGCACGGTGTAAGTGAGACAAAGGACCGTCATTCGAGGTGTTGCCAGCGTTTGATTTCTTTTTTTTTTTCCTATTCCCGGTCAGCGCAGTCGCTTCTCTTGGCAATCAGCTGACAGCTCCAAGGTCGTCGGCCTCTTGCGTGCCATTCGTCACCGAGCCGTCCAGGAAGGCGTCACCATTGCCGCCATTGCCCCCGGTGGCACCGAGACCGGCATGCTGACCGAGACCGTCCGGAGCGCCTTCCGCGCCAACGGCATCGACCTGCAGCCGCCGAGCTACGTGGCTGCCGCCGCGGTCACCCTGGCGAGCAGCCCGAGCTGGAACGGCAAGGCGCTGGTGCTGATCGGCTCGCACGCGACCGAGGTGGAGGGTCCGCTGACGGATCTTCTGCCGCAGTGGTACGGCCAGTACAATGTCGACATGGCCACCAAGGCGGCGAACATCAACTACAAGACGAACTAAGAAAGAAGCCGGAAGCTGCGGGACGTGCAGGTAGTGGCAGAGTATGAGTTCTTATGCAAGAGCAAGCAACAAAACAACAATGCGAAAATCAAGCATGGCGGATCAGCCGAAGATGCCGAAAAGCCGAAAAGCCGAAAATACTTGGAAACATCTCACGACCAAGAGATAGCAGACTGAAAACAGGAAGAGAAATAAAAGTACAATCCGCCAGTCTTGGAAGACACTGTCAGTCTTGGAGGCAACACGTCTTGAACAATCAATGTGGTGTGAACATTTCCATTGCCGTCTTTGTACATGTTGTACTCCACGGCCGAGCCGTTCTCATCCACCACAAACCGTCCCTTGCCTACCTACCCACAGACTGTCTTCCCACCACTTGAACTTGGGATCGCTGGTCTCAATGATGGAACAGGCGAACCACGTGCGGTCCCCGTATTCTGTCGTCCTGACATCCAAGTGGCCCACGTTGGTGGCTTGTTATAGTCTTCTCTCATCAGGGACTCATATCAGGATGCATTACATAATCTCCATGTGATGCACACATACTAGAATCCAGTCGCTTCCCCCAGGCGTAATCTCGGCCTCGAGTCCAGAGCCCCCGATGAATCCAGATGTGAGGCCAACACAAGTTCTTGTCTTTGTAGAACACACACGCACATACACATTGATATCCTCCATCTAGACAGCACCAACCCCCCCTTGACTCTAGATCCAGCCGCCACTGAGGAGTCCCTCCACGATACTTCCGGCTTGGGCAACCCTTCGCAACTGAGGGGAAAAGCCGTTTATGCACCTCATTTGGAGAAACAAATAGGCTTGGCATTGGCAAAGCAGTGCCGCAGCCAGCTTCCCGCGGAACAGTATAACCAAAAGATGGGGTAAAGCGAAAGCGGAGAGACCCCGAGGCGACTCATGCAAATTGGAGAGGCAAGGTACATGTCGATAAATATACTGCATGGATTGCTTCCTTGCAGCAAGATGGGAGAACAACACCTGAGTAGACAGCATACGCGTTGTCCCATAGCTTGCTTGACAGCTCCGACCCACCGACGTCATCGGCCTATCATACTTCATACAAGAGACACCACCAACTCCTTCCACAGCCATGCCGTCGCAGTTTGTCCAGGACATGTTTGGCCTTGAAGGCCAGACCGCCGTCATCACCGGCGGCACCGGCGGCCTGGGCTCGGCCATGAGCGTCGCCCTGGCCGGCGCCGGCGTCCAGACCATACACTCCATCGAGGTCCCCAACGACCCGCTGTCGGCCGCCTTCCAGGAAAAGATGAACGCCGCCGGTGCCCGCGTGGTCGTCCACCCCTGCGACCTCCGCGACACCCAGAGCATCCGCGGCTGCTTCCAGGCCCTCTGGGCGGCGGGCGTCGTGCCCGACATCCAGCTGAACTGCGCCGGCGTCATGCGTCGAAGCTCCATCGAAGACGCCACCGACGACGATCTAGATTTGGTAAGCCGCCCCCCCGTAGCATGTCCGTTGATCGGTCCGGGTATTGGTCCTGGTATCGGTCCATCTAACCAAGCAGATCGTCGACGTCAATATGAAGGCCTACTATGTCTGCATGCAGGAGTTTGGCCGCCGGCTGCTGGCGCTCCAGCGCCCCGGGCGCATCATCAACATTGCGTCGGTCACGGCCTACCAGGCCGGCTTTAGGACCAGCATCTACTCGTCGACCAAGGGCGCCGTGCTGCAGATGACCAAGGCCTTCAGCAACGAGTGGTCCAGCAAGGGCATCCGCGTCAACTGCATTGCCCCCGGGTTCATGCAGACCGCCATGACGGAGCAGTACCGCAACAGCCAGGCCATGACCGACTACCTGATGACGCGCGTGCCCATGGAGCGCTGGGGCACGCCCGAGGATCTGCAGGCCGCTTGTCTCTTCCTGGCGGCACCCGGAAACAAGTTTACGACGGGCGCGTGCATTGTTGTCGATGGCGGATTCTGTGGGAAATGAACAATCAATTTTACAAAAACAAAAAAAAAAATCCGAATACTCAATGTACGAGATGATCAAACATTGACCGCTTCATGCCAACAACGTCCTGAGCACACATCGTCCTACTGGGAACGATATCAGGAAAAGGAAACCCAACGTTGGCGACGGTTGCGTGTCTTCGAACCCATGCCAACAATGCATTCTCACTCATGTCTCTATTTTCCATCCGTCGTCCATCCGTCGCCCATCAAGGGGCCCATGGCGTCGGCATGCACGAGAAGCTCTGGCGTGGCCTTGTAGTGTTCTAAGGAGATCCGCACAATGCAACATTGGCAATCTCGCCGCGCTTCCGTATTTCCTTCTCGTCTGTCGTCCTCCCACAACGGACAAGCACGGACCCGCAGACTCTGTCGCGGACTGTGGGCTGTCTCTTCAGCATGGGCGTGCTGGTGACAAAGGCGCCTTGTGACGGTTTGACGTAGCCGGCAGGGACAGACAACTCTGGGTGTGGTCCCAGGTCGCTGTTGGGCAGGCACGGGTCCCGATGGCCGATTATTGTCCCGGCCTTGTCGCCGTCATCTGCACCTTGGGCCGCGCGGAATACGCGTTCCGCCTGTTCTGTGCCCCGGCCGAGGAGGCCGGGATACTTTTCGTCGTACCCGGCCCACGTGTGTTACGGGCACGTCAGGCGTCTTTGGCCATCCTTTACACTACGGTTCCCGATGAGCCGGATTGGGAAACGTCCAGCGAGCTGACCATTGTTCCTGGGTACTAAGAGTACTGATTAGTCAAAGGCTCACAACCGAGGGCATACCGCAAGTGGTGAAAAGCCTCTTACAGATGTGGCTAGTGGTGTGGCTTGACCTGCCAACTCCACCTTTCTTTGTTCATAACTCCCGGGTTTACACCGCCCTCTTACCTCGTACAGTTTTAAACTAAAAGTGAATGACAGGTGCTAGAGTACATGGTGCCACTCCTTTTAGTCCACCACGAAGGATGAGGGAAATACCACACCAATCCACAATGGACTGAAGCTAAAACAAACGGAAAGGCTCACCGACTCGTAACTTTGGCGAGGGCTACTGTCACCAAACATCACATTGTCCGAAAGTGTGAAACATACGAGTTGGTAGATTCCGTGTTGGCTTGATTGCTGAGTTGAAAACAAGCTCAGCGAACGCTACTACGTAGGTGACTATCTCAAAGAGTTTCAGGGTAGATAGAAGGGGGTTTCCACTTAAGCGGAGCCCCCTCCCCACAAGAACATGCCGATCTCTCTCAATATCCTCGGTCGGCCAGCTGGGCCTTGAACAGACTGGCAGGCTCCACCGCCGAGCTCTTGTCGACATACGAGCCGTTCCCCGAGATCTTGTGGCCGCGGCACCCGACGCACCAGTTGATGGCTGTTGGCGGCGACTCGAATGTGACGTCGTACCCGTCAATGTTCCACCCCGCCGAGTAGGCGGCGGCCCAGCCGTGGCCCGTGCCCGTCGTGCCCAGGTTGGTGACCTCCACCGAGGCGCCCGTGACGTTCTCGACGAGCAGCCCGTGCGCCCACCGCTGGTGCGGCGCCAGGATGTTCTCGGTGCGCTCCGAGTAGAAGTTGACCACCGCGTTGGGGCCGGCCGTCAGCATCTGCGTCACCACGGGCCACGTCTTGGAGCTCGCCACGCCGTACGACGAGCTGTTGCTGAGGAGGATCTGGGTCCCGCGGATGGTGACGTCCGCCGGGTAGCCGGCGGCGTTGTCGGTGGTGTGGTCGCGGTTCATCTTGATGTGGTCAATGGTGATGCGCATGGCGCCCTCGTGGGTCAGGACGAAGCCGTTGTAGCCAGTGATGTCGAGCCTGCGCGCCCAGCTGTCCGTGACATAGGCGGGGATGGAGAGGGCCGAGCCGCTGCACGAGGACAGGGTGATCTTGGTGCCCGAACACGTGGGACTCAGCACGATGGACATGTCTTCCACGCCGACCTCGGACGCCGCGTCCGGGAAATCAAAGGTGGCCACCGTGCCGGGCGTGTAGTCCGCGTCAATGGCATCGGTCAACGGAACATCCAGGTGGATGGATTGTCCGTTGATGTATACAATCTTTCGCGGCTGGGTGCCGATTGTTCCCGGCTTTGCCATGTTAGCAAACTACACGAATGACAGTCCTATTTCTCTCTCTCTCTCTTTCTCTCTAATTTTTTTTCCCTTCTTCTTCTTTTTTCAACATACCGTGATCCACGTCTGGTACTTGCCAGAAACGACAAGATCATCCATGCCATTGGCCCGGATCCACTTGGCCGTGATATTCTTCTGCACCATGATGTGCTGGCCCACTTTCAGCTTGGAGGCGTCTTTGACTTTGAACGACAGGGCCCCCGTGGCAACATAATCGTCTGCAATCTCCGTCACGGTCGTCGTGTTGGGGCTGTCGACGGCTGAGCCCAGCGTGATCCCCGAGTACGCCCCCGAACTGAACTCGAGGACCGTCTGGCCAGCGCCGGAGCCACGCAGAACCGTCCCGTTGGGCACGGTCAGCGCGGCATCCATGGTGAAGCTTCCTTTTCCCAGCAGCAAGACACCGCCGCCAGACTGGGAAATCTCGTCCAGCGCATCTTGAATGCGGGTGGTCTGGTTGCCCGACGTGGCCGCCAGCGACTTGGTCGCAGAGCCACTTGGGATGGGCTCCTGCGAGGAGTGGTAGCCAGCGAAGCTGAAGTCGGGAAGATAATCTCCCTTGGAGCTCTTGATGTTCTTGTATTCGACTGTCGTAGAGCCCACAAGGCCCGACGAGGCGAGGGAAAGAAGAGATACACAGAAGAACCGCATCTCGATCACATATACAGAGTTGGTGACTGGAAAGAAAGAAAAAAAAAAAAAAAAAACTTGCTTTGGACACATTCAAACAGCAGAGGGAATGAAGGGCCCTCCGCTGCCTTTTTAAAGACGTGTTCACGTGTACGCAAGGAGTGGTGAATGAATGTTCCTTTGAACCAAGCTTCCTTTCTTGGTGCAGGCTTCTCATGCCATGGTGGAACTATTGACACTACTGCAGTGTTATGGATTCAGCTAAAGAGACCAAGCTGGAATGGACAGGTTTTTTTTATTTTTTTATTTTTTTATTTTTATTTTTTCCCATCACCACAAGAAAGCCGTCGCCTCGTGATAGGTCGTTGGTTCACGTGCTTGCTTCGTGCCGGACGGATTTATACTCGATGCAGTAATGAGCCACGTCAGACCTGGCGATGGTTGTTTTGTGCACTGCTGAGTTTCTCCCCTCTTTCCAGACTTCGGTGTAAAAGGAGGGGTGGGAATGCTGTGGACCCTGGAAACATGAGTGACGAGACCCATGTTTCGAGGGATTCGGGAGGGATGCGGCCCCTGGTCCATCGGACCGAATTGCACGTGGCGCAGTAACTGGGCCTGTCCCTAGCCCTACAGACGGACCTTCGGACAAGCTACGGGCCGTGATAGCCGGAAACAGCCTAACTGGGGGCACCTAGAGTGTGGGGCCTGGCAGTTTGGACGGGGGGGGGGGGCATGACCATCCGACGACAGCATATTCACCTGTGTAAAGCAATTGGGGGCCAATGTGTAAAGCAATTGGGGGCCAATGCATGTGAATATAAGCCGGCGGGTAATTCCTTCGGTAGAACCTGCCTGAATCCGGGGTAGCTCTGCTGTCACGGGTTGGGTTAGCTCGGGTCATATTGCAGTGCCTTCAGCTAGTAAGTCACCGGCAAGTAACTGCGTACCTCAGCTGAGACTTCCTGCCGTCTATGCTCTTATGGGACGTGGACTTTGTCACTCTGGTCGGCATCAACTTCGGGCAAAAACTGTCCTTCGTCTTTGTTTCGTATTGGTTGTTCAAGGATACGGTACTCCGTTCCTAGATGATGTCAAATTCCCTCTCTTCTACATGGCCCTGGTCATGGAGCTTGAAAAACTCATCGTTGTATACAAGGGTTCCTAGATAGGCAGCTCCCACGACAGTGTAGTACGGTGATGTCTCCGTCTCGGGTGTCAGCTGTGGCTGTGGACGGAAAATGACCGGGCACGTCTCATTTGGGCATAGCGTGACCACGTCGCCAGATTGCGTCGGCGCCGAGCTGATGCCACAGAAGCCCAGCTTGGTTGTTATGAAATATCGGCCCGGACCGACTACCATGCCGAGCCGCCACCGTTGCAACTTATCGTCCATAATCTGCTGCCAGATGCCCATTTCTGTGGCGTACCATCGCTTCTCCGCAAGTGTCCGCAAACGCCACGACTCGGGCCGCTGCACGCACTTCTCCTCCATAAAAGCGTCGGATGCCAGCCGTGCCTGTGCCAGCTCCACGTCGTATTCGTATCGGTCAATGGGCGCTGGGAGCATCCCCGGGCACGTGATCATCGTCAGCACGTCCCAGTCGCGGATCAGACAGCCATATGGGTGGCCGACGGGCAGAGGCTTCTTCGCGGCCGCATACGCCAAGTCGTCGAGCTCGCCCACGATTTGGCTCAATAGGTCGGGGACCGACTTGAGCTTCACAGCCGTGTCGACCGTGTCAAAGACCGAGGCGGAGATGTGGACGGCAAGCCGGGTGCTGCTACCCTTCTCGGTGTTAATACTACCACCACCACCACCACCCCGCAGAGGCACCTCTTTGAACGTGTTGGGACGCAGCGGCCGCATCTTATAGGTCATTATGCGCTCCGAAAATAACGGATTGTCGGGTTCCAATCCCGGCTGGTTGTTGAAGTTGGGCACCCAGCTGGGCCAGCGCGCGGCCTCGTCTTCCGATATGCCTCCCTGGTCGACAAAATCACGCACGCGACAAAAGGAAAACCAGGAGAAAATCCCCCAAACGGACTGGAGCAGGTGCCGGCTGGCTCTACAATACACGTCGAGAATGGACTCTCCGTAGTTGGGCTGGATGGCCTTCTGGGCGGCCTCATCGCAGATGCCCAAGAGACCGTAGACTCGGTCGCGTGGGTTGGTCGCCTTCTGTCCCGACATGGTTAACAAGGCAATGGCCAAATGGACCCGCCTGTCGTCGGGCGGTGCATCTTCGGGTGTCAGTGCACCCAGCGGCGGTCGCGGTGGATGATTTGCTTGGGGCCGACTCGGGCGCAGACTTGTGCGCAGATATTGCATCCAGAACAACCTGGCGAGTTTGGACAGAGCCAGTCCACTTAAACCAGGTTGTAGAAAAGATAACATGCGGACTAGACCGTACCAGCTGGCTGCTTTGTGGCCGCAGAGAGCCAGCGGATCGCGCGGATTGAGCAGCACCTCCTGGACCACCCATACACGGCTCCACCATGGCCGTTCGGTGACGGCCGGGAAGTGCAGCTCCTTGATCTTGTCCAGCTTTCGCTGTCCCTGGCGGTCTGTGTTGCTCGCGTTCGCCCCTTCCGGGTCGAGATGCCTCTCGACGCAATCTATCCACACGGCCTCGACATCGGGCCCAAAGCCTTCGACGCTGGGTACCTGTTTCGGTACGGCGTCGAACACGGCATCCGAGGCCGCGTCGCCCTCGCCGAGCCACACCACGACACGGCTGGCACGTCGGTAGATTGTGGTCATGGCCAGGACCTGATGGCCGCGCTCGTTCACATCCTGCTGGTTGATGCAGATGGCATCGATCCAGAGCACACGTGGACGGTCGGCGAGTCGAAGATAGCGCAGGGCTATGCCCAAGTTGTGGGCGACGGAAAAGCGCTGGTCATTGAGCTGGATGGGCGTGCATGGTGTCGGGTCGCCCCAGCAGTACGACAGTGCTTCGTACGCGGGCGCGGTCGCATAGTCGTGCACGTCCAGCGTGCCATGCATGTCGTCTGTGCCCGGAAGCAACGTCAAGAGACGGAAGTTGGAGCGGTCCTCGTTCAGAGGATGATAGAGAGGCGTGCTAGCCATGATTGTGTGTTGCGTGGCAAGGAATGATTTCTGTGAAGCTGGCGAGCTTGAAATTGAGGGGCTCTGCCCGTGCTCGCGAGGCCCCTTTTCAAGTGCATTTCGACTCAGCCTTGCCTGCTTTTTAGGTGCTTTTTGGCTACAGGCGCCTTTCTCAAAACCGCCTTGCTGACAAAGACAGACAACACCACCAGGCCCAGCAGCTCGCCCACTGAGGCTACCCTGCATGGCCCTGATTGGCTGGTGGAGTCGACAGACGCTGCGAAACGCATTCGCTGAAATTCCCCGGGGCATGCATAGCGGATGCGATTCGTGGATTGGTGATGGACCCCACGAATCGTAGAGGGCCGAATGAGGGTGAAAAGGCGGCATGAAGAAGAAGAGAGGAAAGCTACCAAGCCTGTGGGCAGGCTATATGGGTCCATGATACGCACGTGACACATAATCACATGACAAGGCACATGTAGCAATTAGTGGATCGGGTAACTGGCACCGTCTCAACCACTATGTACTTTACTTGGCGGCTGAGCCGAGCCGCCCGACCACGCCGAGACAAGCCAACCGAGCCAGCCGACGCAGCCTTGGCGTGTCAACACAGTGCAAATTGTGTACTTTGTAGCTGGCTGTTTTTGGCATGTTCTGGGCTCTTGTCGTTCGCCTGCCCCCGTACGCGCGAAGCCAACCCTGGTCGACAGGGGCGGTGCGCAAGAAGCCGAGGCGACTTGGTGGCAGGCACGATCTCACCCCCAGCCAACTCCGCTTTCACATCTCCCGGATCTGGCCAATATGATTATGGAGAATATGGCGTTGGTCTGCCGTATCCCCCCAAGAGACTGCAGCATTGACTCAGCTGTCGTGATGTATGCAGCATACGAGGGCAGGGGCTGTCGCTTAAGAAGCCGAACCAGATGTGTAAAATGGGGCAACCGCGTTGAGCTCCACCGAGATCATGCCAAGGTCCGCTCTATCCTCAATATGGTGTGGCCCAAGGTCTTCCCCATGGGGTACTGGTGTTGACATCCGGGACGGGGGAAGAGGAGAATGAATCAGCCCAGGCGGCGGCGAACGACCCCGGCGGACGCTGGCCTTGCCATATAAACGAGCAAGAGGTGCAACGTGGATCTTCCCACGGACGGCACAGTTCTGGCCCATGTACGTTCCAATTCTGCCGCCATGTCTGTCGAACAAGAGCAAAAGATTACGCCTTTCAACCTCACGGTACGTGGATGCCTCCTGGCCGCGATGCGGTATCCTCTTGTCAGACACTGACTCCATAGATTGTCATCGTGCTCTGTCTGGCCAGCCTCAGCTATGGCTACTCCTTCAGCATCGTGTCCACCACCCTGGGCCAGCCTTCGTGGTTCGCGTACTTTGACCTGACCGAAGACACCACCGACGCGCGCTACTCCTATACCAACTCCATCATCGGTGTCATGAACGGCCTCTTTTCTGTCGGCGGCGTCCTGGGAGCCATCTTCGTTGCCTGGTCCTGCGACGCTCTGGGGCGCAAGAAGACACTCCTGATTGCCAGCCCAATCGCCGTCCTCGGCGGCGCTTTCCAGGGTGGTGCCGTACACATTGCCATGTTCCTCATGGGCCGACTGCTGAGCGGCTTTGCCGTCGGTATGTCCCCCCCCCCCCCCCCCCCCCCCCTTCCCGCACCGTTGACACGCCGCCACAATGACCCAGACCCGTTTTCGTTTTCCTGACATGCTCCGTGCAGGCATCTTGGTCGTCCTGGCTCCTGTTTTCCAGTCCGAAGTTGCGCCGCCGGCTGTCCGTGGCTTTCTGGTCTCGCAACACGGTACGTCCGGTCCTGGGAAGGAATGTCTTGGAATCCTGGCTCCCCGTGTCTAACGTCTCTGCCCCTGCAGGTGTCGTGCTTGTGCTGGGCTACACTCTGGCTGCCTGGGTCGGCGTCGCCTGCTACTTTTCCAAGAACGCGGCCTTCCAGTGGCGCTTCCCCCTGGTGCTGCAGTGTCTGTGGCCCATCGGCATGTTTCTGCTCACCCCGATCCTGCCCGAGTCTCCCCGTTGGCGTGCGTATGACCAGGTGCAATTCTCTGTTCACTGCACACATTGCTCACACATACACACACCACACTTGTAGTTCTCATGAAAGGCCGCACGGAGGAAGCCCGTCAAGTCGTCCTCCGGCTCCACGCCGGCCACAACGATCCCGACAGCGCTGCAGCCCACTTTGCCAAGCGCGAATACTACCAGATGAAGTCGCAGGTCCAGAGCGACGAGCTGGCGTCGGCCAACGAGACCATCTGGACGCTGTTCACGCGTCCCTCATACCGCAAGCGGATCATCTGTGCCACTATTGTCATGTTCGGTTCTCAGGGCACGGGCATCCTGGTGGTCTATAGTAAGCGGACGTCTTGCTTTTTTTTTTTTTTGGTTCCCCCCCTTTCTTGCGCACACCAATAACACGCATTCTTTTCCCTAGACTACAGCGTTTTGCTTTACCAGGGCCTCGGCTTCACAGGCAGCATCCCGCTCATCCTTGCTGCAGCCTACGTCACGGTGGCCTGCGCTGGCAACTACATCAATTCACTCATTATCGATAAAATTGGGCGTGTGAAGCTGTTTGGTGCGTATTTCTTCGGGACTCTCGAGTACTCGACGGCACTTGACAAGAGCTAACCCTTCTCTCCCAAGTCATCGGATGGACCGGGTGCCTGATTTCCCTCATCTTGGAGGCAGCTCTCAGCGCCGAGTACGTTGGCAAGGACAACCCGAACCACGCCGGGCTGAGCGCCGGGGTCTTCTTCCTCTTCCTGTACATTGGCTTGTGAGTTTTTTCGTCCGTTCTTCCGTCACAACGGACAAGAGCATGTCCTGTTTGCTGACCTTGGACTAGCTTTGGCTGCTGTGTGGACGCAAACACCTTTGTGTACTGTGCCGAGATCTTCCCGACGCACATCCGATCCCGGGGCATGGGGTTCGCCCTCGGCGTGCTCTTCACGGCCACCATCGCCTACCTCATCCCTGCGCCTACAGCATTTGCCAACATTGGCTGGAAGTTTTACCTGCTGTTCATTTGTCTGACCGTTATCATGGCGCCGCTGGCCTATTGGTACCTGCCCGAAACAAAGGGTCTCTCTCTGGAAGAGATCAACGAGATGTTTGGCGACGAGGTCCTGGTTCATCTCACACACATCACCGAGGCCGAGGGCCAGGCGCTCGAACAGAAGCTGGAGGCAGAGCTGGGCACAACCGAGCACAAGGAGGCAGCTGCCGCTTAGACGCGCGGAGACAATAGAGGTGAAAGAGACCGAAGAAAGAGCGATTAGACTGGCCAGGTGCCTTGTGATCATACGGAGACATGGTTCGGTTCGTTGGCGAATGGGTTGAATGCGAGTGTAGTAGCAACGCCCACGTGTTGTTTGACCGGGTTGTTTGTACGCTTTGGGGCCAGATAGTTCAGTTAGCAGCTCCCAGTGCCTCCTCTGGCTTGCTTCGAAACCTGAATGTTTTGGACGCTGTGATCACCCAGCCCTGTGTCTTGCAGCCTGCATTCACTGCAGCGTTCCATTTTCCCTCTTTTCTGCCAGCCCAATACCGTGGTATACATAGATTCTACCGATGCTGCTTGAGGCGGCAGGACCTCAGTTCGAGCAATAGCATCGGTGGTTCAGCCGGATACAGTGTACCCACTAGCTAGTTAGTGATTACTTTCCGCTTAATTCGGGCGGCTCGGCTTTCGATATCCGCCAAGACTCCCCAGGATTCCAGGCGCAGGGGCACGGACTCGCACGACGCCCCGCACTCTCTCCGCCCGTCATCTCCGCATTGCCCTTGGCGGATGTCTGGACGAAGCTGGGGCTGGGTGTGATTCTGACTTACAGGGCAGAACGGGGCTGGGGACACTCTCCAATTCTCCAGCATATCCAGTTCGTCGCCCCTTGCAGAAAGTTGGAGAGAACGGGAGTGCAGAAACCATGGCGACAATGTCTACCGAAAGCAGTGCCAGTCCCGAGAAGAGCGTCGTCAAGCGTGCCAAGCTGGCCTGCAAGGCCTGCAATGCGCGCCGGGTCCGGTGCGACATTATGGAAACCAGGCCTTGCTGGCACTGCAGGAACCGCAACACGCCGTGCGAGCCGATGACGTCAAGGAGAGGAAGGTGAGGACGAACATGGCATTGGCAAGAAACCATGGTTGTGGGCATGCATTCATCTCACACGGGCAGATACCCTCGAAACAACACAAAGAATCGATCCACCCCGAGCCGCGCAAGCCATGCTACCCGGGCACGAGCAGCAGCCAAGCTCGCCGGCCTGGTCGACGGCCAGCGACTGGAGGACGAGCCAACGACGGCGGCGAGCACGGCGTTTTCCGTGTTGACGCCGCCGGACAACATTTCCGCGAACGAGACGCCCGACACGGCAGCCGATCACCACTACAGCCACGACCACGGCCACGACCACGACCACGACCACGACCACGACCACGACCACAACCACGGCCACGACCACGGCCACGACCACGACCACGGCCACGACCACGACCACGACCACGATCATGACAGCGGCGACATCAGTCTCGACGAAAAGGAGGACTCGGTGATGCTCTTTGCGCGGCTGGCCGATGCCAACATGACACCCGACGGCGCCGGCGCCGGCCGCGTCCCGGACGACCGCCGCACCTTTTACCTCGGCGACGCCTTCAGTCTCGCCTACGTGATCCAGACCGTCTCGCCGCCGGCGACCCAGGCCGGGCGCGGCGTGCCGCTGCACTACCGCGTGCCCGCGTCGGTGGCCGACGGCAGCGAGCCGACCCTCGACGACGACGGCGACCCGGCGGCGGCGGCGGTGCTCTCGTACCTGGGCGCGCGCGGCTGCTTCCAGGCGCCGGACCGGCCGGTCAGCGACGCGCTCGTGCGCGACTTTTTTGCCTACATCCACCCGGCCTGGCCGGTGCTGGACCGCCGCCGGTTTGCGCGCCAGTACGGCGACGGCACGCTGTCGCCGCTGCTGCGCAACACGGTGTATTTCCTGGCGCTCGGCGTCTGCGACGAGGCGCTGCTGCGGCGGGCCGGGTTCGCGGACCGGCTGCTGGCCAAGAAGGCGTTTTATCTGCGGGCCAAGGCGCTGTACGACGCCGGCTTCACCAGCGACCGCACCGAGCTGACGGCCGTCCTCTTCCTCTTCTGCTTCTGGTGGGAGCAGCCGCAGGACCCCAAGGACACGTGGCACTGGCTCGGCTGCGCCATCGACCAGGCGCAGACGCTGGGGATGCACCGCTCGACGGCCCGCTCCGCGCTGGCCCCGTCGGTCCAGTCCCTGTGGAAGCGCATCTGGTGGTCCCTCTACAACCGCGACCGCCACGCGGCCGCGGCGCTGGGCCGGCCCGTGCACATACGCGACGCGGACTGCGACGTCGAGCCCCTCGCGGCGGCCGACTTTGCGTTTGACGCCCCGGAGGAGGACGAGGCGGCGGCGGACGAGGCGGACGAGGCGGACGAGGCGGACGAGGAGCACGAGCACGCGGGGAAGAAGCACGACCACCGGCGGCTGATCCCCCCCCAGCACGCGTGCCACGTCGGCTACGTCATCGAGATGGCCAAGGTGACCACGCTCCTCGGCCAGATCCTGTCGACCAAGTTTGCCGCCCGCGGGTCGCTGGCCCCCGCGGACGAGGACCGCCTGCGCCGGGCGCTCGACGCCTGGGAGACGCAGCTGCCGGCCTGTCTGGTGCGGCAGAGGCACGTGACGTGCGTGGACGCCGCCTTCTGGGCCTCGCTGCTGCACGCCAGCTGCTTCAACGTCCGCGTCTTGCTGTCCCGGCCGTCGCCCGCGGACACGGCGCCCCCCGTTTGTGCGGCGGCGGGCGTCTCGTCGGAGAGTGCCGCGAGTGCCGGGAGTGCCGAGAGTGCCGAGACCCCCCGCGACCGGGACGCGCGCCAGGCCGCCGACGCCATCACGCGCATCAACGAGGACCTGCTGGCGGCCGGCCTGGTGCGGTATGCGCAGCTGCACCTGGTGCCGGCCACGTTTGCCGCCCTCAGCATCCACCTGCGCGAGATCCACCGCCGCAGCCCGGTGCGCCGCAAGCTGGCCGAGAACCGCGCGCGGCAGTGCATGCTGACGCTGAGCGAGCTGGCCCAGTCGTGGCCGGTGGCCGGCTGGATCCTGGGCCTGTTTGCGTCCATCATTGCGCGGCAGACGGGCCAGGACACCGGCTTCGTGGCGACGCCCTTGTCCGCCGCCAAGAGGAGGCAGCAGCAGCAACAGCAACAAAAACAAAAACACCAGCAGCAGGAACGGACACGAAATGCAAACACAACAACAGCGGCAGCCAACGGTGGCGGCACCAGCACGACCGACGGAGCCACCCCGTATGCCCGCATGCCGGGGACCGCAGCCGCCACGCTGCACAGCACGGCCCTCGACGGGCACACCCACACCAGCAGCGCGCTGTCTCCGTTTGCCCCGGACCCGTGTCTGGGTGGCCACGGGCCGTTTGGCGTGGATCCCCAGCACGAGCCAGGCCTGTTGGCGGAGCAGGACGACGGCCTCTTCGACTTGCACCTGCTGTTCCAAGAGAGGATGGATGGCTACATACCCTACGTCTTGGACCCTACGGTCTAACGAGTGGGAACAGGAGTTGTAGGAAGGGACACAGCGGGCGTTTCTAGCAGCATGGGCAAGAACACAATAGTATCACATATCCATATTCCCCCAAACCGAAAGACAAGAAAACCAACTTCCATGCCTTTGTGATACGCCTCCCAGCGGGACCCCCCTGCCTGGATGGTCTACCTGTTTTCGGCCGCACGTTCTTCCTTCTTTGGGCCACGTGTTGGGTGGTGCTCGTCGAGAGCTGCCTGATTCGGTCTCTATGCGTTTCTACCATGCGCAGAGCTAGATTGCTGTACACTTTGTATCGGTCGCCTGCTATCCTACGGACGATAGAAAAACAAGAATTTCCCACGCGAAGACACGCGCCAGGCATCATCCCCGCGTCCTGTTTCTACGATAGCACACACGAGGCTTTGCCGTCTCTACTCCGTTTCTTCTCCCTTGCGAGACGTGGAAGGCGTCGTCGCCCCCGCCTCCGCCTCTGCAAACAGCGCGCGGACGCGCCGCTTCACGGGATACGACAGCTTCTGAAGGACATCCTCGACGTCAAGGGGCTCGCGGAGGGTGACCCTTCCTTTGATGAGTGGCAGGGAGAAGTCCGTGTAAGCGTGGACGTCGCTCTTTGCGGTGGAAGAAGTGAAAGAAGCAGCGTCCAATTTCTAGGTTCAAAACAAGAGACGGTCAAATTTGGCTACCATGTACACTCTCTGATTGGTTGAACAAACCCTAAGCCCTGCGGAAGTGACCGAGAGAATGTGCTGAAGCACGCAGGCTGTAGTAGAGCCAATCATTGGAGTTTTTGTGAACAAAGGCCTGGTATTTCATTGATATCACAGCCCTGCAGTTTTGCGATAGAAATTGTCGCTCGAATACCAGCGGTCTGGTACTATGATAGCGGACGGATGCTAGCGTTAGCGCCCATTGTGGGGCGGAGATAACCAGAGATACGGTGGAGACAGCACTCATCCAGCCAAGACTCCAGTGGGCAGGTCACCGTCGGCGACCGCCGGCAACCATGAGAAGGACGAAAGCCGGGGTGGATGGCCGTCTCTGGTTCTGATACCACTCGAATACCACTCCGACTTCCGATATCGATCGCGGATGTATATAGTCTGTCCAGGAAGAGCGCCAGAAACGCCCCGCGAGAGAAAGATGCTGGACCAAGATTCCGATCAGATTCCGATCGAGTATTGCAACATCCACAAGTCAGTCGTGGAATAACAACGCTCAAGAACAATATTCACAACAAGTCCAACTGCACGTTTCGTTCTGCAGACACACAAAATGGCCACGGCTACGACCACCGCCGCTCCTCGCACAGGCGTGAAAACCTACAAGCTCGAACTCCGCACGGCATACGGCCCCGTGTTCCGGGACAGTAAGAACATGCCCCCCCGTTTTCTGGGCCATATGGAGACCAGCCGACTCTAACCTCGACCACAGTCGTCGACGTGCCGCCCCGTGACTGCACCCCGGAAGAGATCCCCGTCATCGACCTGACCCCCCTGTTCTCGACGAGCCCGGAAGACCGCCGACAGCTGGCCGCCCAGGTGCGCACGGCGGCCGTCAACACGGGCTTCTTTTACATCAAGAACCACGGGATTGCCGAGGAGACCATTGCGCATGCAAAGAAGCAGCTTTTGGCGTACGTCGGGGGGGGGGGATGGAGAGCGAGAGCGACCCACGGAGAGACGCTAATAGGCATGCAGGTTTTTCAAGCAGCCCACGGAAAAGAAGGAACTGATCGACGCCGCCAAGTCCAAGTACTTTAACGGATACCGAGCCTTCAAGACGTCCCAGGCCAATGCCATGGAGGGCATCGACGTCAAGGAATCGGTACGTGTGGGAAGAGCAGCCACGCCGAATTTGTCACCACGGGCCGGAAATCTAACAAACAGATGGCATGGCGGTACGACCCCAAGTACGACCCCGACCCCAAGGACCCCGACGCCGTCCCGGAGGCGGTCCGGCCGTGGATCCGCGGCGAGGACTACATCTGGACGGGCACCGCCCACCTCGCCGGCTTCCAGGACGACGTGCTCGCCTACTGGGCGGCCTGCCTGACGCTGGCGCGCCGGCTCGTGCGCATCTTCGCCCTGAGCCTCGCCCTGCCCGAGGACTACTTTGACAGCCGCGTCACCTACCCGGGCGCCGACGGCGTGTTCAACTACTACCCGGTCAACACCGCCGAGGAGGTGGCCGGCGACAGCGTGGCCCTCGGCAGCCACACGGACCTGCAGCTGTTTACGCTGCTGTGGCAGGACGCGACGGGCGGCCTGCAGGTGCTCAACCGGCAGGGCCACTGGATCCGGGCGCGTCCCCTCGCCGGCACCATCGTCGTCAACATTGGCGACTTTCTGATGCGGCTGAGCAACGACACGTACAAGAGCACCGTGCACCGGGTGTACAACCGGGCGCCGGTGGAGCGCGTGTCGATGCCCTTCTTTTTTGGTGAGCCCGGCACCTCTCTCTGTGCCCCGTGTCTGAGCCGCAGCCCATGTCTGACCCGCCAGGCCTCAACTTCAACTGCGTGGAAGGCGTCGTGCCGACATGCACGTCGCCCGAGAACCCGCCCAAGTACGAGCCGATGTCGTGTGGCGATTGTACGGTTTGGCGGACCCAGCATGCCGTTTTCTTTCCTTTGTGCTTTGCCAGCCTGCTGACTTGGTTCCAGGGTGCCAATTGCGCTTCAAGAACGAGCGCGAAGACTCGGACAAGGCGCTGCAAGAATTGGAAGCGAAAAAGAGGAGCTCGTAAGCCTGGGGGGACGTATGGGGCAAATCGATCACATGGACGCGCGAAAGGCAACTACGGTAAGACGATGTCTGTCGACACTAGATCAAGATTCCTGCCGCAATCCACGCAGCTATTCGTTTTCTGCATATCGACAGAAGAACTACCTTTGTGTAGCGATCCAATCCACCTGGAGTGTCGGGTGTGTGTGTAGTCGAGGCGGTCTCCGTACAGTACCCAGAGCTGTCTGTGCCTGTTGTGTTCCAAGGCATTGCGGCATCTGAGCGAAGACACGAGCCACAAAATGTGCATTGACTATCGTTGACCAACAGCCATGAGAGTACAAGCGAAAACAAACGAGACGAAACAAACGAGACGAAACAAACGAGACGAAACAAACGAAAACACCGTAGAGACAAAACACCGTCGAGACAAAACACCGTAGAGACAAAACGAAACACACTGTGGTCATGAGTCATAATGCGTGCATCCGCCCCCGTATCCGGCGGCACGCGCCGGCCCGCGTCCGGGCCACGTCCTCCTACAGGTACTCGTAGTTCTTGTACAGCAGGGCCTGCCGCAGCCGCCGCACCACAAAGTCCAGCCCGGCCACCACGTACTCCTCCTCCACGCGGCAGATCTCCGCCGACGCCTCCGCGTTGGTCAGCGGCTGCGCGTGCAGGCCGTGGCTCGGGTGGTAGATGTAGTTGCGGTTGTCGATCTCGACGCGCTGCAGGCGCGGGAAGCGGCCGGCCAGGTGGGCGTCCAGCAGGCCCTCCAGGGCGGGCCACAGCGCGCCGCAGCCGCGCAGCGCGACGACGCGGATGGAGGGCGGCAGGTTGGCGGTGAGGTCGTCGGGCCGCAGGTAGCGCCGCGGGAAGACGTCGCGGTCGAGCTCGACCGCGGCCAGGCGGACAAAGGGCAGGAGCGCGCCTGGCGGCAGCACGCTGCGGTGCTGCGGCTGCTGCAGCGCGGCGGGCAGGGGCAGCGCGGCGCACTCGCGGGCCAGGGCGACATCGGTCAGGGTGGCGCGCCAGGGCCGCAGGGCGCGCAGCGACTCCTGCAGGGTGAGGCGGAAGGGGGCCATGCCGGGCTCGTCGTCGTGGTCGGGGGGGGCGCCGTCGTGGTCCGCGTCGTCCGCGTCGTCCGCGTCGTCCGCGACTGCGCCGCCCTCGTGGCGGTAGGGCTCGATGCGCACCTTGGTCAGGGCGGGCCCGACGAGGCGCAGCAGGCTGGCGAGCTCGGGGGCGCAGCCGAGGAAGCAGGTCAGGGTCAGCTCGGTCAGGTGGACGAGCAGGGCGTGGGCGTGGCCGCCGGGCTGGGCGGCGCCGGTGGAGGCGAGCAGGTTGCGGAACCAGGCGCGGTAGGCCGTGTCGGGGAAGAAGCGCGAGGCCAGCCAGTACATGTGCACGTGCAGGGCGCGCAGGTTGGGCGCCACGTGCAGGACCGGCAGCACCATGTCGAAGATCTCGCAGTGGCCCTGCACGGGCGCCACCGTGATCTTGCGCAGCCGCAGCAGGTCCGTCAGCGGCGGCGGCGTGTCGGTGAGAATGATGTGCCGTCGTGTTTTGTTGCTGCTGCTGCTGCTGCTGCTGCCGTTGCACTCCGGCACGGTGGGCAGCAGCAGCGGGTTGTACGCGTGGTGGGCGGGCCGCCGCAGCCGGTGCGACTCGAAGAGCTCGTGCAGTGGGCGGCCGACGCGGTGGTGGCTCGACGGCACCCACAGGAACAGGCGCTCGAGCCTGGGCGCGCGCTGCAGCACGTTCCACGCGAGGCTGCCGTAGTCGTCCCAGCCCTGGTGGAGGGGGACGATGGGGGGGGCGTCGTCCCCGTCGGCCCCGTCTCGCGGCGTCCCCCGGACCAGATCGCAGACGTCAAACTCGACGACGCGGGCGGCCAGGTCGGGCCGGGCGACGAGGGTGCGCAGAAACAGACCCATCTCGCGGATGGTGCGCGGGAAGAAGGCGTGGTACAGGACCTCCTGGACGGCGGTGCGCAGCGGGTGCGCGCCGGCCAGAGCCAGCGCGGCCAGCGCGGCGCCGCACTGCTTGCGGTCCTCGGCCGGGTAGGCGAGCTCCCAGGTGTGCGGCTTCGGGTAGAGGCCGTCGGCGGTCCAGGGGGCGAGCGGGTGCTTCTGGCAGTGGCAGTGCCAGCAGAGGCAGGAGCAGATGTGGACGAGGACCTCCATGGGGAGGTCGGCCAGCCGTCGGGGCACGGGGGGCGCGGACTCCATCGCGGGTTTGGCGGGCTCCGTCGAAGGCGCCGAGGGCCTGCCGGACAGAGAGTCCTGGACGGGTTCGGCCATGGAGGGCAAAGAGTGCGTTCACCAAGACGTTGACACCGATTGAAACGTCGAAACCGATGGAACGTCGAAACCGATAGAACGTCGACACCGATAGAACGTCGACACCGATTGAACGTCGACACCGATTGAACGTCGACACCGATGAAACGTCGAAACCGATTGAACGTCGACACCGATTGAACGTCGACACCGATGAAACGTCGAAACCGATGAAACGTCGACACCGATGAAAACCGTCGAAAGGGACACCGTGGAAAGTGGAAAGCGGAAACCGTTGAAAACCGTTGAAAACGTCGAAAGGAAGCAAGTCCGAAGAAAGCCAGAATGAGGGGCGGCAAAAAGTGGGAGTGCTCCGAGACGAGGAACAAAGCGCGCAAGGCTGGGGTGCGCGCCAGCCGGCCTGCTGATTGGCCTCGCGCTCATGCAAGGAGCCAGGAAACCAACGCAGGGCTGTAATCGAGGCGAAGGGGAGGGGGGGGAGCCAACAGACAAGAAAAAAGGAGGAGTGTGCCCAACAGAAAGTGTGATTCGACTTGCAGCATTTTCGTGAGGGGCAGAATGTGATAGCAAACTAGAGTTCTGTATGTAGACTCGGCGAGACTGGAGTGCGTGTGCGCGAACTCGTATAGGGAGACGGACGAACAGCCGAGAGCAGCGAATACAGCGACTCAACCGACCAATGATACCACACGGCCGAACAGCCGACGCCGAACAGCCGACGCCGAACAGCCGCCCAGGACAAGGCCAACGACATTGTGGACGGCCGACACCACGCTCTGCCAGAACCGGTCCACGCCGCAAGCAGGGGCACACGACCGCGTCGACGCGCCCGGGCGGTGGTGGCCGCGGCGGCCGCACCGCGGCGCGCACCCGGAACACCAGCTCCGCCTCCGGTCGCCGCCGCCCGGCCCGGCATCCCGGCGAGGCGGATGGCTTCAGGCCACCTCCCGCTCCACCACGCCCCGGGCCAGCTCCGGCCGCGCGCTTGGCGGGCGCCGACCGCTCCCACTCTTGTTGCCGCGGCGCGGCCGCCTGGGCATGGTCGTCGTCGTCGTCGTCGTCCTGGAATAGGGCCTCCCAGCAGAGATGCCGGACGATGCCCGTGAGCATCTCCACGGGAAGGTCCGTCAGGTGCCGCGGCGTCGCCATTCTCGTAGGGGAGGAAAGTCAAATCGGTGCATGGAGGGTAGCGGGATACGAGTCGAAAACAGCAGGGGCGCGCGAGTCCTGTCCAATGACAACCCCCTGGCTGCAGGCCCGTTTCAACGACTGCCTACTAGTTGGCCAGGCAGGGGCTGACCACATTTTGGGAATATTCTTTTGGCATTTTGGAATTTCCAACACGGCATCCGCACGACCCCGACAGCATGTGTAATCTGGTCGGGCCGTCTGCCCGTGGCACGAGACGGACACAGCAGGCAGGCACCCACAGAGGAAGACCATGTCCATGGATCCGCACATGTGCATCCTACAGGGCATTCTCCGAGAGGGACGCAGTGCATGTCTAGTGGGGACGGTCCTGTTCGCGCGCCGGGGACCCACTAAAACACATTCGTCTCGATTCCGATCTTTCTTTCCATCCCAGCGCACTCAAACTGGGCCGGGGTCGGGACCACACCGCACGTCGAGTCGAGTCGAGGCCACAGACGAACGGCGCCGAGCAGCGCTCTGCCCGGGGGCGTGGCCAGCAGACGGATGCACGCGCACACGGCTACCGTCGATCTCCGCAGAATAGGTCACCAACTCACCCATCCCCCCCAAAAAGTGACAGAGATAAGAAACCCCGGCGGCGGTCTTGGCCCCCTTGGCAGCGTTGCAGCTGGCCGAGGACATTGCCTGCCCCATTGAGCAGCCACTCCAGCTGTGGGGTACCGGCTGGGTCTGGCCAGCCTCCCACCGCTCGGCCTATGGCTGGTCTCGGTATGCTTTTACGAGGGGGGGGGGCCTATCTTACGCTCCCCTTCGGCGCCTTGGCGCATGCGGAAGTCTGACCAGTTACGCGGCCGCGTTTATCTAGACCTCCTTCTTATCTAGGAAGCTCGCCCCAGCGTGTAGGGGAGAACAGGCACACGGCATGGCCGATGTTTGCCCTGATTGATAGCAGCTGCGTCCACCAAAAAGGGAAGAGCAAAAACGATAAAAAGGAAGGAGGCAATCCTGTCCCTTTGTAGATAATCCTGTTCCTTCGTAGATATATATACACATGCTGTGGCCGCTGGCTCTGTGTCGCCACCGTGCTCGGATCCTGGCTTGTTTGGTTGTCTTTTGATCCTGCTGGACCTCTGCGTCTTTGTGGTCTTCCGGTCTTTCTGGTCTTTGTGGTCTTCCGGTCTTTCTGGTTCTCTCGCTCCGTCGCGCGTGCCTGTCGCCATGTCTGTCCTGGCCGCCATCGATCGCTTCGTCGCGCTCCAGAGCGCGCAGCACGTCCACGGCAAGGATGCGCTGCTCGACAACGACGACATCCGGCCCATCAAGCGCGCCGAGCGCACCTGGACCTTCTGGACCTACTTTGTCTTCTGGTTCTCGGCCACGGCCACCGTGTCCAACTGGTACGGCGCGTCGTCGGCGCAGGCGCTCGGCCTGAGCATGTGGGAGTCGCTGGCCTGCGCCACCGGCGGCCAGGCGCTGATCGCCGTGGTCATCCTGTTCAACGGCCGCGCCGGCGCCACCTACCACGTCGGCTACCCGGTGCTGTGCCGCGTGTCCTTTGGCGTCTTCGGCGCCTGGTGGCCCGTCTTCAACCGCGCCGTCATGGCCATTGTGTGGAACGGCGTCAACGCCGTCCAGGGCGGCCAGTGCCTCTACGTCATGCTGCACGCCATCTTCCCCAGCATCGCCCGCATCCCCAACACCATGAGCGCCGGCTCCGCCCTCGACTCCGCCAACATGATCGGCTACGCCCTCTTCGTCCTCGCCACCGCCGCCTTCCTCGTCATCCCCGTGCCCAAGATGCGCGCCCTCGTCTACGCCAAGCTGGTCGTCTTTGTCGTCTCCGCCATCGCCATGCTCGCCTGGACCGCCACCAAGGCCGGCGGCCTCGGCCCCGTCGTCCACCAGCCCGGCACCGCCACCGGCGCCGCCCGCCGCTGGCTCATCGTGCGCTTCTTCTTCCTCGGCGCCGCCAACTGCGCCACCTTTGCCAGCAACGCCGCCGACTTCCAGCGCTACGCCCCCAAGAACACCGACGTCATCCTCGGCAACGTCCTCGGCTTCCCCCTCGCCAACCTCATCGTCTGCATGGTCGGCAACCTCGTCTGCGCCTCCAGCCAGCGCATCTTTGGCAAGCTCATCTGGAACCCCGTCACCCTGCTCGACACCATCCAGACCCAGGACTACTCCGCCCCGAACCGCGCCGGCTGCTTCTTCATCGCCCTCTGCTTCGCCTACTCCGCCATCTTCAGCTCCATCTTTGAAAACTCCCTGCCCGCCGGCAACGATCTCGCCGCCCTCTTTCCCAAGTACATCTCCGTCCGCCGAGGCTTCTTCCTCTGCGCCGCCGTGTCCGTCGCCATCAACCCATGGTTTTTGCTGGTGAGCTTTTTTTTATTTTTTTATTCTTTTTTATTTTTCCCCCCCCCTCTCATCTCCCTCCACCACCCCCTGCACCGGCTAACCCACACAGGGCTCCGCTTCCATCTTTGTCTCCTTCCTCTCCTCCTACCAAATCTTCCTCTCGGCCATCACCGGCGTCCTCCTCACCCAGTATTACCTCATCTCCCGCGGCTTCATCCACATCCCCGACTGCTTCACCTCCAACAAAGAGGGCGTCTACCACTACGTCCACGGCTGGAACATTCGCGCGTACGTCGCCTACATCCTCGGCATCATCCCCAACTTTTACGGCTTCCTCAACAACATGGGCGTCCACGCGCCCATCGGCGTCACCCGCTTCTACTATGTCGCCTACTGGGTCGGCCTGTTTGTCTCCGGGGCCTCGTATTATATCATGTGCCGCGTCTGGCCGCCGCCGGCCATGGAGACCGGCTGGAAAGAGCCCCGGGACTACGTGCGGCCCGAGGAGCAAGACGTTCTCGTGGGCGATGGCACCAGCGAGACAGGAGGCGTGGCGGTCCAGGTTGTGGGTGAAAAGGGCGTGGATGCAAAGGTGTAAACGAGAATCGTGCGATAGATAACGAAATACACACGTCCTATGACGCCTGCTGGTTTTGCAGCAGAATCTGGCACGGTGCACCTGGTTCAGAAGCAAGTAGGGTCATAATGCTCTTCGATCTGGCGAATGTAGACAAGTCGGCGTCAGCGACCAGCGAGGCGAATAAGAACACGAACTGCAAGACACGTGCCCTGAACACGCTGCTGGAGACGGCCATCGTGTTCCGCAGCTTTGCCGACGACAAGGCGTCCAAGGTTCTGCTGCAGGCCGGGGCGGATATCCAGGCGGTTTGGATCCGCTGGCTGCAGTACCACTCGCGCATGGACAACTACGACATGGAGCAGATACAGCCTAGTTTTTCCTTTTTTATATATTTTCTCGGAAGCGTATTCTTATCTTCACGACAGTGAGTTGGAGTTAGTGAAAAGAAGAGAAACATTGGTTTAACAAGGGGAAAAGCTTGCTTGCTGAGCGAACATGCATATAAAGCAGAAGCGCTTCCAGACAAGAAGGACGAAAGAGGGGTTTTCAGCTCAACGTTGTTTTCCTTTTCTGCCATTGTCTTTGCGCTGTTTTATCTCTTTTCGATATCTTTTCAAATAAAAGAGCCGCAGGCCGTCTTTCCTTTGTCACCCCCTATCTGATCACTACTTACTTCTTATGTCTCGATGACTGTGTTTCGCTCAGTTGTTTTCGGCAAAAATCTCCGCAACTGGAATGGATAGACATCCGCGAGTTCACACGACGACTGCGGAGTCCCCTTGGATATGGAAGAAATCAGCAACGCAACATGAATGAACCCCCAAAAGAATGAAAATGTAAACAACGCAAATGTACTTTCTGTAGTGATGAATTCGGCCTCACCATGTACATGGAGAACTGGCAGGGTTGGGCAAATTGCACACTATATATACATTTTGCGCCGATCTGCCGGCAGGCAAGAAGGCCTCTGTTGTCTTCGCCACATCTCAGCTGGTTGGACATATTGCCGGCAGAGTTCTGATGCGCGTACTGCTTAGAATGGCAGAGGGCTAAAAACTTATTCAACGCTTTTTTCTTTTTCTTTTCTGGGGGGTTTTGATTAAAAAAGGGAAAAGATCTGTATTGTCATACAGCCGGACTTGACAACTCTAAAAGTCCTAGCTCCGCCGAATAAGCCATAGTCAACACGTCTAGATGAGAGTCTTCGGAGCCGACAAGGCTGTCGTTGAAATAAGCTGTCAGCTTGGTATCAATTTGTATTGAATTTCGCTTTCGGACAGAAAAACAACAGTCATCCTCTCTCAGTTGCGTAGTATCTGATGGTCTTGACATGAACTGGTTAATTTCGGTGGTTGCCAGGTTCTGCCAATTGGTACCTTTTTTTTTTTAAAAACTATTTTTTTCCATCTCTCAACTTTACTCCAATCGTGTTTATGAACCGATTTCAGCGACAAAATCCTCCACGTACGACCATAGGTGCTGGACAGCTCGGGATCCCGTCCGCTCTCCCCTAGATAAACCAGCAACCGCCGGATTAGTAGTTGGGTCGGTGACGACCAGCGAATACCTGGTGTTGTACGTGTTTTTTTTGTCTCTCCTTGAAAAGAGGGGGGCAACCCTGTGACTTTGCACACTGTACCAACAGAGTTGAAAGCTAGGTTTAATTCCATGCCCCCCTTCCCCCCTTCGCCCTTTTGTTCTTTTATTCTTATTTTTTGTTGGCAATAAGAAGTTTTGCCTCGCGCTTCGTGCAATAACATTTGGGAAGTTGGTTATATGGTTCAAGATAAATTATAATTTGGCTTGAGAAAAAAACACGTTTGTCGAAATAAGTTGTGCCTGAATATGTGAGCTTGGTTCACAAGGCACAAATGTTCTTTTGTTTAAGCTATGGTCACGTGTCACGATGCGTAACTGTGACTTGGCTTCAGCTTCAAAGCAATTTTTTTTGACTGGCCTTTGTGGGCCTCGATTTACACCAACCAAAGAGCATCAAATGCCGTGGCCAATTCCCAAAACAAAATCACCCTGGGAGATTCTGGGGATGAGAGGGCCATGCTTCGTCTCCTACATCCACGACCAGACAGTCTTCGAAAGCTACGAGATTGGGGTCAACGGGAAACGCAAGTCGTAAGCAGAAATGGTGCAGAGGTCTACAAACAGCGGGGATCATATCCCTCGATTATTCATTTTATGGGGTCGAAGAGACTGGACCTGAAGTGTGTGCCCTGCGTCTAGAACGGGCACCACGCGGCTCTTTGCGAGCCCATATCCAATCCACCCAGGGCGCCATACCCTCTGTGCTTGAACGGATGCAAACGAGCCTGGATTTCGCCCTGGGGACTGATCATGTCCATGCTCAACATGTGCGACACTGTGCCATCAGTTGCCAGAACCTCCTCTTGCTTGACGGTCTTCGTGTGACAATAGGCGGCTGGGTTGGGTCTGTGATCGAAGGGCACGAAACGCACGCAGCATGTGGGACGTGGGAAGAAACGCAGTACGAGATGCCGTGTCGGGGTCGAGACTTTGGAGATCGGCCAGCTCTTCAAAGAGAGCTGCTTGCCCTGGGGTCCGCCGTATGCGAGGTCGTGGCCTGGAGACGGCCATTCCAGGGCGTGCCAGACGGCGAGGTGGAAGAGAGATATGCGCGAAAAGAGTCTCCCCGCCTGGAAGAGATTGTTCTGGCTGAGAGAAGCAACAAGTGCTGGCACGAGCAGTGCGATTGTGCGAGCGATGTGGCTGAGTGTCGTTGGAGGAGCTTGAGAAGACATGGCATTCAGCAGCCCATGAATACGGAAGCATGCTTTTTTTTTTGCGAGGCAATGGGGAAATTTCCACCTGGTCCTTCCCATTGTTGCTGGACTTTATTTAGTGGGACAAAGGTACAACCAGTGGAGACCGCGGCTCTGCCCGTTGACGACAGGCGCTAAATAGGGCCCGTCAGCTGCGTTGGCCCACTATTTCCCACTATTTCCACCAAGGCTGAAACTGGTGCCTGTTGGGTGTCTGGCTTGCCGCATCCGGCGCTCCTCCTCACCCACATTGCTCCTCTTTGACACGTTGGTTTCCAATCTCTCGACAACCGGAAAAAAGAGCCATGGCAGGACGCAGAAGCAGGACAGCAGGCAAAGTGTCCCGCGCGGCCAAGAGCCCACCGGGGTCCGAACCAGTAGCCAAACGAAAGCGCAGCGACGAGCCTCCCGAGCCGGCCACCCGACGCGTGCGCCGAGGCGCAAAGACAACGGCGACGACCACCACCACACGTCCCGCCCGTCGACTCCCGAAAGCCACTCCTCCTCCTCCTCCTCCTCCTCCTCCTGTTGCTGCCGCTGCCCGACCCTCCCTCAACACGCCGCCCGCCGACGTCCTCGCCGTGCTCGTCTGCGGCAACGGCGACTCTGGCGAGCTCGGCCTCGGCCCCGGCATCCAGGAAGCCGCCCGTCCACGGCTGAACCCGTTCCTGGACGCACACCACCCCAAGACGGGCTTCCCGGTGGTCCAGCTCGCGTGCGGCGGCATGCACACCGTGGCCCTCACGCGCGGCAACCAGATCGTCACCTGGGGCGTCAACGACAACGGCGCGCTGGGCCGGAGCACGGCCTGGGACGGCGGGCTGCGGGACCTGCGCGACGACGAGGAAAACGAGGAAAAGGAGGACAACCACGACGTCTCCGAGGAGGACGAGGGCGAGCTCAACCCGCGGGAGTCGACGCCGACCGCCCTGCCCGCCTCGTCGTTTCCGGCCGGCACCGTGTTCGTCCAGGTCGCCGCGGGCGACAGCTGCAGTCTGGCCCTGACCGCCCAGGGACACGTCTACGGATGGGGGACATTCAAGGTGAGAGGCTTTCCCTCCTCCTCCTCGGAGGCCGATGGGCGCCCCCCCCCCCTTCAGCACGCACACACGCGCTGACCGTCCAGAACCCCGAGGGCAAGGACCGCTTTGGCCTCGACGACCAGGGCCGGCTCGTGCCCGCCCAGAACGCCCCCGCGCGCCTGCCCGGCCTGGCCGCCATCGTCCAGATCGCCTGCGGCGCCAACCACGCGCTCGCCCTGGACGCCGCGGGGACGGTGTGGTCCTGGGGCGCCGGCGAGCAGAACCAGCTGGGGCGTCGTCTCGTGGCGCGACGGACACGCCGAGGGGGAGAAGCCGCGCCCCCCCTGGCGGCCTCGCTCGTGCCGCAGCCCATCCACATCCGCGACGTGCGCTACATCGCCTCGGGCGAGTTCCACTCGTTTGCCGTCGACCGGCGCGACCGCGTCTGGGGCTGGGGCCTCAACAGCTTTGGCGAGGCCGGCGGCGACCCCCGGACGGCCGGCCGCGACGGCGCCGACCTGGTGCTGCCCCACCCGACGCCCATCCCGGGGCTGGCCCGCCAAGGCGTCGCCGTGCTGGCCGGCGGGGCGCACCACTCGGCCGCGGTCACCCGCGACGGCCAGTGTCTGGCGTGGGGCCGGCTGGACGGCGGGCAGCTGGGGATCGCGTTCACGGACGCGCAGCGGCGCGACACGGCGCTCGTCCGGTACGACGAGCGCGGCCAGCCGCGGATCTGTCTGCGGCCGACCCGGGTCGCGTGGGGGAAAGGCCATCCAAAAGCCGCGCACGTGGCCTGCGGGACCGACCACACGATTGTGGTGGACCGCGCGGGCACGGCGTACGGGGCCGGCTTCAACGCGCAGGGCCAGCTGGGCCTGGGCCACGACGACGACGTCGTCGGCGCGCTGCAGGCCATCCGGGGCAAGCAGGCGCAGAAGCGACGCATTGTGTGGGCCGGCGCCGGCGGGCAGTATTCCATGTTGGCCTCGCTGGCCGAGGAGGCGCCGAAGGAGTGATGCGTCAAAAAGGACAAAAACGCACAGAGGCGAAGAAGGAAAGGACAAAGAAATAATAGGGAAAAGGAAAAGGGAGGGAAAGGAAATGGGAAAGGGAAAAGGGACGAGGAAGAAGAAATGGGAAAGGGAAAAGGGTACACGGAAAGAAGGAATGGAATGGAGGAGGAAATGTCCTTGGAAAAGAAGAATGGTCAAGAAGGGAAAACACAAACATGGGCGCAAAAAGGCAAAAGACGGAGGCAAAAGGGAGTCAAGGAAGCAAAGGTAGGACAGCTACAGCATGGAATGGATGAAAACAACGAAATGTGATACCCGGCACCCAGCAACCCAGCCTGTTGATCTGCATACTCATAGTTTTGTATCTCATGTCACTCAACAAACAAGGGAGAAACGGCTTCGTCTTCTTTTTATATTTGTGATTCAATTAAAGCATAAAAAAGAGTAAACTAATGTGATCCTCTTGCTTCCCTGTCACGGTTGTCCAATCCCCAACCCCAGAGACCCCATCATAAAGATATCATTAAACGACAAAGGAAACGCATTCGATGCCGGTAGGAAAACCCAAAGAGACGGAAAAATGGAAAAGAAAAAAACCAAAAAACCAGAAACAGCGCAGAACAAAATGAGCGAAAGACCAAGCAAAGGACCAGCCTTGGCTTTCATTAAGAGAGAGAGAGTGTGTGTGTAAGTCTGTGGTCTGGTCTCCCCTACTGCATGCCCCCGTACTTGACGCCCCGACGGCCCATCTCCTTGCGGCCCACCGCATCCTCCGGCATCACCCACCCGCGCGCCCGCTTCGCCATCCGCTTCTCCGCCAGCTGCACCGGCGGCATCCACCCGTCCCGCGGCGCCGCCTTGCGCCGCGTGCCCTCCGCCGGCGCCCCAATGTGCGTCGCGTGGCTGCACAGCAGCGTCTCCGCCGTCGACGGCGACGGCGACGCCGACGTCCCCGGCGCGCCCGCCGCCATGGCCAGCTCGTCGCTCGCCAGCATGCACAGGCCCCAGAGGGCGAGGCAGGCCGTCAGCGGGCAGCCGTCCAGGCGGATCGCGCCCTCCTCGTCCCGGCGGGCGTCGTCCGCGTTCCGCTTCGCATCCAGCGGCACGGCCGCCACCTCCATCTGGCCAAAGAACGGCGTCGCGTCCGTGCCCGTGCGCACGACCACCAGCTCGATCTCGGTCAGGATGAAGCCGTACCGGCAGCTGTGCTCCCGCATCAGGTGGTGCAGGTGCGCCAGCCCCCGCAGGTACTCCACCCGCTTGATGTTGCCCTCCGAGCGCATCCCCGTGTTGAAGCGGTCAAAGCTCTTGGCCAGCCCCACCACGCGCGCCGTCGGCTTGCCGCCAAACAGCGCCGCCGCCGACGCGCTGTCCGTCGACCCGTGCGCCAGGAACACCGACTCGCCCGAGCTCAGCGCCGTGCCCGTGGTGAGCTGCACCGGCCGCGGCGACGACAGCGCCAGCGCCGTGTTGATGCGCGGGATGTAGTGCGCCGCGTAGATGGCCTGGAGCTCGGCCTCCGTCTCCGGGTGCGAGGCGCTCCGCGACGAGGCCGGCGGCGCCGGCAGCAGCGACAACGGCACAGGGCACGTGAGCACCGACGCAGCGCCGGGCAGGCCCAGGAGCCCCTCGGCCGAAAAGGCCTTCCAGGGGCGCACCTGGCGCACGTCCCACCAGTAGTGCTTGGTGTTGGGATCGCGCATGGGGAAGTTGATGGTCCGGACCAGGGCCGGCGCCGGGTTGGCGCCGGTCAGGTAGGACAGCAGATTGGATGTCGGGCCCGAGGGGATCTCATTCGATGGTGCGGGCGCAGACACAGCAGCGGGGGCCACAGCCGGCGCAGGCATGGGCATGGGCTCCGGCGTGCCCGACAGGGAGCCGCCGCAAGACGAGATGGACTCCACCGAGAGCGGCGACGGCTCGCGGGGAATCATGTACTGGTGCTGGCTCGTGTACATGCCGTAGCCGTCGTCGTGCGGGTCGCAGGTGACAGCCGCCACGGCAGCCGAGGCCGCCGAGACACCGGCGGGCATGCCCACACCGCCGCCCGTGGTCACAGGCACATACGCGGGAAGCGTGCCCGGGTACGGCGAGAAGCCATACTCATACTTGACCATGTTGCTGGGCGTGTTGTCCAGGCTGCAGGTCGAGCCGCGGCGGTGCATGTCCATGGCACCGGCAGGAGAAGCATCGTGGTGCATCTGGACCTGCTGCTGGTGCTGGTGCTGGTGCTGCTGGACAAAGCTGGCCGGCGAGCAGAGCAGAGTCGGCGGCGGCGGCGTGGCCTCAAAGACGGACGGAGGCGGCGGCGTGGCGCGGTCCCTGGAGTCCTCGGAGAAGGACCGCGAGGGCGTGGACGAGGCATACAGGATGGGGTCCGGGTTGGTGAAGCTGCGGGCGTGGCGAGCCACATGGCTGGCGTTGGCAGCCGCAGCCGCAGCCGCAGACTGGGCCATGGGAGGACGGCCGCGGCGGTTGGGCGTCACAGCAGAGCGGCTGCGGGGCGCCGGCGCCGGCGAGGCCGTCTTGGTGCGCTTGGTTGCCCGCGAGGAGGAGGAGGCGGCAGGCGCCCGGCCAGCGCCGTGGTCCACACCGCCCAGTGCCTGGTCCTGAGACCGGATCTTGGGCAGCAGCATGGGCCCGTGCTGGCGGATGGGCGAGCAGGAGCGGGCAGGCGTGCTGGCCACGGCGCTGCTGGGGGTGGAGGAGGAGCCAAGGAGGCCATGGGCAGCCTTGCTGCCCGGGGTGCTGCTCAGAAACGTCTCAGAAGGAGCCGTCGACGCAAAGGAGTAGGCCGAGTAGGCCGAGCACTGGGAGCTGGAGCGGGCATGGCCGTGGCCACCGCCTGGGGCAGGGTGGTAGGGGATCTCCAACATGTTTGGGTCGTAGTAGCCAGTGGCCGTGGTGGTCGGCGGCGTGGCCGGCCCACAGGGAGGGAAGGTGAAATCAAAGGTGACGTTCTCTACCAGAGAGGACATTATGGGCGCGGGAGGGGGGGGGAGAAGAGAACAAAAATAATGGGAAAAGTGGTGGCCCAGATGCAATGAAAACAAGCAGCGAACTTTTGTCTATGAGTGGATGCAAATGCGAGTGTAGTAGGAATGCTGTGTTGTTGTTGCTGTCTCCGGGACACAAGAACAAGTGGTATTATGGATTAGGCTGTTTTGCGAGTGGATGTTGATTAATGGAGTGCCTGCTCCAAGAGATGAGAAGTGTGCGAGGTTGATGGTTGTCGTAGACGAGAGAGGATGGGAAGCTGCGACAACAAGGACAACAAACCAGTTTGTTGGCCAACCTGATTTCAAGACCGCCTCGTCAACGGGGGGGTACAGGAAGACAAGAAGATATATGTGCGTGAGATGAGAGGATGAGAAAGCAAGACGAGTTACCAAGATGGGGGCAACAACTTTTGCGGCCAGGGGGGGGGGGCGGCGGAAGGGAAAGAGGAGTGAGGAATGAGAAGACGGATGAGGATGAGAAACGAAAAGAAACAAAACATCTTCCGGGAGGTGGATGGGGGTGGGATGAGGCCGGATACTTATCCTCGAGACGGCGGGCGTCGGCGGGAACGAGAGGCCAGGAAGAGAGGAAAAGAGATCATGGCAGTCCCGGGAGGATGAGAATGGGAAGATGGACCCATGGAGGTGTAGACAATGGGATGCCTCATCTCGTGTTCGCCTGACGAAAGAGAGGGTGTGTCTCCATCGTCTCCATGGCTGGCCGCGGCCGCGGCAGGCCGCGTTGAAGGCGTGTTTCTCCTCTGCCCATCGTCAAAACCTGAAACGCGACGAGAGAGAAGAGGAAGATGGGGGGGGTGTATTGGACAAAGAGGGTGTGTAGTGTGTGTGTGTGTGTAAGTGAGGTGTGGGAATTTGGATTTTCTGATTTTCTGATTTTCAGTGTTTTGCTGTCTTTGGTGTAAGTGGGCAGAAGGTAACGGGGCCAGTGCAAGCCAGGTGTCGGGACAGTCTGGCCGGCTGCCCCAGTCGTCCAGGAAGACTGTGGCTCCACGCAATGTACCTTGGCGCTGGGTGTTGCCATCGTTCTGCAGGCCATTTCTCTCATCAGAGACCGAGAGAGACTGAGAGGACGAGGACGGCGAGCGAGCCACAGAGCCACAGAGCCACAGAGAGGCTCCACAGAGAGGCTCTTACAGGCGTGCCGCTGGCTGGGTGGGGCTCTTGACAAAACAGGCAGGGGGGACCCGACATGCGGCCAGCCAATGAGCGAGCGGACGGCCCTGTTGCTGCCCAAGAGAGAAAGAGTCTCTAGTGGGGGGTGGTCCAAGCTCGGCGGGGGGGGGGGGGGGGGTGTCATTTTCTTGCTTGCTCTTCCCTCCTCTCTTCTCTCTCTCAAGCTAGTCCGCACACCACCTGCATGGCTGCAGGTCCACTCGCTGACAGCGTCTGGTTCGTGAATTGGCGGTGGACGGGGAGGTACCACTGCGGTCCTGGACCTCTTCTACGTGTGGACGTTCTACCTGTACAACTCGGTCAGGTGCAGCCAGGTGCGTCGTACCTGCCACCCACCTGCAGGTAACTATGCAGGCTCTCCTGCAGAGACAGCTTTTTTTTTCTTGCTGCTTCCTTCCGAAGGGTGGAATGACTCAAAACGACGATAACGTCGGGAAGGGACGGCGACGGACGATAAGAACGTCAGTCGCCAAACGCGGGGGCACACTCGGGCCAACGCGACCGACGTGTTCGACGGCGATGGGTTGGCGACCGGTTGGTGACCGGTTGGTGACAGGTTGGTGCCAATTTGGCGTGGGTTTGGTGGGATTTTGGCGACGGGGGCGATAATTTGGCGGGAGACGCTGGCGCGAGACACTGGAAAGTGCACGTGATGCCCAAAGGCAACAGAGGACTTGTACGGTGGATTGCTCGTAGACTACGATGTACAGACGGCAGACTGGCTTGCATCCCCGGACACGCATCGATAACATCAGACAACGCACCAGGCCGCCGCCGCTGCCCCCCCCCTTCTCGCTTCTCCTGCTGCATCCCTTTCATTTTACTTCTTGCCTTGCTCGAGCTGCCTCTGGGGTTCGCCCCGTCTTCTATTTTTTGCGCCAGCGGCTCCAAAAGAAGGGGCGTCCCGCAAGGAGAGACAGGGCGCCTGCTGAGGTGCAGCTGCAGAGAAGATCAGAGAAACCCGAATTCTAGACTCAAGTCGGGGGGAGGGGGTAGACTCAAGGGCCAAAGGGGGGGGGGGGACGGGACATTACACAACCCACCAACCGACCAAGGACAACACGGAAGCTCGATCCTAGGGCAAGACCGCAAGCTGGATCGCCGTACCCCAGACAGAGAATGAACATACTCGTGCGCCTACAAAGTCAATGCTGTAGGGGTGGTGGAAAACGGTGCAAAAAGAAAAAAAAAAACAAAAGAAAAGAAAAAGGCAAAAAGTAAAAATAGAAGGGCGTTGTCTAGCTGGGCTAGCCGGCCGCATTTGGTGGCCAGCCGGGGGGCCATCTAGGAGCACTGACTGGACGGACAGGCATTCATGGGTCTGGGCCGCGAGGACCCAGAAGAACCCCCAAAAGAGCCAAAAGAGCCAAAAGACCCAGCCGACCCAGAAGAACCAGGTGACAGGGACCGCATAAATGCCGTCGTGGTCCCTCCGGGCAATTTCGAGGGAAGCGCGCGGTATGGGAGCTGGGCGAGACGACGACGAAGGAGGTACCCCGCACGGCGAGTAGCCATACAAAAGGTACTTCCTGCCGCTCCCCCCACTCTTTCTTCCTGCCTGAGGAGAGTGTCCATAGAAAAGACAGAAAACACCCCAAACACAATCTCCACACGAGCAGAGACAAGGGGTTTGTTTGTTTTCCGCTGCTATTCTTGTCAACGGGAACGGGTGCATGCAATTTTTTATTTTTTATTTTATTTTCATTTCTTTCTCTTCTGTTTTGCCCATTGTTTGGTGCAGCATACCAGGCGGCTGCAAAGTGGTCCATGCTGGACTAGGGAACGCTTGCTACGTAATGAAGACTGAGCAGCCTACAGGGAAAACCCGGTTCTGCTGTCTGAGAGGACGGAGCGGGATCCCGGGGGGTGGGCCCCATCTTTGGTAGCCGCTGGGGGCGAAACGGGGCGGATCTCAGGGTGGAACGCTCCCAAACACGGGGAGACGTCGTCAGGGCTGAAGACGCAGGAGAACTACGCCGTAGTTACAGGCCAGGCGACAAGGCCAGGCGACAAGGCCAGGCGACAAGGCGACAAGGCGACAAGACAAGAAACAAGGGCCGCGCACAGAAAGACAAGCAGCAAGGCAAGCAAAAAAATGGGCCAGGCACCGCAGCAGACATCGGACAAAGGCGTGCAAGAGAAAAAAAAACACCTGACAGAAGGAAGCATGGCTACAGCTCTCGCTTGCCTTGTCTGGCCCTGTTTGGGGCTGGCCAGCTGACTTCCCCTCCCCCCCCCTTACTCTTGCCTCGTTTTGTCGTTTGTTTCTCCAGCTGGGCGCCTGCTGAAGAAACGATCAGGCCGAAAGTCTTGAAATCGTATGCATCTCATCTTACGAGCCCTGGTTTGGGTGACATGTCCACCCCTCGGATTTTCAGAGAGTGCCCTGCACAGAGAAGCAGAGAAGAATCAAAACAAAAAAGGACCAAGCATGCATGCCTCTTCTTTGTCTTGAGGTCCCCATTCCCGCACACTGCCCTTTGCTGTCTGTCCTCCTTGTTCACCGGAACACGAGTCCCGGGTCGCCCTTTGTGGCCTGTCGTCATACAAGTCATACCAAATCATACAAGGTGGGCTGGTTTTGGGGCCGTCCGAAGAGGCCATAGAGCCAGACCATGCTCATTGCTCACCACTCTCTGCCGAATGACGAGTATTTCTCACCTTATGCCGGCCGCCTCGGGTTTTCCTTGTTTTGCACTGCCTCCTTCAGTCTTTGCAGGTGGGCGCCAAATTAGGTAGAGAAGGGACGAAAAAGGATGAATAAGGATGTCCACATGAAGGGAGGACGGACCACTTACATTGCAGAAGGGACCACTTACATGCAAAGGCTGGCCCATGAAGCTGGCCCGGTGGGGGGGAGGGAGAGAGAACTGCAGTTTCCCCTTCCTCTAGCTTGCTCCAGCTTTGCCTCGGCCGGCCGAGAATGGGCTTGTTTTTGGACTGTTTTGGTGTGTTTTGGTATGTTTTGGACAGACTTTGGTGTGTTTTTGCTGCAAAAATGGCATTGTCCCCTGGCCGCCATGGAAGAGGCCCATTCCGGGCCTCTGGCGAAAAAAAGACAAGCAAGGCCTGCATTGGAGAGGCCACCGTAGGGGCCCTCATCCACTGAAATTTCCTTTCGAGTGTGGCTGAGGGGGGGGGGGAAAGCAGGGCCGTTCTGCAACCTGCTGGGGTCCTGCTGGGTCGTCCTTGGGACCTGCGATTCGTCTGCTATTTTCTGCCTCCCTCTGCTGGAGTCTCTAGCCGGTTTGATCTTGTGTTTTTGCTGACTACAGGGCCAGACCCCGGCCGTGGGCCATGATTGGACAAAAAGTCCCAGACGGGTCTTCGTGTTCTTTGCGCGCGCATAAATCCCAAAGGTCGGCGCGAAGAGCAGAGCATGGGCGCGAAGGCGAAGCCCAGCTCTCTCGGCATGAACGTAGTATCGCCCAGCTGTGGGCGCTCTGAGCTCTTGGAGCTCTTGGAGCGCCCTGCTGCTCATTTCCCCAGTCTTTTGTCTCCATTCTTCTGCCCAGCGCCCGCTTTTCCCACGCTCAGCGCCAAAGCGTTCTGGTCCTCTGATTGGCTCGTTAAAGGCCGTTCTATTCTTTGTCAGCCCCACTTTCTACTGGTCGTTCGTGAGGGGAACGGTGGAAAACCAGGGTAGAGAAGGAACAGAGCAGGGGAGAAATGTTTGTTCTTTTTGGCCAATGAAAATGCAAAGAAACAAAAATGACCAAAAAAAGATTCCCAAGAGAACGAAATATCGACCCAGAATACCGTGCCGAAGGAACAAGGGTTAATTTTTTGTTTTTTATTTCTTATTTTTTACGTTCGTCTAGTTGTTTCGTTTCAAAACTACCGTGGTTTGTTTCTCCAGAGGTGCGTTTCTGACGTATCGTTCGACGCTTCCTTTTCTGGGAAGCGGCTGCGAACCGAGAAGCACAGAGCAGCTAGAGAGGGAAAAAAAATAGAGTAGCTGGAAACGATCAGGCAGAAGCAGAGAAATGGGAAGCGACAGAGAGGGTGCGTGCGCAAGACCGGCACGAATGACTCACACGTGCAGGCAGGCCATCATGTTCGGTCCTTGGGTTCTCCACCCACACCGGTGGCCGCTGCACACCTATGCCGTTCCTACGGCGCTGATCGCACGCGTCTTGGGCCGCGTCTGAGCGCGTCACCTCCGCGCGCACTCCGTGTCAGTCCCGCGTTTCCCGTCCCGCCTTCCGTGCTTTCACGCGTTTCCCCTCCGTACCTGGACGCGTTCCGCCCGGCACACCAACGCGTTCACAATCCCGATCGGCCCTCCGGTCCTGCATCACGCGTCGTTGACTCATACCGAGCGTGACCTTGCATTGCATCGCATCGTGCATATTTGCCTCATACTAGGACTCTTTTCTCACCCATTCTCGTCCACTTTCCTATCACACCGAGCACGGGAAGAAAGATGCGATCACACACTTTCTCGTGAATTACCGGCTTAAAGGGTATCTCTATCCAATCGATTAGACTGTTGGCCAAGAAAACCTCCCATGAAGAAACAAGGAAACAAGGAAACTGATGGAGTCTAGAAACTGATAAAGGGAAGAAAAAAGAAAAAAGAAAAAAAGAAACTGCCGAGATGCCCGCTTAGCCCGCTTCGCTTGCCCCCCCCCTCCTGCTCTTCTGCTGTGCCCGCTTCCTGCCTCGGCGTGGTCAAACCTTGCAGTCCGTCCCAGCCTTTCGTGCTGCATATTGCTCGCCGCCATGCTAACCCATATTCTGCCTGTGTCTCTCCCTTGTCGCATCGTCTCACCGACTTCTGTGACTCATTCGACACGATGCTCCCTCACTCGAGACTCGGGAGTCGTTTTTTCCCCCAACACCCAAGAGAACTTGCGCGCGATCCTTCTTCGGCTTCTGCAGTAGTTCTAGCCGTCTCTCGGCACACGCCCTCCCTTATCTCCAACGTGCAACTTCCGACTCTGGTTGGCCTGCATGGAACCCCCTCTTGGGACTGTTCTTCTTCTTCTCATTTGTAATACATGCATGTGCCTCTGCATGGCACACGTTGAACCTGTCATGACGTGATAGGATACGATGAGATAGAATGCCAAAAATTGCACATGTGATGAGGTTTTTTTCCCTTTTTTTCTTTTCTTTTCTGGACGGCGTCTCTGGTCGTCAGAGGGCTGCTGCCCGCTCCTGGAATGAGTCCTGCTTCCTCTTGTTCTTCTTCGCCTTTCCTGCCCATGGGGTAGGACGCACGAGTCGCAGCAGCCGCTCCTACCGGGCCTCGGCATTGTCGGGCGTCATCGGCTGGCGTACTCGCCGCAGCGCTCGCTCCATCGTTTCCAGGCGGTCGCGCTCCTGTACCAGCATGCCGCGGGCCAGCTCGCGGATGGCTCGCCGTCCCACGCGCTCGTGCATGTCCTGCCACCCAGCCAGCTCGCTGGCCACAGTCTGCTGGGTATACCGCAGCTCCTTGGACAGGTTCTCGCTCTCGATCCTGCTCTGCTGTGCACGTCCCTCGCGCTCGTCGTTGAGTCGCTGGCGGGCGTCGTCCAGAAGGCCCAGCGGCCACCGTGTCGACCGGCTCATCGACTGGTAGCTGCGCTCCATCTGCTTCCGTGACACCAGGATCTGGCTGATCAGCCGCGTCGGCCGGGCGAGCGCCAGCAAGATGGCCTCCACAGTCGCCTGGATGGCCAAAAAGGCAGACAAAAATTGCCGGTGCGCGTTGTTCTGCCGCACCACAAGGGCATGGCGGTACACATCCATGGCTTCTTTGTAGTTTGTTGGCAAGAAGTCGACCGTGACCACTTCTCTGTTTAGGAGGGCAGTGGCATCATGGAGGTCTGGAGGGGGTCAGCGACGTATATTACAAACAGGAAATCAAAAGCTTGCAAATAAAATGTGAATGTACGCAGAACTTACCAATGGCCGTGATGCTCAGCATGTTTGTCCGCCGAATCACACTCTTGGCCGAGTAGTTGACACTGCGCACCAGCTCGCGTGCGTGGTCTACAAACTGCTCCACCTCACGCACATCCTCCAGCGGCTCCAGCTCGTCGCTGACCTTTTCAGCGCGCGTCTCCGCCTTGAGCTTGCTGCGCTGCGTCATCATGTCTGGTTGGATGTCCGGCACTAGAATAAACTCCCACAGCATCTCGTGCGTCGAAAACGTCGGGTGCAGCAGCATCATCCGCAGAAACCAGTCCATCCGCACCTGCAGGTCCTTGAGCATGGCCCGGCTGGGCTTCGAGGGGATCTGGAACGGCGACCGCAGCCCGCTCACAGACGGGATCCACGAGGCAGGGTTTTCGAGCGCCAGGAGCTTGGTGAGGTGCTCAAAGTCGGTGAGCGAGCGGCGACACGTCGTGACCGCATAGCTCACCGCGTTGACTGCGGCCCCGGACTTGAGGACAAACCGCACGGTGGCGTCTTCGACAAAATAGGACCGCACCACGGCCGTGGTCCGTCCCTCCGGCCCTGCCGGCAGGGAGAGCAGGGTGAGGTCGTCAATCTTATTACGCACCTCGTCGTCCTTGGCGAGCTCTACGGCCGTCAGACCACGCAGCTCTTTAGCCCCAAGGTCCACGCGCGGGTCGCCGAACAGCGTCCGGACCATATCGAAACGCCCGTACTTGCTGGCCACCATGAGGGGTGTGAATTTCTTGTCGTTGATGGCGTTCACGTCCGCGTCGCAGTGCTGCAGGATCCGGATGGCCAGCTGCGCGTCGTTGACAATGTGCAGCAGCGTGTTGCCTCGCGCATCCACGTGGTCGTCGAGGTGTAGCCGCTGGCCATCCCCCTGGGTGATGGTGGCCATGTGCAGGCCCTGGTCGACCATGGTATGGTAGGAGGCGTGGTCGTAGGAACGGCACAGAGCAAAGAGCGGCGTTTGCCCGTTCTTGTCCTTTTGCCGCCACGGCATCATGTTGCCAAACCTCGGTATTAGAAACGGTGCGTGGAACAGGTAGTGGCCCACGCTGCGGCCCCAGATGTCTTGCTGGGCAAAGTAGGCAGCGAGGCGCTCGTTGCTCACGACCCTGGGCCCAATCAAGAAGTTGATGACCACCATGATGAGGCCCTCGTTGCCGAGCTGGACGGCGGCGCTTAGTAGTGTGGTGTCCTCATGGTTGATGTCATCGAGGACCACGGACGGCGGGAAGAACTCTTCGAGGCTGAGCAGGTACTCCAGGGCCTCGTGCCGCTCATTCTGGATGGCCATCATCAGGATAGACTCGCCAAATGAGTTGTGTGTCTGTGACAGCTTCTCGACGGACGTGTCGCGCTCAAAGCCGTTGGCGAACCCGCTTCCGAAGCTGGCTGATCTAGAGCGGTACGAAATTTCCGAGCTGCTCGACAGGCTCCTAGTGTCCATGGCCACCCTCTTGATGCGTTTGACGGGCAGCTGAGGGAACGCAACAGCCTCGTCGCTTTCGGAGTTGTCGTCAGACTGGAAGGGAAAGACGTGGCCGAGGCCGGACCCTGTCGAGAACGAGTCGGCCTCGGACAGGATGATGGACGACCGACGCGAAGTGACGGAAGACGCAGAAGACACCCCGTTGCCGAAGCTCAGGGCATTTAGGGAAGACTCCCATTCACTGACCGAATGGTTCCGCGAGCTGCCGCCTGGGCCACCGTCGCTTTCGTTGCCGTCTTCGTCGTTTTCGATGGCATCGGTGACAGGCTCCAGGATGGCTTTCAGCTCAGCAAGATCACCCTTGGCCGTCGCGTCCCAGAGTGCTTTGTTTCGCCGGCTGACACGGCGCAGACCGCTGGAATCCCGGACGAGGTACAGCAGCACCGCCTCAAATGTGCTCAATGCGTAGCCCATCTCGCCGCTATCGACATCGTCGATAAAGATGAAGTGCCGCATGTAGACAAAGCGAGCCAGCAGGTTCCGTACTTGGGCGCGGATGACGACATAGAGGAGCAGCGAAACCAGCGTGTCGGCATTCACGGTCAACAGTGGCTTCCCAACCTCAGCGTGGGTGCCCGGCGCCGTAGTGAACGACTGGTCGCCGTCGACGCCACCACTGAAGGCGCCGTTGGTGCTGCCGGCCGTTCCGTCGTTTGTGTCCCTCTCGCTCGGGATGTGCGTCAGGTGTGTGACGGCCTTGACAGTCGCCAGAAGCTGGGTCAGCATCTCCTGCGGGCACATCGCGCTGCTGAGCTTTCGGAACTCCTCCACTGCACGGCCCAGGCCAATGGTGAGCTCGTGCTTGTTCCTCGCGCCGCCGTCAATGTCCATGCCGAGCTGGGAAATGTCGACGCAGTCCATCTGGCGGATCTTGGCCTCCAGTTCAAGATCCTCTTGCCTCTTCAGCAGGCGAAGACGCGGGAAGATGATGTGGTGGACATTCTCCGAGACGTAGCGCTCGATCAATCTCTCCACGAGTGGTCCGGTCAGATCCGTAGTCGCGCCTAAGAGGGACAGTTGCTGCTTGTCTACGCCCTGGAAGATGTCGATAGCGGTGGTGATGGCAGACTCGAGAGATGCCCGCATGACGTGTTCGTCGTCTTCAGGGAAGAAGTCGTCGGTGGCCTGGCCGTCGCTTTCGTTGATGCCGTTAGTCAGACTAGAGCCGTCGGTGCTGTTCGTCATGCTGTTTGTGAGGCTGTTGACGTCGCCGGGTTCCAGAGAGGCGTGCGCACCGCTGGCCTCGTTCTGGCTAGAAGCAGACGGAGCGGCATCGGGGCTGTCCGAAGAAGCCGCAGAGGCGGGGGACGCAGTCGACGTTATCGTGCTGGCTCCTGGCTGGAACTTGACGGGCGGCTTCGTGGTCGCAGCCGCACTGTTGATGCGCGCCCGTTTCATAGCCGTTTTGACCGGGCCGTCGGGCTCCGGGTCCGGGACGTGGCTTGCTGTCGGAAGCGGCGGCAAGCGCTGCTCAAAGGCGGTGGTGAATTCGCGGAAAATCTTATCGAGGCCGGGCTGCATCTGGCGAGCAATGATGGGGAAGTGGTTGAGCAGGTCGTGGAAACTCTTAATGTCCTTCTTGCGGGGCGCAGCAGAGTTCGCATCGCCCGCCGCTGCCGCCTTTCCGGCTGCCGCCGACTGTTCTGCGGCTTTCGAGGACGCGCCGGCTGACGCGCCGGCCGCACCGCCAGCTGCAGACAATCCCAGTCCGTTACTGCTCGTGCCGGCCTCTGGGCGCGGCGCCGGCAAGATGGCAGGCGTGGTCTTGATCTCCTCCCAGGAGCCGATCAGGGGCCGCGAGATGTAGTAGATGAGCCATGGCTTGGGCTCGAGCATGTCGCCATACCAGATGGTGTCGGAGATGAGGGCCGCGTGGTTCATGGCCTTGAACCCTGTATGAGGGGAAAAAAACCCCAAGTTAGCACAATCGACATGTAGGCAGGAAGTAGAATGCCAGCTCGTCCATCACACCCACCCTTGTTGCTATAGACCATGTTGTCCTTGATCACCACGCTGCGTCCATTGAACGTGCTGTACGGCTTGGCCTTCCCGCGGATCTCGCGCAGGTTGACGATGCCGTCCTTGCCGCCGGCCGCGTTGGCCGCAGCGGCGGCCACGCGCGGGTTGGGCATGCGGATGACATGGCTGGCGAGGAACTCGTCGAGGGCGGGAAGCTCGGCAAAGGTCAGGCCCGACTCGGTTTCCTTGCAGGCCAGCAGGACCTCGGTGGTGGGCACCAGCAGGATGTGGTTGGAGGCCGGATGGCACTGGTTCGGCAGGGAGCTGCGGAAGAAGGCGGCCAGGAAGGGATTCAGGGGCGACGGCATCCCGACGAGGTTGTCGGCAGCTGCAGCAGCTGCAGCAGCGGCACCGAGGTTCGACGGCTTTGTGGCGGAGGCCTGGAGGTCCCGTGGCGGGTGGTGCCGGCCGCTGCTTCGAGCATGAGGGCGTGGGGCGAGCAGCGTTGTGCGCCCCGGGCAAGGGGGGGGTGGGGGAGAGAGGATCAGTCGTGGAAGTGGCCGTTTGTGCTTGCAGAGCGCATCGGGGTGGTCAAGAGGTCAGAACGGGTGGTGGGGGGAAAGGGGTGTCGAGGTGTCGGGCACGTCGCGAAACGACAATGTGGTGGGCGAGGCAATTTGGTGGTGAGATTGGGTCTTTGCTCTCCTGGATAAGAGCTTCCCACACGGCAGGAAGGTGCTGCTGCTCGAGGCTAGCGCAGTTGGGTTGCAGCGTGGAGTGCGGCAGGATGGACAGGCGTGGGAACGCGCAGAGTAGCGATGCTGGATGCAGGGGAGACGATGCTTGCTATTGCGTGTCAGCTGGTGATGCTTTTCCTTGCGTGAGAGCGACGAGGCTTTTTTTCCAGATTTTGTCTCTTGCCTTCTTGGTATCCTATCTCGAAGTTGTCTTGGTCGCACCTACCCTTGCAAGGAGCAAGGCGGATTAATTGGCGCGGGCTCGGCCAATCAACGACGCGATTGCTCCGCAGTGATCGCCCTTGACTGGCTCCACTCGTGGACAGAGCAGGCTGCCCCGGAAGTGAGAGCTCGAGATAAGTCCGAGGGGAAACGGCAGGCCTCTCGCAGGTCTTACGTTTGCTTCCATCCTACGGCACGCGTGTCTCTGCTTCTGACAAACCGCGAGGCGACCAAGGCGGACCCGTGTGGCTTAATGAGGAAACAGAAACTCCAGAAAAGGAAACACCGAACGCCAGAGGTAGACGTACCAGGTAGACCTTGTTAAACTTCACCTCGGTTACGTAAGCCGACCATCTGTAGAGCGCTACCCTGTCCATGCACACAGCCTCACGCCTACGTGTCGCGGTGTTGTAAAGGCATCATATTTGCTCGCTGTTGCCTAAGAACTACGGCAAAAAATATAGAATGCAATGCTTGCATGGAAATCACAGGAAAAAGCAAACCAAAGCATGCCATGTGGAACCCCAAGACAAAGGAGACAAAGAGCGCATGAAAGAATAACGTCATTGATGGTATCACCGTTCGCCAAAAAAAAAAAAAAAAACGCCTGTCCCAAGCATGGGATCGCAGCAGAGCTGCAGATCAACCCCTCAAACAATAACAATGAAAAACAAGTCGAGCGTGCATCCTAGGGTATCTCCCACGGAGGGGGGGGGGGAGGATCTCCTGTACAGAGGAGAAGCGTAGTCCAAAATCCGTAGCCAGTCTCGGCGAGCTTGTCGTGCTCGTCCTTTGCTCGCCTGTGCCCATTCGTGGCTGTCCATTTTTTTTCTTTCCCGATAGATCGTCTCATGAGAACTCTTTGCTTTATGCCCGGACTCGCTCCGAGGGGGGCAGGGGATGCCCGTCTGCGTCGCGCATGGGCGGCGCCCGTCCCTTGCCCTTGCTGCCACTCGACCGGCCGCTGTTGGTGCTAGCATTGTCCTCGCCGTTCCAGCTGGAGAGCTCGCCACTTATGCCAGACACAGTGCTGGCCGTCTCGCCGACCAGGTGCACCTGCGAGTGCGTCGACGGCCCACGCAGCATCCGGGCTCGCTCGTCGCGCACGTCATCCTCGTAGCGGTCGCTCATGGTGTCGTCGTCCTCGGTGTCGACGAGCAGCGAGCCGTCAGTCGTATCGTATTCTGGGGGTTCGATCCATTCGTGGGGCACGACACAGGGAAGGGCGACGCCGATGCTAGCGGCCCGGTTGAGCCAGGTCGGACCGGGCCGGCCGGTGAGCTTGCAGCAGAGAAAGGCGGTGAAGTGGTTGCAGTTCTTGGTGAGTAGATTGTACGAGGTGCCGAGGAACTCCTGCGAGGCGCTGGTAATGATGGACTCGATCTCTTCGGGGGTGGCGAGGGTGAACCCGTGAAGGATTTCGCAGCGAAACGTGCCGCCGGGCGGCTCAGAGCGCGGCTTGGTCCAGTACACGCCGGTGACACCACGCCGGTCGTGGCCGCCGTAGGCGTATTCCTTGCCGTTGATGACGACGCCGGAGTGGAGGAGAGAGGTGCCAAGGTACCAGAGCGCGGAGGACAGGCGGCCGGGCTGGGAGAGGAGAGATTAGCCGGGGTGCGATGAAGGAGGGGCTACATGAGGAGAGAGCATCTGAACATACCGCCAACAGGTCGTAGACATTGATGATGATTTCGGTCTTTTGCAGCGAGAGCGTCTGCCGGTGGTTGCTGTGGTGGTGGGAGTTCCGAGATGACTTGCGGTGAGTCTTGGGTCTAGGCGCCATGGCGAAGGAAGAGGAGAGGTCGAGAAGAGGAGAGGAGAGAAAGAGGAGAAAGGGCTCGAGGAAAAGAAGCTGAAGAGGATGGAGAAGGTAGAGGACCTCTCGCAAGCTCTCGTCGGACAGGAGGTCGATCAGGGCGTCGAATTGAGGCCGGCTTCAGGGTAGGAAGAACTGAGGAAGAGAAGTAGGGAGTACACAGAGTAGAGGGAGAAGGGAAAGAAACAGAAAACCAAAAAAAAGAGGTCGGGATGGCCGAATAGAAGACCTGAAGTGGAGCTGAGCAGCCAATGTGAAACAGGAAAGGCAGCAGCTGGGTAAACAAAAGACGGAGACCGAAAAAAAGGTGTGTCGTGGTCAGAGGTCGGAGAGCAGGTGCGTGATTGTGCAGGGTTAAATGCGCAAGCCAGGATGCCACAGGGAAGGGAAAAGGACGTGGTTGGCGGAGCGGCAGGATTGAGGCAGGTTATGAGGCGTTTAATGCAGTGCCCAAGACGCAAAAGAGGGGAAGACGAAAACGCCGCCTGGTGCAAGGCTCACAAAGGTGGATGACGCACGTGGTGGAGTGGTCAGGCCGACTAGTTGGGGCTGAGAATTCTACAGCCCAGAGACAACAACACCGCATTTTGCGCGGGCCAAAAAAAAAAAAAAAGTTCCCAACACTCCGAGCTGCAAGCTCTTAAGGAAGGCGCTGTCCAGGCTGTTCCTTCCCTGTTTGCCCGCAGTTCTCGGCTGCTGTCAGTGGGGACCCTTGGCCGCCGTTTTGCCACCGCCCCAGGTAGGTCGCGCGCTAACAGGGAATAGAGGGAACCATTCCGTTTCCGGGGGGTCTCAGGGAAGCACATGCCAGGGGGCGTTACAGGCTGTTACGGAGGCCGACTGTCAGTAAGTCCACTAAAACTGGCTCACCAACTCGAATTCGATCCCAGAAAGATGGCCATATCGGCCTCGACGCAGAGACAATGGCAAGACTCACGCACCCACCGAGACTGTTGTCATCTCACATTCTGATCTCATCTTCTATTGCTCGACTCCTCCTCCTCTTCATTGGCCGCGTGCTGCCTCGCCATCAGCTCCCGCCCGGCCTTGGTGTCCGGCTCCCGCCCGGCCGCAGCTTGCAGATGCACGGCATCGCCAGCGACAGCAGCGTGCCCACGCCCGTGGGACGCAGTCACGTTGGCAAAGCCCTTGGTGGAGCACCGTGAACGGCCACAAGCGCACGTCGCAGCGCATGGCCTTGACCGCCTGCCGCGAGTCAATCGGCCCACGTCGAGGGGGGACCACGTTGGCCTTGCGGTCGTGTAGGATGCGCACCTTGGCCACGTAACTCAATAAGCGGGTAGTCGACCAGGAGGAAGTGGTAGAGGGCGGCGGTCATCACACGTGCATTTGTTAGTGACCGGTGTAGGTAGATTAATACTCGTAGACGAGGATGGCAAAAACAGAACGGGTAAATGAAAGGAAACGTGGAAACGTGAATTGGGGAGTTGCAGATAAATAAAAATAATAAAATAAAATAAAATAAAATAAAAAGAGAGAGAGAGAAACAAGTGGAACACTCGTCGTGCAAAGAACCACCACAACACGACACCACAACCTCATGTGCGCAAATGCGCAAATGATCTCACCACACCCCAAATCTATGTTCTCTGCTTGAGGTCGGAGCACTCGTCCATCTCATGCTTCTTATACCAGCATGTCAGGAGATCATGCCAGGAAACAGACCAGCTTCCATTCAGCCAAGGAAGAAGCCGGCGAAGACGCTGCACATTTTAGTTCACAGAAAAAAATACGCCAGTCACGAAGAAAGGGGCACACACACGGCCGTCGCAGAGATGCAGATCCTCGCTCAGCCCGGCAGCGTTGGCACTCGACTGGATAGCAACAGGGTCGACAGAATGACCTGAAAGGCCTGCCATCTGCCACAGAGCTCAGACAGAGTTGACGCTCACAATGTTACCGCGATCCAGATTGGCCAGGACATACATCCACCACAGCAGGGGCAGCAGAACAGAATCCAGCTTGTGCGCCAGATGCTTCTCCATGTCTGAGCCGGGAACATTGCTGTCAGGGCCATGCCACGCTCAGCATCCTCGGTCGTGATGCCGAGGGCCGCGGGCTTCACCTGGCCCAGCTCTGAGCCCACCCATGCTGCATCTCGTCTGTCTTTTCGTTGAACTCCGACGCCATGGCTGCTTTCAACCCATTGGGTGTTCTCTGGTCAAGTGTCCGAAGATCTTGTACGAATTCTGAAATCGACTCGCAAGCAAAACGTAACAAACAGAAAACAGGTCCAAGGAGGTGGCTAGAAACCCATGGGAGTGGGTGGTGGATTGCTTCAATATCTACTTCCCGGGGGGGCCCAAACTGGTTCTACGAGTAGATCACATACCACTTTGGCATCTCTCACCCGGGTTAGGTTAGTATTCTTCCAAGCGAATCAACAGGCCCTGCCCTCGCTCTTGAGGACGGCACAATGGTCGTCACGGCATGCAACGGCTATCCGCCAAAGGCACTGCGGACAGTTGCAATTGTCGAGATAGGCAAGAACCTGCCGTGATGAACTTGCAGTGTCCACGTGCTTTTTTGTCGAGCCGTCGTGGTAGTCTACGTTTAGGTCCTGGATATTGATGTTTATAGTCAACATTGCAAAGCTCTCGTTTTGTAGCGGTGTTTCGTAGACACAGCCTGGCAACGAAGAGCCATGTCGGTCTACGACCTTCCTGCGTGTGTTGGGCACTTGGTTTTGTGCTCGGAAAAGCAAGCATGGCTGCGAGTCCTGTTCCACGTTTGCTTAATAACTGGTCCGCCCGAGACCCGCACCATTTCCCGTGCCGTACGGGTCGAGCACAGATCCGCTGCGGGCTTAGCTCGGTGAACCTTGATGACCCGCAAGATCTCCAGCAGGATGGAGCTGCACATTCCATAGCCATGGTTGCGGGTTCGACTGGGGGGACATGGCTGTTCTCCCGTTATGTTGAAACTGTCTCTCCGTGCCCTTTTCTAGCTTTCGGGCCTAACGTCCATGTATGCTTAATTTGGAGGTCTCCTGACCATTCATTGCCTTGTCGGCTGCGTCCTGCCACACTTTCGTCGTGTTGTTTCTTCCTTTATCGGATGACCATGCTAGAATTTGCGAGCTCTGTCCGTCAGAAGAACATTGCGTGGCCATTGCGGTTGTTGGCCGGCTTGACTTTGACTTTGTTGTGACTTTGATTTTTATTTTTCCGTCCGTATTTTCGTAGATTATTTTCCGACCGCTCTCTAGGCTGAATGCGCAATGTCTCCGCATTTTCCAGCAGATGCCACTAAAAATAAATTAGTTCTGATCTGGTGCTTCCCCAGACGCAACTCCACCGTAGGCGTGTCCTGTGACATGATGTCTGGAGAGGCAAGGCTGTGGCATACGACAGCATAGATCTGGCTTACAGACTCGATTGTGAACCAACTGAAAATATGGGTCGAGCTAAACTTGTGGTGTAAGCCTCTCCTTTCGCAATTCGGCGAGTGTAGGCATGCCGTATCTGCCATGCATTGCCAATATTATACACGATCACCAATTTCATACGTTCGTCTCTTCATCCATCACGTGAAGCGACTGTCAAAACAAGCGTACTCTGTAACAGTGGACTGTAACAGCGGCAACAAGAAATATTGATAATGCACTCCTTGGCAGGTGCCTCAAAGCTTAGTCTCTTCAGCTCTGACACGAAAGGTGGTGGCCTCCCCGATCGGCATATGCCTCGTTGCAGCCACGGGCGGTTGCCTGTTCTGGACCTTTGCCCGCTTGCCGGCCAGACCATCCGAGAACGCAGCCTGCTCTGTGTGTGGTTCGCTGGTCCTGAGCCATCAGCCAGACGAAGGAGGGGGCGACTAAATCAATCGCCTCTTTCACCAACCCTAGCCAATTTTGTATTCTCCCTTGGTTTGTCATCTTCAGCAAATCCATGACTGTCAACCGCGAGTGGGAGTGGACATGACCCTTGGCAGACATTCAAACCACGATTCTCTTCATTTTGCGGCCTGTTCCACGAGGTGGCGTCTTTGCCAAGTGCTGGGCTCTGTCTTGGCCCTGGTCAGGTCTCCGCAAAGTCCACACTGGATTCACCCCGACCAGGGACCCCAAGATAGACAGAGATGTGGCGGGGAGTCCTTATCTCTTGCCCTGGGCAGAGACGCGTCTAGTGGCGGTCCATGTTGCGATTAACAAAGCCCTCACTGTTTGGGCTGCTCCATGGGCAGGGAACGTGTCCAGTTCTAGATCCTCTCAGACAAAAAGCACGGGAGACGATCCCGACGCTCTGGGACATCCGTTTCTTTGTGAACGGTATATGTTTTGAATCCTGTGGAAAAAACATGTCCGTGCAATGTTGGGGTCGATATCTGCCATGCTGTCGGATCCGCATGCGCGTTAATATTATATCTCACATAGAAGATAAGACGTTGTGGCATTTGTGAACCCCCCCCCAAACCCCCAAACCCACTAGCAACCTTCTATCACAATACAGCTTTTGTCTTTGACGCACGCTTTATCGGGCACCTCCGATTTGCCTCTGTAGAGTCTTGGCTCTCCCAGATATCTGGAAAAGTACTCGTTTGTACGCCACTGCTCTCCACAGACTGAGCCAATTTTCTGCCCCAAAAAGGAATCCACTGACAGACAGGATTCAATGGGCCAATGGAACAAGGGGGGGGAGGGTCCGGCAGGCAGCCCAAAGCAGACAACAGATATGGATAAGCGATCCGCAAGAATGAGCAAATGTTGTGACGGGGGCGGAAATGCCATGTCCTGGGTGCGTGTTCGTGGTTTACCCCAGAGATAAGGGGTGGCCAAATCGGGCAGCCATCGGCAAATTGGCGGAACCGGGGATCGTGCTCCTGCAGCAGAATGGTACCATAAACAGATATCGCGCCGCCGTCGCCCCCTGTGATATCAAACGAACGGGCGGCTTGCGTGCGCATGCGCCCTGATATCGCGGCCTGGATTTCATTGGACCATCATTGGACCACCATGGTCAACATGCGGATGCAGAGCCGTACCCCACGCCATGGTCAAGGCAAACTGATAACGAGCCAGTATACGCGTGCGTATTAATAGGATGGCAGCGTCCTTTCGGCGCAGAGCCTGGGTTTCGTGGAGCGAATCCGAGACCGACCCCCGACCCATCTCATTTGGTAGCACGGAGTCATACAAAAAGAGGGAACAGCCTTTGAGGAAGACGCAGACCCAAGACAAGAGAGAACGACGCACGGTATACCCCCACGACCAAACTCCTCTCGGTTCAAGATGTCGGCCGGCCTATCGGATTTCGACAACCTCCCGGCGGCGATGAGCTCTGTCCTGCAGGTCGGCCATCACGCCGAAAAGAAGGTCCACGATCCCGAGAAGCACGGCGTGCACTCTGATTCCAGCGATAAGAGAAGCGTGCTTCAGGAGGGCGTCCTGGAAGTCGGTAAGCAGAGCCTTGCCTCCTGGTGTCCTGGCCGTCCCAGACGGGCCATCGTTGACGTCCTGCGCAGACCCCGACGCCGACGAGTCGCAGTACACCGACCAGCAGTTCAAGACGCTGAAGCGCAAGATTGACTGGATGATGCTGCCTCTGATGTGGCTGTGCTACGGCATCCAGCAGTCGGACAAGACCTCCATCGGCACGCAGGCCACGTTTGGCCTGAAGACGGTACGCTTCTGGTCTCTGTTCTCGGGCGTTCGGGCCCTCTTCGTTCTCCCGCCAACCTAACAACATCGATAGGACACCGGCCTGGTCGGACAACAGTGTAAGACCACCTTGACTTGTCCCCGCACTCCCCAGGAACAGGATCATGCTCTGATGGCCCCGTTGTTCTGACCACCGCCCCCCCCTTCCAGACGCCTGGCTTACGACCATCTTCTACTTGATGTACATGATCTGCGAGTTCCCCTCGACCTTTATCATCCAGCGGTACCGCATGGGCCTTGTCCTGTCCATCTACATGATCATCTGGGGCGTCATCGTGCTCTGTGTCGGCTTCGCCAAGAACTTCCAGCAGCTGATTGCCCTCCGCGCCCTGCAGGGTGTCTTTGAGGTAAGCATGTTCCCACCGGGAGGCCCAGACTGATAACGCTAGGCTGCTTTGGCCATGCCGTATCCTGTGCGAAGAACATGGCGCGGGCAACCCAATACACAAAGTGGATTAAGGCGTCCTCTTGCCTGCGCCCGGTTTCCTAACCGTGTTATCTCTCTGCCTCTAGTGTTGCATCAGCCCCGGTTTCGTCCTCATTGTGGGCACTTGGTACACCACCCAAGAGCACGCGTCCCGGTCCCTCGTCTTCCAGAGCGCCAATGCGGGCTTCAGCATCATTTCCAGCTTGGTGCTGTACGGCATCGGCACCGTCGAGTTCCGGGACGCGGAGCTGCAGTCCTGGCGGTACATGTCGTACTTTCTGGGCGGCCTGACCGTCATTACCGGTCTCCTGTGCCTGCTGTTCCTGGGCACGCCGACGGAGGTGCGCTGGCTCACGCCGGAACAGAAGAAGATGGCATCGGCCCGCATCCGGGCGAACAACACAGGCAATGACCGGACGGGTGTCAAGACCTGGAAGTGGTCGCAGGCCAAGGAGTGTCTGCTTGATCCATGTGTAAGTGGGGAAGAAGACGGCTTGATTTTTTTTATTTTTTCAAATCATTCATCTTTTTTTGGTGGTTGATAATAAGCTCCATCACCTTTTTTTTTGGTTCTGACCTCTTTAGTTTTATTTTGCCGGAATCAATGCCTTCTTGTCTTGCGTCCCCAACGGTGGTCTGACGGCTTTTGGCTCCATCGTCCTGACCGGGTTCGGGTTCAGTACGTTGTCCCAGCTTGCTCACTTGGGTGCGCTCCGTCTAACAGCGAACATAGCCAACCTCCAGGTCATCCTGCTCAATATTCCGTACAGCGTCATATCCCTGCTTTGGTTTGTCGCCGTTGGTCTCTCCACGACCCGCTGGAAGAACCTGCGCCTGTGAGCCATGCCATATCGAGTGAGACGTTGGTGCAACCGATGTATGCTGACCGTTGCAAAGCTACTTTATGATGTTTTCTGTCATCCCCCCCTTTGCCGGGTTCCTGATCATGTCTCTGCTCCCCGACACGCCCGAGAACCGATGGAACAAGTACGGAGGGTGAGTATTTCCGTATTTCCGTATTTCTCGCGCACTCCGATTCGGACGTCTGTTCTTCTGTTGCTCACTTCTGATCAGTTACCTCCTCTGTGTGCCATTTGTCGTGGCTCTGTTCCTGGCCTGGTCTCTCATTCCGTCCAATGTTGCCGGTCGTACCAAGCGTACGCTGACGTCGTCGTTCACCTTTATTGGCTACTGTGTGGGCAACATGGTTGGCTCGCAGATCTTCCAGGCCAAGGATGCGGTAAGTGGTTTTTGTGAGCCTAGTGTAACATCGGCGCCGTTGACTAACACAGCCTAGCCCCGATACGTCCCCGGCACAACAGGCTGTGCTGTCTGCTTCGGTCTCGAGTTTGTCGTCCTTGTGCTGTGGAGACTTGTGCTCAGCCGACGCAACCGCCGCCGCGACAAGCAGATGCAGGAGATGGGCATTGACGAGGAGGAGCGCGCCGCGAGAGGCAAGAAGTTTGGCGAAGAGGATGCTACTGATTTTGAGAACATCTACGTACGTTTCACTTTTTCTGGTCTCGGGCCAATGCGCTCCACTAACAGATGCTTCTAGTTCCGTTACACTATGTAGGCGTCCACGAAGCCTGGCCATAGAGAAGGACATTCAGGGAGACTGCTTTGCTCGTCTGTGTATTTCCATTTGGACACGGTGGAGAGGCTGAGTTGGAAGATGAAAGGAATCTATTTTTTTCGGCTGGTCACGGCAATCGATACGGTTCCACGCGGATCCTGCATGATTTCTGGTATTGATGATGTATCTATTGATAACGAGCGTTCTTGTACAGGAATAGAGGTGTACATACACTGGCTACGCAAGTGGTTCGGCGAATAGATGCAATGATCACTGTCTAGAGAATAGAAATACAAAATGAAACCGAAAATGAAAAGAAAACGGAAACAAGGAAAATAGGGAATAAAAAACAAAAAACAAAAAACAAAAGAAATCATTCTAGTCCATGCCTTCCTTGGCCAATACATAACTACGTTAAGCCCACACCCGACACAGTTACTCAAGGGTCAGGCCCATTTCCCGGCAGCCGACGGCACTGCTCTTGTAATCATTAAACTTGTCATCAATGTCGCAGACCTGGAGCATAAAGAGGCAGTCGGTGGCGGGGTCAATGGGGATGGAGTCGGTGAAGATATCGGGCAGTTGCTTGCGGCCGTTGTCGACGAAGCACTTGTAGGTTCCTTCCAGGAACTTCTCCTTGGGAATGCCGAACTTGTCGATGAGGTTCTGGGCAATTTCGGGGTTGCCAAACACGTTGTCGCCCTCCGCCCGCTCCAGGAAAAAGCGGTCGTAGTTCCCGCCTTGGGACGTCTTGTCCACGCAGAGGTTGTCCGGCTCCGAGTCTTGTGAGCTCTCGCCGCATGCGGCGAACGTCCGGTAGCGCAGGACGTAGATGTGCTGGGCCTGCAGAGCCAGACTGGCCGAGTAGAGCCGGAAGGAGTCGATCATCTTGGACTGCAGGTCGCTCTGGGTAAAGTTCTCGCTGGTGCCCATGAAGCGGCCGCCCTCGAGCTGCTTGAGAATGCCGTTGGTCGGGTCCGCGAGGGGCGCGTTGAGGACGCTAGAGATGGTCGTGCTGACGGCCTTCTGGTAGTCTTGGATGACGCTGCCGACCGAGTTGGAGATGCTGCTCCACTGCAGGAAGCGGTCGGTGGTGTCGGGGGGCAGGTTGAGGCTGATGAGGTAGGTGAGCGAGGTCGTCACCGTCGACTGGCCGATGCCCGTGCCGGTACCCGTAAAGGGAATCAGGGCGATCACCGTGTTGATCGCACGCAGAACCTTGTTGAAGGGCGTCGCATCGTCCTTGGGCTGGTCGATGCCGAGGTCGGTGACGATCTGGGGGAGCTGCAGGCTGAGAATGCTCGAGGCAAAGCTGACAGCGGTGTTGATGTTGTTCATGTAACTGTTCCAGTTCTGGATGGACAGCAGGCCGTACCACGAGGGCAGGGTCACCGGCTCGCAGGGCTGACCCGCGTTGCAGAAGTTATCAATACCACTATAGGAGGGGCGGTCATGTATCAGCAGAAGTGGGCAGGCAAAATAGCAAGCACGGCACTGGGAGGCAACCGGAAAAAACTGACCAGAAAAAGTTGGGTGCGCCAAAAGAACTGGCCAGCTTCTGCACATTGTTCGTGGCCGCCTCGGTCACGTTGGCCTTGGCCCAGTCGGCCATGAAGGTATCCAGGTTCAGGTCCGTCCACGTTTTGGCCTCCAGCGCTCCGGCCTGGCACGTCGGGTTGGTAGCGGCCTGCGGCAAAGCCGAGACAGTGGCGGCCAGAAAGAGGCCTAGAGATATGGTGCTCTGCATCTTGGAAGATCTGGCGTGGTGCGGTATGGATGGAGAGGCAAAATGATGAAGTGAATGAGACACCCTGCTAGGTAGAAGGTGATCTGATAGAACAGGAGTGTGGATGATGTGTTGGATAAATTTTTCTCATCGTGAAGAGTAGTCTTGCTCGACTCTTTATGTGCTTTTTTGCTTTTTTGTGCATCACGACTTTCCTTCTAGACGATGAAAGAAAAGCGAAAGCGAGACCGACCACAAGATGCCCTCCAAGGTGTAAAAACGAGGGATGCACACAGGCAGGATGAGGATCGTCCAACGATGTCATCGTCAAGCAGGACGGGGCTGCTCTTGGCGTTAGATGGGATGGGATGGGATTAGACATGATGCGAGGTCCCCGCCCGTCATCGTATTGCTTTCTTGGCTTTCCCCTGCTTTCATCAGACAGGCAGGTAAGGAAACTGGCAAGGCTTGGCTGAGGGGGTTTGAGAAAGACTGTAAACTCTCTTTTTCGGGCATGGACTGCCAAAGCCGTGGTTTTAGAGACTGCCAAGGCCAAGGAGGCCGGCATGGCCGTGGTGTGGAAGAAGAAAAGAAGAAGAAGAAGAAGAAAACGTTGCCAAGCCAAACCGCGGTAGGGTAGCGGGTCCGCGGCGAGTCGCGTATTCTCAAGCCTGTAGTTCAGAATAACGCTCTGCAGATCCAGTCAGAACTAGTTGGTGATCCTGGTCGTCCGACTTTCTGGGTGTGCAAGCCAATGGGACCCCCTCAAAAGTAAGTGCATTATGATCACTGCCCTGTCCAGCGACCGAGTGTCCCAGTTTCCCAGTTTCCCAGCTGCATGTAGAAAAACTGTAGCACGTGCCTGGCAATGGCCTGTGCTAGGCATATCTGCATAGAGTCAATAAGAACCTGAAACCAGAGCACAGAATTCGACTGCAACCGTTGGGGAATATCTGATGTCCTCAATCTCACCGTATTTGTCTCGACAATCCGTCTCGGCAGTCTTGGCAGGGTACAGCCTGCAATGCACAGCCCCGGGGGGTTTGACTTCTTGCAGCGTACAGTTTTGGTTTCAGAATTGTCACCAACGTCAGAAGTGCCTGCTCCGTACATGTCTGGTCATCCCAGCCTTGGCGCGTGGGGTGGTACTATCTTCAAGATGATTTTGCTCGTAATCTGTACTCGTACTCAGTTTTGTAGATAGCAGGATGCTCTGAACGGACAACTCTCAGACCCCGCGTGACCGAAATGGTGTCTTGCGTGTCTCCCAAGTCTAGGTGCAAATTGTCATCCGCAAAACACCCGACCACGTGCTGGTAAATCATTGGAGGTGAAGCATGATCGCCCTGTCCTATTGAACATCGGAGATGAGATGCCGTACAGAACCGACAAAGTCAAGCAGCACCGCTAGAGACATTATATTGACCAGCCCCTTGTCTTGCTCATGCTGGTGTATGTACCCAATTCCACACATAGCTTTAGGATCCAGCTTCGCGACGGATGCCTACAGCCTTGCGACGATTCTTGCCCACCGCAACTCGACGTGTGCAGAGCAGGCAAGATTTACCAAAGAGCACCAAGACGTCTCTTATAAAAGACTAATTTTGCCATCTGCTGCCCTGCCATCCGACGTTGTATTGGCGTCGTATTCTAGGCACGAATCACTGTCCTTTCCGGCTTCTTGCAGTAAGCTTCCCATTGGCTACGCCCAGCGCACCAGTTCATGCAGGCTGTAGCTGACGACAGCCAGAAGAGGAAACAATTCACCACGCAGGGTAGCGAGGAAGCAAAGCCTCAAGACCTGGACGCCGAAACTGCGCAAGAGTGAAGAAATGGAATCCTGCACGTTTTTGATCTTCATTTCTTCTTACCACCCACCAACTCCTCATGACGCAGCCCGTGGATCAGAAGCAAGCTGCCTGCTGTCTCGGATGCGAAAGCGATGGCGTGCTTCTCGATTGCCACATACAAACGTCTGTGGCCAGGCTTCGTCGGGGTGACGGAAACGACTGCCCCGTGAGCACCGTCTTGGTGGCCGGGCGTGGCTGGCCGACTGTGTGTCCCACCATCCCCGGTGCCAGGCAGCGCAGCGACGACACACAGACGGTGTGTATATGCCGCACCGCGTCCTGGATGTGTCCACCACCACCACCACCACCACCACCATCCGCCTGGTGGAAGACGTGGTGACCCCAGCCCCGTACATGGCGCTCAGCTACTGCTGGGGAAGCGACCTCGAGGGCGTCGTCACAACACGGCGGGCCAACATGGCACGTCACCGGCAGCCGGGCATCCGGCTCGACACCCTGCCCCGCACGATCCAGGATGCCGTGGAGGCCTGTCGCGCGCTGCATCTGCTGCTACCTCTGGGTGGACGCCCCTCTGCATTGTGCAGGACGACCCGGACGACTGGCGCCGCGAGGCCGCGACCATGGCCGACGTCTACCAGCGGTCGCACGTCACCGTAGCCGCCCAGGCCGCCGCCTCGTGCCGGGAGGGCTTCCTGGGGTCCCCAGACCAAGGGCCGGCCCGACCGGCAGGTGGTGTTCGCGCTCCGGCAGCGGCAGCGGAGGCACTGTCCGTCGCGCACGATGCTGCTGCACGTCGACCATCCGACACGAGACGCGATGAGCGGCGATGCTGTGGGAGTGCGCGACTGTGCGGAGGCTCGAGAGCCACGCCGACGTGCGCATGAGCCTGCCGCCCAGTTTCTGCGTCGGCCCCAAACCGCCCCCCGACATGCCGCCGATGCAGCAGTGGAACAATCTCGTGTTCGAGTATTCCCTGCGACGCCTGACCAAGCCCTCGGACAAGTTCGTGGCCATTGACGGAATCGCCCGGACACTCGCCATCCAGATGAAAGAAGAGCGCGGCGAAACGGAACGCGAAGACGACGCGGTCCCCTTCTACGCCTACGGCCTCTTCCGTCCGTACCTGCGGGAGCAGCTCTGCTGGACAGCGGGAGAGCAGAGTTGGCCGCAGGGGCCGCAGGGGCCGCACAGGGCACCCCAAAGCCGTCGCATCAACCCCTCTCTCCCGTCCTGGTCGTGGGCCACGGTGGATGCGGTGACCAGCGTGTGTTCTTGGTCGGCAACGGACGAGTATCTGGCTGATGTGGTGGCCATCGAGGCCTCGGGCACCATGCACATCCGCGGCTGTGCCGTGCCCGCATGGCCGCTCACAATTGTCGCCCGGGGGGATCCGCTCAAGCACGTCTCCCTTGTGCGGCTGCCGGACGGCACGGCCACAGAGACATCGTGCGACGATTGGATGGCCGCAGACATGTTCGTCGACGATAGCCCGGCGTTCCCCGATAACTGGGTCGGGGAGGACATGCGCAACCAATACCAGAACGGCAATGTAGGCGCTCATGCCGCATCCGATTGCCCGTTTGCGCACTCGTCTGCTTTGCTCCCGAGCGGGATACGAGTGTGGTGTCCAGCCTGTCGCGTGGCCAGCGACAAGAACGAGGCTCTACAATGAGTATAGCATCACGCACATCAAGCTAGGCGTGTGAGGATACGATACACGTTTTTATTATACAATTTGTTCACCTTTTCTTCAGCAACATGTATGCCCCGACAGGACAACTCATGGCTGGTGCATACTCCATAGCAGCCAACCAGCTCGGCGACTTTGTTGGCTATCCCAGTTTCTCGCCGCGAATAAACCAGCCTTAACAGAACCGGCAAGCCGCTCGGTTGGATGTGCTCATTTTTCTCTAGCACCGACAGCGATAACTAGCTGTTCGACCAGCTCGGGCGGGGGCTGGAAGTGCGAGTCCCTGGGGTTGACAGGCGGCCAAGTGCCAGAGCCATTTTTGACAGCTCTCGGCGCCCGCAGACCGCAGCTTCTACCGAGCCGATGGCAGCCGCCACGCCGCCGAAACGGGACTACGAAGTCCACCTTCTCGCACAGTACGAGGCCATGGTCCAACAGCTCGGCCCAGACAAGGTCGCCGCCTTCCCCCTCCAGCCCGTCGTCGGTGCCATATTCCAAGACCACTCCAATGGGCTGTGCGGTCGACTCCATTCTCGTCTGCGCGCCATTTATCCTGACCGAGGAGCAGGCGGTTTATCTGGCACAGTTGGTCATGAAGGACCTTGAACAGGTCTTGGAAAAGAGGAGAACCGCTGAATAAAGAGAGAAATCATGGCATGGAGCAGTGTGAGCTGAATTGAGTGTATGTAGTTTAAGACTGTGGTAGCGCGGGGCTCTCGTGTGGTCCAGACGGCCGTTCTCCTTCGTCAGGGCTTGGTCCCATTTGCTCCGACGATTCCCTCGCTGTGGCAGGTGTCACTGAAGAAGAGATTAGCAGAGTATCCTGGCAGGTGGCAAGTCTCATCCGTCCTTACCCTGATCATCTTGCTGCGGTTGTGGGTCTAATAGACCCAGCTCGAGGGATACAGGATCCTGGCTGTCTTCACTTTCACCCCCGACGGTGTTCTGGGTGGTTTGAGAAGCTTTCTGAGCGTATCTCCTTTTCAGCTTGATCCAAAGCATGACACCAATGCCTACCAAGAGCAGACCTGCCGTCACAACTGCCATGACAACCGTGCCTGGGTGTGAGGGTCGCTTCTTGCTGTCAATTTTCTCAATAGACCAAGGATAGCACCCCGACCTGACAATGATGTAAGTGCCGAGGCCGAGGTAGAGCAGAGGCACGATGCTGTTTGCGAGCTTTCGAATCAGGCGTAGAACATGCTTCTGCTTCAGGAGGAGAAAGGCGGCGAGACACCACGCACCCAGGAGAATGTAGTACGCGACGACGTAGACCGCTATATCGGCGCCTTGGGCTTGGGAGAAGATCGGCATGTATGTCCCAATATTGTCCGCACCGCTCATGACCGTGACGCTCGAGACTTTGAAAATGTTTTTGCACCATGTTCGGGCCGTGGCCCGAGCTGCCGTAGCCGTAGACTCATCGGCGCCGGAAGCATTTGGCGTTGGTGCCTGGCCAGGGGCAAAATACGCGAACGCACCGCCGAGACACTGCCAAATTCCCAAAAGTAGAGGCACCAGACCGAGGAATCCCACGGGCTTGGGCGGGAGCAGGAAGGATGCCCCGTACCCAATCATGCTGACGAGGATGATGACCGTGAGCCCAACATATTGGCCAGCAACGATTTGGAGGCTAGAGAGGCTTTGGTTCGTGGACGACTCGGCAAAGAAAGTGACCAGAACAAAGAGATCATCGATATTGGTAATGGCAAACGAGCTGCACGCCGTTCCCACGGCACGACCAAAATTCATGATACCGGAAAAAAAATAGTATGTTCCTCTCTGAACAGATGCTGAGCTGTGGAACGACTCGTCATGAAGATACTCGGAGAAAATGCGCGGGACTTGTGGAGATTGAGCGAGATCCCATCACAAGGATGATGCTGAGCAAACTCGCAGGGGCCAACGAAGGCTCCGGGATTCAAAGGGGAAGGCACGACTCTCACCTGGTGGCCCGTAATCTGTTCCCAGTACCTTCCTGTTGGGGCATCTACGATGCAAGGCAACACGTGGAGACACAAGAGCCAAATTGACAAGCCTGAATAAGGCAACAACGGATCAACATAGTTGAGCTCTTTTCGGTCTTCTTTTCGTCTTTTCCTTTGTAGAACTGCTGGCTGCTTTTCACCTTGTCGCCTTGCTCGCATGTGTACCTCGTTGTGTGATTTCGTCGACCGTGTTTACGACCGTACGACTCCCTTATCCCGCCAGAACTTGGTATTCGCAGCAAAGTCGCAAGAACGCCCCCATGGCGGCCCATAGTCACGCTCGGCGAAGTCCACGTAATTAGCAAGCCTCATGTTTTTTCCACGACCGGTTGGCGGCTGAGGTATGCCTTCACTGGACCCCCTTCATCGTCGCATGCTTAAGTCCCATATGCTCAAAATCAACACCGCCGCACCCCAATTCTAGGACGCCCGATTCATCAAAGAAGACAGGGCGCTCGAGTGGGCCCTGCCGTACATTGCCGATATCGAGTTTCTCAATCCGGTGGTTTTCTGGCTCTCTTTCGCTGTCATGTATGTCCCTGTCCCCAGCCAGGCATTCCGTAACAGCTGGTGACCATGTGCTGTTCAGGAGCGTCACTTACTCCACGGAGATATCGACGGGCCGTGCCGCGCGGAGAAGCCAGAGGAGGTCCGGCGCAGTTGTGGTACCTCCTTTCAGAGATCAGAGAAATGGATTCAAGTGCCGGCAATTTAACTGCAGCAGGGGGGCCGCTGATGAAAGCATGGGGCGTCACGGGAGCCGGCGCGTATGACGGATCAAAGTTGACTTCGTTCGAGCGAATAGAAAGGTTCTGTAGGGATGACATGTGCTGAAGCGCAGGAACAAAGTCAGGCACCACACTCACGGGCCGCCCTCGCCGTCGTGCCGTGGCCACCGGTTCCGAGAAAACTCCCTCGAAGCTCTTCAGGGAACCAAACACGGGCTCCAGCCATGGCCGATCAGGGGGGTCTGTCTCTCCTCCACCTCCACCTGGGGCCCCAAACAGAGAGAAGAACACATCGCACTCAAGTCCGCACCCAAAGATCCATCTGTACAAGGAAAGATTTCTCGTAATTGGAAGGCGCGACATTTGCAGAGCCCCCATAGTCATGCGGAACCCTCGCAGTGTTGCAGCCCCGACCTTGCACCGCTTGCGGTAATGCCGTGGCTCCGGATGTCCAAACGGATGCACCTTGGCCCATAGGTGGAGTGTATCAAGATTACCCGTGGGACTGTGATTTTCCAGATTGGAGAATGCTTGCCCAAGAAGATCGGTGAGCTCAATGCGTTCCGCCTCGCTCATTTCGTCGTACGGCAGACCATCGTCTGTTTCTTCCTCGTTTCATCTTCTTCATCTTCTTCTTCGCAGTCTGTCTGGTCCAATATGGGTTCTGGGACATAGTCTTCAGGCTTCACAACAGCTATGAGCCTGCATCGGCTTAATTGTGTGCCTACTTACCCCTTTTCCGTAATTTTCGTAAATCGTTCCAGCCCGAACCTGGTGAGCTCGATTTGCTTAAATTCCATGCGTCTCGAGAACATGCGGCATGTCAGCAGGCTCGCCGCAAGCCTTCGGCTGACCAGACGCAATGAACAAACTTCTTCAAAGTCGAGACATGAAGCTACCATGTCAACCAGCTCTGTGGCCAGAATCTCAAGGCGGGCCATGGTTGTCAGCTGGACTTCCAGGTGTGGCTGGCAAATGGCGGTCTATCAACAGCGTGATTATCGACTCTCATATTTTTTATTTTTTATTTTTTATTTTATTTCGGTCTGCTAACGGTAAATCAAACCTTCGTCTCTCAGGGATTAGACGCAATTGCTGAGTTCTGAGTCTGTTCACGCAGCGGAGGCTTTCGAGGTGGAGCTGTCAGGCAGCTGTCCAAAACAATGGACTAGCGCATGGTCTTACTGATGACTAAAAGCTTCATTGAGGTGGGGTCACTCCACGTGATCGTTCATCTACTCCTGCCCCGCTCAAAACAGCAGGCACAAAATTTTGCTTCACCATCCAATCCTAAATCTAAACAAAGCTCAAGATTTTTTTCTCACGTCGACACGATCCTTACCTCTCCCCTCCACATCCTCCCTCTCAACCCCCCCAACGAGGCTAAGCCCCTCATACCAAGCCTCACAACGATACACACACCTTTTAGCGGGGAGCCTTGAGGCTGGAAACAGCCGCGCCCGCACGTCGTTTCCAAGACGTCGTTCTCTACCTTTTTCTCTTGCTTTTTCGTTTCTTCTGCTTCCTTGCATCCCATTCAACCCAGTGCAGCCCGGCCTGCCTTTTCTTTACTCCGCGCTTCGGTCGCCACCCGCTTTTCCCTCTTCCCTCTCTCCGGGCCACGCTTTCCCTTCCTTCCACCATCCTCTGCCCGCCACAGCAGTCGCAAGAGCCCCAAAACACGCAAAATGCCTCCGAAGAAAGCCGTCGTGGAGGAGAAGATCCTGCTGGGCAGGCCAGGAAACAACCTGAAGAGTGGCATTGTACGGAGTGTTCTGTCTTCTATATGATGATGAAAACTACCACAGCTGGACGCCCGCGGCTAACCAGACACCCCAGGTCGGCCTCGCCAACGTCGGCAAATCGACCCTCTTCCAGTCCATCACCAAGTGCAACCTTGGCAACCCAGCTGTATGTTGAAGCTCCCCACGAGTCTTCCTAGTTCACCCGGGAAGAGGCATCCACACCACACTGCGCCAGTCAACGGTTCGCTAATTGGCATCCTCTCCTTCCCACTCACCCAGAACTTCCCCTATGCCACCATCGACCCAGAAGAGGCCCGCGTCATTGTCCCCGATGAGCGCTTTGACTGGCTGTGCGAAAAGTACAAGCCCAAGTCGCGGGTGCCGGCCAACCTGACTGTCTACGACATTGCTGGTCTGACCCGCGGCGCCTCCACGGGTGCTGGTCTGGGCAACGCCTTCCTGTCGCACATCCGCGCCGTCGATGCAATCTACCAGGTCGTGCGCTGCTTCGACGACGCCGAGATCATCCACGTCGAGGGCGACGTCAACCCGACGCGTGATCTGGACATTATCAGCGACGAGCTGCGGCTCAAGGACATTGAGTTTGTAGAGAAGGCGCTGGAGAACCAGAAGAAGAAGACGCGCTCGGGCGGCAACAGTCTCGAGGCCAAGAAGTTGCGTGAGGAGGAGGCCACGATTGAGAAGATCCTGGCTTTCCTGAAGGACGGCAAGGAGGTTCGCAAGGGCAAATGGACGCCAAAGGAGGTAAGCAAAATCTCGACCCCTGTTTCTCTTGAGTTCCAAGCGCGTTTTCTCCGTCACTTTTATACTCCTTGCCTTACCACCTCTGCAAATTTTATGATGATAAAAGGCCATAGCGCCCGAACCATATAAACCCAGCTCTTCGAACGGTCCATGACCTTCGTGAGATGAAAACTACTTCTGATTCTATTTGCTGTTATGTCTTGGGATTTTTTTGATTTTTTTTATTCTTTGTGGAAATCCTCAAACAAGAAAAAAAAGGAAGACAGCTGACAAGAGACAACTCTTCTTCCACAGATCGAGGTCATCAACCCTCTGTTTCTCCTGACGGCCAAGCCTGTTGTCTACCTCGTCAACCTGTCGGAGAGGGACTACATCCGCAAGAAGAACAAGCATCTGGCCAAGATTGCCGAGTGGATCAAGACCAACGCAACCGGCGACCCGGTGATTCCCATTTCCGTGTCGTTCGAGGAACGCCTGACCCACATGGAGGACGCCGAGGCTGCAGAAGAATGCAAGAAGCTCGGCGTCGAGTCGGCCATACCCAAACTGATTCTGCAGATGCGCAAGGCGCTCAACCTCGGCAGCTTCTTCACATCCGGCGCCGACGAGGTCCGCCAATGGACCATCCGCAACGGCACCAAGGCGCCGCAGGCCGCGGGTGTCATCCACACCGACTTTGAGAAGACGTTCATCCAGGCCATCGTGTACAACTTTGCCGTGCTCAAGGAGCTGGGCGACGAGTCCGAGGTCCGGGCCAAGGGCAAGGTCATGACCAAGGGCAAGGACTACGTCGTCGAGGACGGTGACATTCTGCTGATCAAGGCCGGTGCTGCCAAGGGTTAAACTGGATAATAAAAAAGTAAATGACGAACGAAGAGGACGACCATGTATTTGTTGTGTAATGAAGTTTAGAGACGCCCGCGCGTGTGTGTGCAGCATATATGTGTGCATATATACGTGGTGGGGCCTTTGTTTCCCCATTTTGTCCTTTTCTTAGTTGTTCTTGCCAGGCAGGAGTTTCCGGTAACACGCCGCCTGCCTGTGCTATGGGTTGTATGAAACCATTATGAGGAATATGGACGTGGTCATTTTCGCCGTCTTCTGTGAGCATTTGTCAATACATGTAACGAAAAAGTACAAAGCAAAAAGAAAACAAGTATTAAACTTGTGTTTGGGGAACCCGACTGGAACATAGCAAAATCCGAAAAGAAAAAGAAGAAACCAAAGTCTCGCCATGCCGCTGTACTCACATTGAAACCACGCTGTCCTGGATGCCTTTCTCTCACACATCATGGCACATACATCACGGCACAGACCCTTCCAGGATGGTCCCTTTCATATCAAAGAGCGTCCCGTCGAGGGCCTTGTCCTTGACAAAGTTCTGGCACGTCTCGATGACGCCGCGGTTGAACATGCTCTCGGGGAACGGCACGACGCACGTCTGGACGGTGACGCGCCGGTCCGGGTCGACGCGGTTCCAGTTGATGCGCGGCAGGAACACGCCGTAGTCTTCGCGGACGTGCACGAGGATGACGGTCAGCGGCCGCTGGGTGAAGGCCAGGTAGGACGACTTGATGCAGTGGCTGTGCAGCGAGTCGGCGCGCGTCAGCACCAGCGTCTCGAGGCTGGTGGCGCGCTCGGCCAGCGTCCGCCAGAACGGCGTGTGCACCGCCGTGTCCGTGTCGACGTTGTACAGCGCCAGCCGCCGCAGCCGCGGCCACAGCGTCCACACGGGCGCCTCCGGCACGTGGCCCTGCAGGTGGAACAGGTCCGCCTCCGACAGCTCCAGGTACAGCTCGTCGCGCACGCTGACAAACTCCTCCAGGTGCACCAGCTGCGCAAAGCCGTCGCGCAGGATGCTGCGCACGCTCAGGTGGTCGTCAAACGGCCGCAGCATCCGCAGCGGCATGTCGATGACCAGGCGCCGCAGCGTGCGGCTGACGCTGCACAGCAGCTCGCGCGTCCACATGGCCGTCGGCTGGTCGTCGAGAACGGCGCCAAAGGGGCCCAGGTACAGCGACGTCACCCGCGACAGCGACCGGCTGCCGTCCGGGAGCAGCGACGGCGGCACCGCCAGCGTCTGCCCGTAGAGCAGCCGCCGCAGCCGCGCCGACGAGTCGATGGAGAAGCAGTGCTGGTGCAGCAGGCGCAGCGCCGGGACCAGCGTGCCGCGGCACACCAGCGCAAAGGCGCGCAGGGTCTGCGTCTCCGGGCGGTCGATCGGCATGATGGCGTCGGGCCGCGCCGGCGCCAAGCAGCCCATGATGAGCAGGATGAGCTCCATGGGGAGGTGGGGAGGGGGCCGGCGGGCTGTCTGCGGCTGCGTCTCCTCCGCGTGGACCGCGTTTGCCGCGGCTTCTCCGCCGTCGTTGTTGTCTCCCACTATGGTCTCATCGCTGGCCCCCTGCTGCCCGTCCGGGGCGCTCGGCTGCGTTCCACTGGCCTGCTTGCCCAGAGGGGCAGCTTCCGGGGGCGCTGGCGACACCATCGCACGGCCGCCTCGTTTTGTGAAAGGAGAGCAACCTTTTTTCCGATGCGTAACGTCCAATAGTCCGCACCCAATAATGCAACTCTATCCGGAAAGGGGACTTCAAATGAGCTCTTGTGTATTTTCGAGCAAGCAACCGCACGATGTTCTCGCCTCTGGACAGAACGTGTGGATGAAAGTGGACACAGGTTGTGGCTGATGGAGGGATGTGGATTGGGGCATATTATTTGGCGATCCCACGCGACAGTGCTGCACATGTGTGGGGTAGAGCTGTCGGTGGGACCTAGTTCTTTGATTGATTACGTTTTCGGCGTCTCTAGCATCGACGAAACCTCCCTGCCAATCGACCACAAAGCCAACGTCCCTTTTTTGCGTGACACAAACGACTCGGGTTGTACGGCGAGGTGACCAGCAGCAGCTCGGATTGGATCCCACAATTGTTGCCTCCAACGGCAAGCAGTGCATGACGACCGAGCAGAACGCCGTTCGAGAGCGCCTGGATATCGATGGAGTGATGAGACACTCTGGCTGCATCTTCCGCCGGGCCACGACTTGCCGGACCGCCCGCCGCGAGGTAATTAAACACTCATCATTCAAGACTCTTTATGCTTTGACCAGAAATCGGGTCTGGGTGTGTGTATGGTGGCAGAGGAGTCGCGACTCAACTGTTACTGTGCAAGGCGCTCAGGTCTCAAGTTGCGTTCACGTATTCGGGTGTGTACGCAGACTGATCACGGAAGAGTCGGTGCTCTTCCTATCTTACGCTCGAGGAAGCAGGCGCGCTCCTCTATCGATTTGAGCGATCACCAGTGATCGCTTCTTGCTCGTGAAGCACGGATGGTTCGAAGAAAAAACCCGCCAACAGAGCATTCAACCCAGCCCAAAATCGCAGCCAGAGCACGCATGAAGAGGAAAAAAAAGACATGGTTGATGTTGGTGTTAGCTCAGAAGAGAACGATTCAGAATATAATTACCTTGTTTTATTTGAAGGCCAATGGGTAGAGTGAATTTCAATTGTAGATCTTGGCCTTTTTTTTTTGGCTAGTTTACACTGGCTAGAAATGCGTGGGAGCGGTCGTGCCGTAGATCAACGCAAGTAAATGCATATTATTTGTTTATTTGCTGTTGTTGTTGAGGGTAGATACATGCCAGCAAAAATTTAAATACGGCAGTATTTATGATAGTTGCAAAAGAGCAGGCTTCTGTTATGAACACAGGTTCCAGCATTTTGAAGAGAAACTACCCTGGAAAGGTCCAACCGAAGAATGTTAAAGAAACCCCCGATGCCGGTCTACTTTCACCCGGCTACGGTAAGCCAATTTTCACACTACGCCCTACAAACGAATTGCCAACGAATATGTCGAGCTTCGGAGAACCGAGAGAATCATTTTCGGCCTAGAGATAAAGTCTGTCCAGAGGTGACGGGGAAGTCGTAGCTTTCTTTTCTTTTCTTTTAAATGTTTTCAACTCCCCTTAGTAAGTAATCTCAACTTTATTGAGTCCAGCAATCCTTTTCAGGGAAACGAGGCCAAACAACCACAAACAACTAGATTAGCCTTGAATCATGTGTTCATTCTCTAGAGCTCATGGTTGCTCATTTTCATGCCAAGCACGCCATTGAGGCCACGCATATACAAAATTCATTTCGTCAAGAACGCCACCACCACGTCGCACCACTGGTCAAAGCCGTCCACAAACGAAACGTGCCCGGCATTCTTGATCACCTTCAGCTCCACCGGCTTGCCGTTGCCCTTCTCCAGGCCGGCCCGCAGCTCCTGCATCGTCTCCGGCAGGTTCGCGTCCTTCTCACCGACGACAACCAGCACCTCCTCGCTACCGCGCCCGGCAGCTTCGACAAGCGGGCGCAGGTCGTAACTCTTGTCGCCCAGCGCCGCGCAGCAGGTCTCAAAGCCGTCCATCTGCGTGCCAGACATGACGGTCCGCATGCGCGTGGCCTCGTCCGGGTGGGCGGCCAGCCAGGTGGCACCAAACCAGCGGTCCAGCGTGCCCTCGATGAGAGCGGTCATGTTGCCAGCGTCGCGCATGGCCTGGACTCGGGATGAAAATGGGTTGCTGCCGCCGGGCAGGAGCACCGGCGAGCATGAGGTGGTATCGCAGGGAACGAGCTTCTTGACGCGTCCGGGATACTGGGCGGCGAAGACTATGGCAATGGAGGCGCCCATGGAGACGCCGACAAAGGCATGCAGCTGGGCGATGCCGAGGTGCTCGATGAGGGCGTAGACGTCGTCCGCCATGCTGGAGAAGGTGGTCGACGACAGGTCAGCGGGCGCACCCGAGGCGCCGTGACCGGGCTGGTCATAGCGCAGCGTGCGGAAGCCGGCCTTGTGCAGCACGGGCACGACGTTGTCCCACGCGTGGAAGGGGCTGCAGAGCGAGTTGCCGAGAAGCACGACGGGCGCGCCGGCCGGGGTCTCGGAGAGTTCGTAGGACACGACACGGCCCTCCTTGGGCAGGGCAAACGACGAAGCCATTCTGCTGCTGCTCGGGAACGACGGAAATGAAGTTGCGATCGACAATGCGGTCGCGTGACGTTTTGGCGATGTTCTTCTCACTGTGCGGAGTGCCAAAGCTCGGATGCCGCTACGCGAGGAGGGGTAGCACCAGAGTGGTCGTCGCCGCAGATAACACGGTCGATGCGGGGGGGTCAGACGGTGCGCAGTCGGTGGCCTGGGCAGTGGCATGAGATGCTGGCGATGCCGTGGAGTGATGGCTGGAAGCTGTTCATCGAGGGGGAATGGCAAGTCAATGGCTGGCCAGTTAAAATGCCCAATGTCGCCGACGAAACGGAACTGGCAGGAGCGAATCGCCTTAACCGAACGCCCGCACGGCTATGGTTGTCGGGTGTTGTTTGGGCATGGTTGGCCCACCGCGTGCAGGGAGCACCAAGAAAGCACGGGGAAAATAGTGTGGGCCATGTCTTGTTCCAGCCAGGGGCCCTGAAAGACATACGGATCGCCTTCAAGTGACGTCTGCTCTGCGGTGTCACCAGAGTGAAAGGGGGGTTCAACAAACTCGTCTTCACGGGCTGTTCGTGACTGCCTGATCGGGACGGGCAACCGGATCACTGATTAACCGCATAACACGCGCCTCTTGCGAAAGCGGCATGGGGAGCGGCAGAACTGCGAAAGCCGAAGCAGGCGCAGCAGGCTCTTCTTACACAGTGGCCTACCCCGTCGGACAGTTCACTGGCAGCCTGGGGCGCTCTTTCCCTTCTCGTCAAAAACCCACCGCGCCTTCTGCGTCAGGCGTCTGACTACATACGCGCAAGCCCGTGGCTGCCGTTTTTTAGTCTTTTCTTACTTTCTGGTTTCGTACCTTTCTGTTTTATGAAGAATCCCTTCGTTCTGCACTTTCGTCATCGTTTGCCAACCTCAAAAAAGCATCAACGGCGCATCGCCCAACCCCCAGACACTGACAGACCGCCCACGCTTACTTTTTGTCGCCAACCCAAATTCGTTAGGTGGCATTGGGGCGGTCCCGCACTACCTCCGCTAAACGGCACACCATCCCGCGCCCGACGTCAAAATCAGCCAGCCCAAGGAGACCACCACCCAAAGAAAGAAAGCCCATAGGAACAGAAACTGAAAAATCGAAAAACCGACTACCCGCCGCAGCCCTTGCAGCCAATACCTCCCACCCAAACCACTCTGTCGTAACCCCCACATTGTTACCAGTTTCACGGGCACCTGGTCCTCACCCGTCTCCAATGTGTCGCAAAGTCACCTACCGAGCGCCGAATCTTCCGCAGCCCCAGATTCCAGGGCCAAGCTGTCGCCCTTTCTGACGGGCCCTGCGCCTCTTCGTTGCTTCGTCTCTTCTTTTCTTTTGATTATCTCCCTCCTCGTTTCCTCCTCGCCCACACTACCCCGGCTGTCTGCGGGTCCCCTTACTTCCCAAACAGCTTAATTTTTTTTGGCTCCTCCTCCTCCTCCTCGGAAATCTCTCTCCAACCCTCCCGAGAATCCTACAGAGCGCCGAACAAAACGCAAACCTGGAGATCAGATGCCAGAAAAAGGACTCTCCGTCGCGACCTACGCGGCTGGGGCGTCGCTGGCCACCATCGCCCTCGTCTACGTCTTTGCGCCGACCTACTTCCTCGACAGCGCCCCCTCCGGGTCGAGCAACCCGCTCTCGTCTCTCACCGGCCGCAAGACGGGCGTCGTTGGGCTCGTCAATGCGGCCAACGACTGCTTCATCAACTCGGTGCTTCAGGCCCTCGCTGGCCTCGGCGACCTACGAATATACCTCATCCGCGAGACGCACCGCCGCAAACTCGACGACACCGGCGTTTACAAACATGCCGTGCCCGAAGATGCGCCGATATCCGGCGTTGACGGCGCCGCCACGCCCCGGCGCCAGATGCCTGAGTGGAAGATCGAGGGCCTGCAGGCCGGCTTGGTCACCAAGGGCCTCAAGGACATGATCGACCGCCTCAACGAGCGCCCCATCTACAAAAAGACCATCTCGGCTGTTCCTTTTGTGCGGGTGCTGGAAGCAGCCTTCCGTCAGCGCATCAGTCGCCAACAGCAGGATGCGCAGGAGTTTCTGCAGGTGGTGGCCGAGCGCCTGTGTGACGAATACCATGCAGGGCGGCGGGCCAGACGGCACGCGCGGCGGCAGGCCGCCCTGGCCGCCTCAGAAGCCAACGCGCTGATAGCAGGGGGCGTGCCCCTAGACAGCGAGGTTGTTGACGAGAAGCTGGCCAGCCTCGTCAAAGCCAACGACGGAACCACGGACGCACCACAAGGTGTAGCAGCAGTGGCAGAAGGGGGAGCGACGGCGGCGACTGGCAGAAAAACTGCACCATTAGCAAACGGTCACACCGGCAACAGCAACGGCAGCAACAGCAACAGCAACAGCAACAGCAACAGCAGCAACGAGGACGACGACGACGACGAAGACGAGGACGGTTTTCCGATGGAGGGCAAGATAGAGTCGCAGATCGAGTGCCTGACTTGCGGGTTCAAGCCGCATCCGTCTGTGCAGACTTTCTGCACGTTGACGCTCAACGTGCCACAGGCCTCGTCCACATCGCTGAGCGCCTGTTTCGACACCATGATGAAGACGGAGTACATTGACGAGTTCAAGTGCGAAAAGTGCCGGCTACTCCACGCCAAGCAGGTCTTCGAGGCCGAGCTGGCCAAGTCGACGTCCGCGGCCTTCCAGGCCAAGACGAGCCACGCCATCGCGGCGCTGCAGGCCGCCATTGACACGGACCCGGAAAAGCCGCCCGAGGATGTCGCCCTGCCCGATGCGCGCTACGCGCCGAAGCGCCGCATTGCGCGCCACTTCCGCATGGTCAGCTTCCCCAAGGTCCTGGCCATTCACCTCTCGCGGTCCATCTACGACGCGTCCAACATGTCGACAAAGAACTCGGCCAAGGTGTCGTTCCCCGAAACTCTCCCGCTGGGCGGTCTGCTCCAGCAGCGTAAGTACAAGCTGCTTGGTCTCGTCACACATAAGGGAAGCCACCACAGCGGCCATTACGAGTCGTTCCGTCGACAGACCATACCCGCGCCTTACTCCACGCCCAACACGTTCAGCGTGTCGAGCGCATACTCACCAGCGCCAACCCCGCTGGCAACCACACCCAGGATAGGTACCTCTGAAGCGGCAACCAGCGTGGCTCAGACTGCCCACGGTAGCCCTGTGTCGTCAACGCCCGAGCTTCCCGCGGCAGCATCCGGCTCACCGGGATCCATTGTACACAAGTCGCGCTCGTCCAGTCTGCGGGAGGAGTCTTTGCAATCATCCAACCTGTCATCCGGTCCGACGTCGGCACCGCGTGAAGGTGCGCCGGCAACGCTGGAGCACGAGGCCGGCGGCGGCAGCGGAAGCGGAAAGAGTGCCGATGCGGCGGCTGAGACGTCCAGCATGCGGTCGATTGCGCGGTCAACCCTGTCGAAGTTGACGCCGTCTCGCAGCGATAGCCGGCACGGCAGCAGCCAGAATGGAAGCCGGCCCAGCAGCCTCCACGGATCACAACCGCAGCCGCAGACGAGCACCGGAGACGGAAGCGCCACGAGCAACGGCGTTACCGCGAGTCCTGCGACCAACGGCACGGCCAAGACGAGCAAGGCTGCTTCTGTTGCGACCAACGGCGCCGGCGATGCGGCTGCGCATGCCAAGCGCAGAAAGAAGGCGAGCCACGACCGCTGGTGGCGTATCAGCGACGAAAAGGTCAAGGATGCCAGCACGCGCGAGGTTCTGGGCATGCAGCGGGAGGTGTATCTGCTGTTCTACGAGCTGGAACGGAACCCTTACCGGGGTTGATGCGGCCAGATATTCAAAGCCATACTGCATTTCGTCTTTGTCTTTCTTTGGGGCCTCTTTCGGGGCGTTTCGTCTTCCACCCCCGTCTTTTATTCATCCTTCTTCCCCCTTTCTTCCTTCTCTACCTTCCTTCTACTTCATCCCGCCATACCTGTCCTTCATTGTCCTTTATTCCCTCCTTCTTATGGCCTGACCCTCCACTTGTCATATTCACCCACCTCTCTCTTTTCTTCTACTTTCTCATTAGAGTCTCTTGTTAGATTCAACATTCTTCTTTCGTTGTCTTGCATGGGAAGAGACGGCATCCATCGGCGCATGAAGCATTGATATTATTTTTGTTTGTTGGCCTTTTTTTCAGCTGCATAGCTAGTTCCTTTCTTCTTCATACTCTTCTCACCTGCACTAGACGGACATGATACTCCGACTTCTTTTGTGTTCATTGGATTTTTTTAACCGTTCATCTTCAGCTCTTGGCTTTATGTTTCCTTTAATCTGCATAACCAAAAAAGAAAGGGCGACTTGGATAGAGGAGCAGTAGAATAAGGGAAAACAAAAAGAAGGGATATTTCATTGAGCAGCCCAATCACAAAGTCTCTGAAACATGTGCATACTGATTGGCCTTGTTTGTGCACGGCACAACTTCCAGCTACCGTGCCGAAAAGCCGCAGTGTATGCCCTTCACCCTACGTATCTTACCTCCATATCTACGTCCGTTGGCCCTACGGGCGCCCCGGACACACTCTGCAGCTGCTCGACGAGTGCCCTGATCTTGGTAAGCCACCGGTGATCGACCTGCCCCATCCGGTTTTCTGGTGGGCACATATGTGCGGAACGCAGTACGACGCCCCCCAGAGCAAGCACGCACACACACACCCAGCTCTGCCACCCGCTAGCCCCAACCACGTTAGTGCACATTCTGATTGGGTGGAAGTGTGGGAAACCCGAGTCTGGCCCACTGACGTCAGTGTTCGAGAACGAGGAATAGCAAAGTCAAGAAACGGACACGGAGACGAAACAGTGAAGAGGAAACCTGCTAGGGAAGATAACTCACCAACCGCCGAGGAAGGAGCGAAGGGGCCGTAGTCCATCGTGGCTTCTCTGCTGAAAGACGTCCAGCTCGGCCACCCCACCTCGACTTCCCCCCCCCCTCTAAGACTCTTCCAAGATCCCGCTAACACTACAGCACGCTAGCTAAACCATCCTGCGGCCGCCGCTCTGCGACGGACCCGATATATCCGTTCATTCTCAGTCTACTTTTGTGAGCCCGTCATGTCAACTTTCGCGGATTTCTGTCTTGCTCTCCGTTAGCCGGTCCTTTTGTTGCGTCTGATGTGCAGGAGGAGGGGGGTCCATGAGGAGACATTTTTGCGTCACCCTCTAAATTGTGCAGTGCTCAGGTATCTTTCTACTTTTTATCCCGCATTCGTGTGCCTTGAATTGCTATTTGTGCGGCTTGTGTGTCTCACTTGGTCCCTCAGGGTCGTCGCTTCCTCTTTTTTTTTCTACAGTGTTGTAAATAAGGGCCGCAGGTCTTTTGCTCCCCACTCGTTCTCGCCTCGTTCTACGAATAGGCGCAGCACTTGGGCTACGCAAGCAGCTCTTTCCACTTCCAGGGACAGGAAAAAAAACTTACAGAAAACCCCACCAAGAGAGGCCTCTGGCGCTGCTTTCCAGGAACCCCCCACGTGATTCAGTACCATTTCAGAAACGCCTCTTTGCCTCTTTTCTTATTCTCCAATGTGTCTCTATTTTTGTTTGTTTGTTTTTGACTTTGTTTCCTTCTCGCTCTCTCGCTAGCTCGCATTCGCCCTCTTCGCGCAACATACCCTCCTTGGCACTGCACTCCTTGGCCGTCTCGTCTGGTGTGCTGTCTGCCTGCTGAAGTGCGCGGCCCAGCTGTCGATCCCGTGACCCACACCGTACCTTACAGCGGTCGCATTTTTACCTTACCACCCCCCCTGTTTTATTTTTGCTTGTATAAAAGCTCACCTCCCAACAAATCGCCCTCCACGCCCAACGTCACACCTCCCAGCACTTCCCTCACCTCACCTCGACTCCTCGCCCACGCCCTTCCCGTTTCTCGCTCTCGATCGCTCTTTCTCGCTTCTATTCGACGCCATGGCCGACGCCGCAGCCTCCAATAATTCCGTTGCCAGCAGCAGCAGCTGGGTGGCTTTTGTCAAGGTATGAAAATGTCGTCAGATCCCGCCCGCGTGCTGAGTGTGCGCCGTTTTGGGCCTCACTTTGGTAGCATTCCCGGGGCGCCTTCTTGCAGCGGGCAATCGTTCGTCGCCGAGCTGACTCTTTCTTGCTCTTTTGGTTTTGTTTGTAAACAGTCCCTCGCTTCGTTCAATGGCGACCTTTCCAGTCTGACGGCGCCGCCGTTCATCCTGTCGGCCAAGAGCTTGACCGAGTTCAGCTCGTACTGGGCCGAGCAGCCGGCGCTGCTGGCGGCGCCGGCCAAGGAGGCCGACGCGGAGACGCGCATGGTGCTGGTGCTCAAGTGGTTCCTGTCGACGCTTAAGCAGCAGTACGCCAGTCGCAGCGAGCAATACGGCAACGAGAAGAAGCCGCTCAACCCGTTCCTGGGCGAGCTGTTCCTGGGCAAGTGGGAGGACGAGGCCAGCGGCACCACGGAGCTCGTCAGCGAGCAGGTCAGCCACCACCCGCCCGCCACCGCCTACAGCATCACCAACCTGCCGTCGGGCGTGCACCTCGAGGGCTACAATGCCCAAAAGGCCACGTTCAAGAGCACCATCCAGGTCAAGCAGATCGGCCACGCCGTGCTGACGGTGCCGGTGGCCGGCCAGGCCAAGCCGGACACGTACCTGATCACGCTGCCGTCGCTGCACATCGAGGGCATCATCTACGGCTCGCCCTTTGTCGAGCTCGACGGCGCGTCCTACATTGTCAGCTCGACCGGCTACTCGGCCAAGATCGACTACGCCGGCAAAGGCTGGCTCAGCGGCAAGAAGAACAGCGTCACCGCCAACGTGTACAAGACGGGCAAGGACAAGGAGGTCCTCTACTTTGCCACCGGCCAGTGGACCAAGAGCTTCGACATCCACCAGGGCATCAACGCCAAGGGCCCCGTGGTCGCTACCTACGACGCCGCCAAGACGCCGACCACCCCGCTCATCGTCGCCCCCATGGAGGAGCAGCACCCGCTCGAAAGCCGCCGCGCCTGGAAGTACGTGGCCGCCGCCATTGCCAAGGGCGACCTCGACGCCGTCGGCGCGGCCAAGACCAAGATCGAGCACGCCCAGCGCGAGGCCCGCAAGAAGGAGGAGGCCGAGGGCCGCGACTGGGAGCGCCGCTACTTTAGCACCGTGCCCAGCGAGCAGGACTCGGCTCTGCTGAGCCTGGGCCCGGCGGCCAGCGTGTCCCGCAACGGCGACTGCGACAAGACGGGCGGGCTGTGGCGCTACGACGCGGAGAAGGCAGCAGCAGCCAAGGGCAAGGGCCTGCCGACGGCCGAAGAGGCGGCCGAGATTGAGAAGACGCTGCTGGGGCAGTAAACGTGAACAAGAACAAGCCAAACATAAGCGTGCAGCCG